>CM051026.1:95975712-96338212 GCA_027627225.1 Congeria kusceri
TTATGAAAGTATGACAACGGTAATGGTCTATATGAAAGTGTGAAAACTGTAATGGTCTATTATGAAATTGAGACAACTGTAATGGTCTATTATGAAAGTATTTCAACGGTAATGGTCTATTATGAAAGTGTGAAAACTGTAATGGTCTAATATGAAACAATGACAACGGTAATGGTCTATATGAAAGTGTGACAACTGTAATGGTCTATTATGAAATTGTGACAACTGCAATGGTCTATTATGAAATTGTGACAACTGTAATGGTCTATTATGAAAGAATGACAACGGTAATGGTCTATTATGAAAGTGTTACAACTGTAATGGTCTATTATGAAATTGTGACAACTGTAATGGTATATTATGAAAGTATGACAACGGTAATGGTCTATTATGAAAGTGTGACTACTCTAATGGTATATTATGAAAGTATGACAACGGTAATGGTCTATTATGAAAGTGTTACAACTGTTATGGTCTATTATGAAAGTGTGACTACTGTAATGGTCTATTATGAAAGTGTGACTACTGTAATGGTCTATTATGAAAGTGTGACTACTGTAATGGTCCATTAAGAAAGTGTTTCTACTGTAAAGGTCTATTATGAAAGTGTGACTACAGTAATGGTATATTATGATAGTGTGACTACTGTAATGGTCTATTATGAAAGTATGACAACTGTAATGGTCTATTATGAAAGTGTGACTACTGTAATGGTCTATTATGAAAGTGTTACTACTGTAATGGTCTATTATGAAATTGTGACTACTGTAATGGTCTATTATGTAAGTATGACAACTGTAATGGTCTATTATGAAAGTGGTACAACTGTAATGGTCTATTATGAAAGTGTGAATACTGTAATGGTCTATTATGAAAGTATGACAACTGTAATGGTATATTATGAAATTGTGACAACTGCAATTTTCTATTATGAAATTGTGACTACTGTAATGGTCTATGATGAAAGTATGACAACTGTAATGGTCTATTATGAAATTGTCAACTGTAATGGTATATTATGAAAGTATGACAACGGTAATGGTCTATTATGAAAGTGTGACTACTGTAATGGTCTATTATGAAAGTATGACAACTGTAATGGTCTATTATGAAATTGTGACAACTGCAATGGTCTATTATGAAATTGTGACAACCGTAATGGTCTATTATGAAAGTATGACAACGGTAATGGTCTGTCATGAAAGTATGACAACGGTAATGGTCTATTATGAAATTGTGACATCTGTAATGGTCTATTATGAAAGTGTGACAACTGTAATGGTCTATTATGAACGTGTGACAACTGTAATGGTCTATTATGAACGTGTGACAACTGTAATGGTCTATTATAAACGTGTGACAACTGTAATGGTCTATTAGAAAAGAGTGACTACTGTAATGGTCTATTATGAATGTGTTACAACTGTAATGGCCTATTATGAAAGTGTGACAACTGTAATGGTCTGTTATGAACGTGTGACAACTGTAATGGGTCTATTATGAAAGTGTGACTACTGTTATGGTCTATTATGAAAGTGTGACAACTGTAATGGTCTATTATGAACGTGAGACAACTGTAATTGTCTATTATGAAAGGATGACAACTGTAATGGTCTATTATGAATGTGTGACAACTGTAATGGACTATTATGAAAGTATGACAACTGTAATGGTCTATTATGAAATTGTGACAACTGCAATGGTCTATTATGAAATTGTGACAACCGTAATGGTCTATTATGAAAGTATGACAACGGTAATGGTCTGTCATGAAAGTATGACAACGGTAATGGTCTATTATGAAATTGTGACAACTGTAATGGTCTATTATGAAAGTGTGACAACTGTAATGGTCTATTATGAACGTGTGACAACTGTAATGGTCTATTATGAACGTGTGACAACTGTAATGGTCTATTATAAACGTGTGACAACTGTAATGGTCTATTATAAAAGAGTGACTACTGTAATGGTCTATTATGAAAGTGTTACAACTGTAATGGCCTATTATGAAAGTGTGACAACTGTAATGGTCTATTATGAACGTGTGACAACTGTAATGGGTCTATTATGAAAGTGTGACTACTGTAATGGCCTATTATGAAAGTGTGACAACTGTAATGGTCTATTATGAACGTGTGACAACTGTAATTGTCTATTATGAAAGTATGACAACTGTAATGGTCTATTATGAATGTGTGACAACTGTAATGGACTATTATGACAGTATGACAACTGTAATGGTCTATTATGAACGTGTGACTACTGTAATGGTCTATTATGAAAGTGTTACAACTGTAATGGTCTATTATGAACGTGTGACAACTGTAATGGTCTATTATGAAAGTATGACAACTGTAATGGTCCATTATGAATGTATGACAACTGTAATGGTCTATTATGAAAGTGTTACAACTGTAATGGTCTATTATGAAAGTATGACAACTGTAATGGACTATTATGAAAGTGTGACAACTGTAATGGTCTATTATGAAAGTATGACAACCGCAATGGTCTATTATGAACGTGCGACAACTGTAATGGTCTATTATGAACGTGTGACTACTGTAACGGTCTATTATGAATGTGTGACAACTGTAATGGTCTATTATGAAAGTATGACAACCGCAATGGTCTATTATGAACGTGCGACAACTGTAATGGTCTATTATGAACGTGTGACTACTGTAACGGTCTATTATGAATGTGTGACAACTGTAATGGTCTATTATGAATGTATGACAACGGTAATGGTCTATTATGAAAGTGTGACAACTGTAATGGACTATTATGAAAGTGTGACAACTGTAATGGTCTATTATGAAAGTATGACAACCGCAATGGTCTATTATGAACGTGCGACAACTGTAATGGTCTATTATGAACGTGTGACTACTGTAACGGTCTATTATGGACGTGTGACTACTGTAATGGTATATTATGAAAGTATGACTACTGTAATGGTCTATTATGAACGTGTGACTACTGTAAAGGTCTATTATGAAAGTATGACTACTGTAATGGTCTATTATGAACGTGTGACTACTGTAATGGTATATTATGAAAGTATGACAACTGTAATGGTCTATTATGAAAGTGTGACAACTGTAATGGTCTATTATGAACGTGGTACTGCTGTAATGGTCTATTATGAAAGTATGACAACTGTAATGGGTCTATTATGAACGTGTGACTACTGTAATGGTCTATTATGAAAGTATGACAACTGTAATGGTCTATTATGAAACTATGACTACTGTAATGGTCTATTATGAACGTGTTACTACTGTAATGGTCTATTATGAAAGTATGACAACTGTAATGGTCTATTATGAAAGTATGACAACTGTAATGGGTCTATTATGAAAGTATGACTACTGTAATGGTCTATTATGAAAGTATGACAACTGTAATGGTCTATTATGAACGTGTTACTACTGTAATAGTCTATTATGAAAGTATGACTACTGTAATGGTCTATTATGAAAGTATGACTACTGTAATGGTCTATTATGAAAGTGTGACAACTGTAATGGTCTATTATGAAAGTATGACTACTGTAATGGGTCTATTATGAAAGGATGACAACTGTAATGGTCTATTATGAAAGTATGACTACTGTAATGGTCTATTACGAAAGTATGACAACTGTAATGGTCTATTATGAAAGTGTGACTACTGTAATGGTCTATTATGAAAGTATGACAACTGTAATGGTCTATTAGGAAAATATGACAACTGTAATGGTCTATTATGAACGTGTTACTACTGTAATGGTCTATTATGAAAGTATGACAACTGTAATGGTCTATTATGAAAGTATGACAAATGTAATGGTCTATTATGAATGTATGAGTACTGTAATGGTCTATTATGAAAGTATGACAACTGTAATGGTCTATTATGAAAGTGTGACTACTGTAATGGTCTATTATGAAAGTATGACAACTGTAATGGTCTATTATGAAAGTATGACCACTGTAATGGTCTATTATGAACGTGTTACTACTGTAATGGTCTATTATGAAAGTATGACAACTGTAATGGTCTATTATGAAAGTATGACAACTGTAATGGGTCTATTATGAAAGTGTGACAACTGTAATGGTCTATTATGAAAGTGTTACAACTGTAATGGTCTATTATGAAAGTGTGACTACTGTAATGGTCTATTATGAAAGTATGACATCTGTAATGGTCTATATGAAAGTGTGACAACTGTAATGGGTCTATTATGAAAGTGTGACTACTGTAATGGTCTATTATGAAAGTATGACAACTGTAATGGTCTATATGAAAGTGTGACAACTGTAATGGGTCTATTATGAAAGTGTGACTACTGTAATGGTCTATTATGAACGTGTTACTACTGTAATGGTCTATTATGAAAGTATGACAACTGTAATGGGTCTATTATGAAAGTGTGACAACTGTAATGGTCTATTATGAAAGTGTTACAACTGTAATGGTCTATTATGAAAGTGTGACAACTGTAATGGTCTATTATGAACGTGTTACTACGGTAATGGTCTATTATGAAAGTATGACAACTGTAATGGAATATTATGAACGTATGACAACTGTAATGGTCTATTATGAAAGTGTTACTACTGTAATGGTCTATTATGAAAGTATGACAACTGTAATGGTCTATTATGAAAGTGTGACAACTGTAATGGTCTATTATGAAAGTATGACAACTGTAATGGTCTATTATGAAAGTATGACAACTGTAATGGACTATTATGAAAGTGTTACTACTGTAATGGTCTATTATGAAAGTATGACAACTGTAATGGTCTATTATGAAAGTGTGACAACTGTAATGGTCTATTATGAAAGTGTGACAACTGTAATGGTCTATTATGAAAGTATGACAACTGTAATGGTCTATTATG
This sequence comes from Congeria kusceri, assembly GCA_027627225.1. NCBI lineage: Eukaryota > Metazoa > Mollusca > Bivalvia > Myida > Dreissenidae > Congeria > Congeria kusceri. The sequence continues at coordinate 95,980,611 of CM051026.1, forward strand.
AAAGTATGACAACTGTAATGGTCTATTATGAAAGTGTGACAACTGTAATGGTCTATTATGAAAGTATGACAAATGTAATGGTCTATTATGAAAGTGTGACTACTGTAATGGTCTATTATGAAAGTATGAAAACTGTAATCGTCTATTATGAAATTGTGACAACTGTAATGTTCTATTATGAAAGTACGACAACTGTAATGGTCTATTATGAAAGTGTTACTACTGTAATGGTCTATTATGAAAGTATGACAACTGTAATGGTCTATTATGAAAGTGTGACAACTGTAATGGTCTATTATGAAAGTATGACAACTGTAATGGTCTATTATGAAAGTATGACAACTGTAATGGACTATTATGAAAGTGTTACTACTGTAATGGTCTATTATGAAAGTATGACAACTGTAATGGTCTATTATGAAAGTGTGACAACTGTAATGGTCTATTATGAAAGTGTGACATCCGTTATGGTCTATTATGAAAGTATGACAACTGTAATGGTCTATTATGAAAGTATGACAACTGTAATGGTCTATTATGAAAGTGTGACAACTGTTATGGTCTATTATGAAAGTATGACAACTGTAATGGTCTATTATGAAAGTGTGACTACTGTAATGGTCTATTATGAAAGTATGACAACTGTAATGGTCTATATGAAAGTGTGACAACTGTAATGGATCTATTATGAAAGTGTGACTACTGTAATGGTCTATTATGAACGTGTTACTACTGTAATGGTCTATTATGAAAGTTTGACAACTGTAATGGGTCTATTATGAAAGTGTGACAACTGTAATGGTCTATTATGAAAGTGTTACAACTGTAATGGTCTATTATGAAAGTGTGACTACTGTAATGGTCTATTTTGAACGTGTTACTTCTGTAATGGTCTATTATGAAAGTATGACAACTGTAATGGTCTATTATGAAAGTATGACAACTGTAATGGTCTATTATGAAAGTGTTACTACTGTAATGGTCTTTTATGAAAGTATGACAACTGTAATGGTCTATTATGAAAGTGTGACAACTGTAATGGTCTATTATGAAAGTATGACATCTGTAATGGTCTATTATGAAAGTATGACAACTGTAATGGTCTATTATGAAAGTATGACAACTGTAATGGTCTATTATGAAAGTGTTACTACTGTAATGGTCTATTATGAAAGTATGACAACTGTAATGGTCTATTATGAAAGTGTGACAACTGTAAGGGTCTATTATGAATGTATGACACACGGATTTCGCCTTATCGACCTATGTAAAAATACCAACATTTTCATCCTCAATGGAAGACTCCCTCGAGAGAATGCCACTGACATATTATCTTTTAGAAATAAATCAACCATCGACTATGTTATTGCCTCATCCGAGTGCTTTTACCATATTTCTGATTTCCATATAATTGAAACAGATTCACTCTTTTCAGATGGACACAATGCCCTTGCTTGGACCATAAATACCCCACATCAAGTATGCTCAAACGTAACCACCAAAAATCCAACAAACACTAACCAGAAACGTAAATGGAAGCCTGAATTAACAGATCAATTTGTCAACAATATTAACCTAAACAAAGTAGAACAAATTTTAACACAAATGAACACATACCCTCATTCCCATCAGACAGTAGAGCACATCACCGATGAACTTCAATCAGTCTTCAATCAGGCATACACCAGCACATATCCTGAAAACAATAAACATTATTATAACACATCTCATGAAAATAAAAAACATTGGTTTGGCCCCCAATGCTCTAAAGCACGCAAGAATTACCATGCTGCCCAAAATTACTACATTAAAAACAAACCCCAGACAACAAACTTAGAATGACAAATTGCAGTAAACACTACAAACGCACAATGAACTTCCATATCAATGCTAGCAAACAAAACATGTCTAATAAACTACGCTCTATGACAGATAAAAACCCTAAACAGTACTGGTCTTTTCTAAATAAACTAAAACCAAAAACTAAAGTTAGCATAACACCAACACTAGAAGAATTTTATGACCATTTCAAAGAAATTAACACCAACACAATAGTTGATAATCGCTTCAATGACATAATTCACCAAGATCTGAACAACACAAATAACACATTAAATGCCATAATTTTAAACGAAGAAATTGAAAAATGTATCCAAAAGCTCAAAAACTCTAAAACACCAAGCCCATTTGATAACATTTTAAATGAATTCATTAAGACTACTAAACATCTCCTTATTCCAGTCTATTGTAAATTATTTAATTGTGTCTTGGAAACTGGATTTATCCCACAAAGCTGGCTAAATGGAATTATCATACCCATATACAAAAATAAAGGTGACCCAAAAGACCCAAATAACTACAGACCTATTACTATTTTGAGCTGCTTAGGTAAACTCTTTACATCCTTACTAAATGACAGATTAACTAAATTTCTAAATGAAAATAATAGTTTAGATGAAAATCAAGCTGGTTTTAGAAAAGGGTATTCATGCTCTGACCACATCTTTACATTACACTCACTAATCGAAATACTAAAAAAAAGAAAACAGAAACTATACTGTGCCTTCATCGATTTCTCTCAAGCATTTGATAAAGTCTGGCGAATTGGCTTATGGAATAAACTCCTCAAACACAACATTAATGGTAAATTCCTACAACTAATTCAAAATATGTATCACAACATCAAATCACGCATCTCTTCTAACGGCAACCTATCAGAAGCCTTCATCTCAGAAATTGGTGTTCGGCAAGGAAAAAATTTATCACCGTTACTCTTTTCCTTGTACCTGAATGACCTTCAAACACATATGCATTATAATGGCTCGGTTGGCATAGAACTAACAGATCCCCTAACTCTTTCTCTGTGGCTTAAACTTCTTGTCCTACTCTATGCTGACGACTCGGTGATTCTATCAGACTCTAAATCAGATTTTCAAAACAGTCTAGACATCTTTCATAACTATTGTGTCAACTGGCATCTAAAGATAAATCTAAACAAAACAAAAATTGTAGTATTCGGTGCAAGACAACTACAAAATTTTAATTTTAAATTAGGCAACAATCCTGTAGAAATCACAGATCGTTACCACTACCTCGGTATAACTCTATCCAGCAATGGGTCTTTCCTTAATGCGAGAAAACATATAGCTGAGCAAGCAACCAAAGCAATGCATCTTCTATACACACGTGCCAACAACGCAAATCTACCAATTGACCTCACTCTAAAACTATTTGATCACACTGTACTACCAATTTTAACCTATGGTTCTGAAATATTTGGCTACGAAAACATAGACATACTGGAAAAAGTCCATAACAACTTTCTCAGAAAAATCACCAATGCTCGAAAATCAACACCAATAGCTTTTTTATATGGCGAACTTGGCCGACACCCCATAGCATTAAACATCAAATGCCGAATGATCTCATACTGGAATAGACTTCTAATAGGCAAAGACCAGAAATTATCACTACAAATTTACAAATATATGATGAACTTGCCAAACTCAGACTTTAAATGGGCTAACAAAATAAATGAAATTCTTACCTCAGTAAACCTAAGTCATTTATGGAACAACCAATTCCAAATAACCCAAAACAATATACATCGCCAAGTCAAAACCGAATTACTAACACAATTTAAAATTCAATGGCACATTCAACTACAACAAAGTCATAAAGGACAAACATATACAAGTTTTAAAACAGCCCCAATATTTGAAGGCTACCTTACAAAACTAACAAAATATGAATCTAATTACCTTTTTAAATTCAGAACTGCTAATCACTGGTTTCCAGTCGAGACAGGTCGATATGACGGAACACCCTTTGATCAGAGAACATGTAGACTCTGTAACTCTGGTCAAGTTGGCTCCGAACATCACTATCTGCTTCACTGTGATTTCTTTAAAACTGAAAGAGAACGTTTCTTAGGGCATAACCTTCAGGAAGCTACCCTTAACACAATTCTATCATCTGATTCGCTTCAACTATTAAAAGATACAAGCAAATTTATTTGTTTTATTTTCAGCAAGTTTAAGCCGTAGTTGTTTTTTTTTTCTTTTTACAACAGCTTTATTTGCTAAAACGTTCTCATTAATATACTGCTTCTGACTGCAAATGTTCCAGCTGTATACTGTAAATGCCACCATTTACCAATAGCAGTCTGTAAACAGCTATTTATTTAATAGTCAATAATTCATGTTTACCAATAGCAATCTGTAAACAGCTATTCATTTAATAGTCAATAATTCATGTTTGCATTTATTTATTTAGTTTCTGTGCTTTACTGTATTTAGACGGCCAATGCCACCAGCTACCAATGACATTCCTAACAACCTTTGCTTATACTCAGTCTTCCTTTATCATAAATCAATCTCGGTTTGTATCAAATTATGTGATTATGCGATCCTTTAACATCTGTGTAACCCATATTCTCAAGCACTCATCTCGACATAAATGTCATTTAATTGTTTTACTTAACCAGTTGTTTATATAACAAAAGTTAACAACATATCATCTAAAATGTACCTTTGCCTTATCGCTATTGTTAAATGTACATATACTAGAATGCAAAATATTACCAACTTATGTTTTTTTTTTTTTTTTTTTTTTTTTTTTTTTTTTTTTGTACCATAAATAAATGTGCCAGTAAGTATGTTTACTATGTATTACTGATAGTATTAGCTTTTTTGTGTGCCTATTGTATAATTTTATAATTAGAGTAACTTTTTATAGTAATTACCTCGCATAATAGATCCACCATCTTGCATTCGACATCAAGTTCAACATCGCCCCATGCTCTGGTGCACTCGAGCGTAAATCCCGAGAAAATTCGCTTGTGTTCACCGAAACCACTATAACTACCGACGCTAATCACTAGCAGGCATTCCCTATGATCTCAACCCCGAGGTAAAACGAACAATTTGAATTTTTGGATGATAATCTCACTTTTAATACACGTCTTTGTTCAATTTGCACCTCAAGTAACGCTGCGCGTGCCAAGAAAGACAGCGCCGCACAACCAAGGTCACACACAACCTTATTTGTGTAGGCTGCTCAATACAATTTTTTTTTTTTTTTTTTTTTTTTTTTTTTTTTTTTTATCTACGACTATATTGAAACACATTAACTACTTAAAATTACAATAGCTCTTTACTACTATTTACGATTGTCTTTTATTATTATGATTATAAATGATATGATTATTATGATGATGGCAACGATGATGATTCTGATTATAGACGCGATCACGACTATTTACGATCGCCCTTTTTTTATTATGCGTACGATTACTATGATGTTATGTTGATAACAATATTATTATTATTATTATCATTATTATTATTAGTATTATTAGTTTTAGTATTTGTATTAGTATTATCACTTATTATTGTAAATACCCCCCTTATATATCGATCATTATAACGCTTTATCGAACGAAATAATTATTGGAAGTCAATAATTCACTAAATAGTTAGCTTTGTTATATTGCCCTTATTGTATATGTATATACTTGGGTGAAAATAAACGTGTTGTTCTGTTCTGTTCTGTTCTGTTCTGTTCTGTTCTGTTCTGTTCTGTTCTGTTCTGTAATGGTCTATTATGAAAGTATGACAACTGTAATGGACTATTATGAAAGTGTTACTACTGTAATGGTCTATTATGAAAGTATGACAACTGTAATGGTCTATTATGAAAGTATGACAACTGTAATGGTCTATTATGAAAGTGTGACAACTGTAATGGTCTATTATGAAAGTGTGACAAATGTAATGGTCTATTATGAAAGTATGACAACTGTAATGGTCTATTATGAAAGTGTGACAACTGTAATGGTCTATTATGAAAGTGTGACAACTGTAATGGTCTATTATGAAAGTGTGACAACTGTAATGGTCTATTATGAAAGTATCACAACTGTAATGGTCTATTATGAACGTGTTACTACTGTAATGGTCTATTATGAAAGTATGACTACTGTAATGGACTATTATGAAAGTGTGACAACTGTAATGGTCTATTATGAAAGTATGACAACTGTAATGGACTATTATGAAAGTGTGACAACTGTAATGGTCTATTATGAAAGTATGACAACTGTAATGGTCTATTTTGAAAGTGTGACAACTGCAATGGTCTATTATGAACGTGTTACTACTGTAATGGTCTATTATGAAAGTGTGACAACTGTAATGGACTATTATGAATGTATGACAACTGTAATGGTCTATTATGAACGTGTGACAACTGTAATGGTCTATTATGAAAGTGTGACAACTGTAATGGTCTATTATGAAAGTATGACAACTGTAATGGTCTATTATGAAAGTGTTACAACTGTAATGGACTATTATGAAAGTGTGACAACTGTAATGGTCTATTATGAAAGTATGACAACCGCAATGGTCAATTATGAACGTGCGACAACTGTAATGGTCTATTATGAACGTGTGACAACTGTAATGGTCTATTATGAACGTGTGACTACTGTAATGGTCTATTATGAACGTGCGACAACTGTAATGGTCTATTATGAAAGTGTTACTACTGTAATGGTCTATTATGAACGTGTTACTACTGTAATGGTCTATTATGAAAGTATGACAACTGTAATGGTCTATTATGAAAGTGTGACAACTGTAATGGTCTATTATGAAAGTGTGACAACTGTAATGGTCTATTATGAAAGTGTGACAACTGCAATGGTCTATTATGAAAGTATGACAACTGTAATGGTCTATTATGAACGTGTTACTACAGTAATGGTCTATTATGAAAGTATGACTACTGTAATGGACTATTATGAAAGTGTGACAACTGTAATGGTCTATTATGAAAGTATGACAACTGTAATGGACTATTATGAAAGTGTGACAATTGTAATGGTCTATTATGAAAGTATAACAACTGTAATGGTCTATTATGAAAGTGTGACAACTGCAATGGTCTATTATGAACGTGTTACTACTGTAATGGTCTATTATGAAAGTGTGACAACTGTAATGGACTATTATGAAAGTATGACAACTGTAATGGTCTATTATGAACGTGTGACAACTGTAATGGTCTATTATGAAAGTGTGACAACTGTAATGGTCTATTATGAAAGTATGACAACTGTAATGGTCTATTTTGAAAGTGTTACAACTGTAATGGACTATTATGAAAGTGTGACAACTGTAATGGTCTATTATGAAAGTATGACAACCGCAATGGTCTATTATGAACGTGCGACAACTGTAATGGTCTATTATGAACGTGTGACAACTGTAATGGTCTATTATGAACGTGTGACTACTGTAATGGTCTATTATGAAAGTGCGACAACTGTAATGGTCTATTATGAAAGTGTTACTACTGTAATGGTCTATTATGAAAGTGTTACTACTGTAATGGTCTATTATGAAAGTATGACAACTGTAATGGTCTATTATGAACGTGTTACTACTGTAATGGTCTATTATGAACGTGTGACTACTGTAATGGTCTATTATGAACGTGTGACAACTGTAATGGGTCTATTATGAACGTGTGACAACTGCAATGGTCTATTATGAAAGTATGAGAACTGTAATGGTCTATTATGAAAGTGTTACAACTGTAATGGTCTATTATGAAAGTGTGATAACTGCAATGGCCTATTATGAACGTGTGACAACTGTAATGGCCTATTATGAAAGTGTGACAACTGCAATGGTCTATTATGAATGTGTGACAACTGTAATGGTCTATTATGAAAGTGTGACAACTGCAATGGTCTATTATGAACGTGTGACAACTGTAATGGTCTGTTATGAAATTGTGACAACTGTAATGGTCTATTATGAAAGTGTGACAACTGTAATGGTATTTTATGAAAGTGTTACAACTGTTATGGTCTATTATGAACGTGTGACAACTGTAATGGTCTATTATGAAAGTGTGACTACTGTAATGGTCTATTATGAAAGTATGACAACTGTTATGGTCTATTATGAACGTGTGACAACTGTAATGGTCTATTATGAAAGTGTGACAACTGTAATTGTCTATTATGAAAGTATGACAACTGTAATGGTCTATTATGAAAGTGTGACAACTGTAATGGTCTATTATGAACGTGTGACAACTGTAATGGTCTATTATGAACGTGTGACAAGTGTAATGGTCTATTATGAAAGTGTGATAACTGCAATGGTCTATTATGAACGTGGGAATACTGTAATGGTCTATTATGAACGTGTGACAACTTTAATGGTCTATTATGAAATTGTGACTACTGTAATGGTCTATTATGAAATTATGACAACTGTAATGGTCTATTATGAACGTGTGACAACTGTAATGGTCTATTATGAAAGTGTGACAACTGTAATTGTCTATTATGAAAGTATGACAACGGTAATGGTCTATTTTAAACGTGTGACAACTGTAATGGTCTATTATGAACGTGTGAAAACTGTAATGGTCTATTATGAAAGTGTGACTACTGTAATGGTCTATTATGAAAATATGACAACTGTAATGGTCTATTATGAAATTGTGACAACTGCAATGGTCTATTATGAAATTGTGACAACTGTAATGGTCTATTATGAAAGTATGACAACGGTAATGGTCTGTCATGAAATTATGACATCGGTAATGGTCTATTATGAAATTGTGACAACTGTAATGGTCTATTATGAAAGTATGTCAACGGTAATGGTCTATTATGAAAGTGTGACAACTGTAATGGTCTACTATGAAAGTGTGACAACTGTAATGGTCTATTATGAAAGTATGACAACGGTAATGGTCTATTATGAAAGTGTGACAATGGTAATGGTCTATTATGAAATTGTGACAACTGTAATGGTCTATTATGAAAGTATGACAACTGTAATGGTCTGTTATGAAAGTATGACAACGGTAATTGTCTCTTATGAAATTGTGACAACGGTAATGTTCCATTATGAAAGTATGACATCGGTAATGGTCTATTATGAAAGTATGACAACGGTAATGGTCCATTATGTAAGTATGACAACTGTAATGGTCTATTATGAAAGTATGACAACTGTAATGGTCGATTATGAAATTGTGACATCTGTAACGGTCTATTATGAACGTATGACAACGGTAATTGTCTGTCATGAAAGTATGACAACGGTAATGGTTTATTATGAAATTGTGACAACTGTAATGGTCTATTATGAAAGAATGACAACGGTAATGGTCTATTATGAAAGTGTGACAACGGTTATTGTCTATTATGAAATTGTGGCAACTGTGATGGTCTATTATGAAAGTATGACAACGGTAATGGTCTGTCTTGAAAGTATGACAACGGTAATGGTCTATTTTGAAAGTATGACAACTGTAATTGTCTATTAAGAAAGTGTGACAATTGTAATGGTCTATTATGAAAGTGTGGCAACGGTAATGGTCTATTATGAAAGTGTGACTACTGTAATGGTCTATTATGAAAGTATGACAACTGTAATGGTCTATTATGAAAGTATGACAACTGTAATGGTCTATTATGAAAGTATGACAACGGTAATGGTCCATTATGAAAGTGTGACAACTGTAATGGTCTATTATGAACGTGTGACAACTGTAATGGTCTATTATGAACGTGTGACAACTGTAATGGTCTATTATGAAAGTATGACAACTGTAATGGTCTATTATGAAAGTGTGACAACTGTAATGGTCTATTATGATTTTATGACAACGGTAATGGTATTTTGTGAAAGTATGACAACGGTAGTGGTCTGTTATAAAAGTATGACAACGGTAATGGTCTATTATGAAAGTATGACAACGGTAATGGTCTATTATGATAGTATGACAACGGTAATGGTCTGTTATGAAATTGTCCGAACAAAAAAGGACTATAATACGATTGCCAAAACTGGATTGGTTTATTATGAAACTGTCAAATCTGGAAGAATCTATTATGAAAGTGCCAGCCTGTAATGGTAAAAATGCTTTTGTAAAAAATGCACTGTTTTTTTATGAAATTGTCAAAACTGGAAGAGTCTATTAAGAAAATGCCAGCCTTTGAACGGTATTTAATGATTTTGTAAAAAATCGACTGGTCTATTATAAAATTTTCAAAACTGGAAGGCTGTACTAGTATTATGAAACTGTCAAATTTGGAATAGTCCGCTAATATTATGAAATTGACAAAACTGTATTGATCCACTAGTATTATGAAGTTGTAAAAGCTGGAATGGTCTACTAGTATGAAGTTGTCAAAGCTGAAATGGTCTACTAGTATGCAATTGTCATATCTGGAATGTTCCAGTAGTATTATAAAATTGCAAAAAACTGGAATGGTCCACTAGTATTATGAATTTGTCGACCATGGAATGGTCCATTAGTATTCGGAAATTGTAAAAACTAGAATGGTCCACTAGTATTAAAAAAATATTTCAAAACTGGAATGGTATATAATAAAAGTATCATAATTGGAAAGGTTCTTTTATAAAATTTAAATTTTAAGCTGGAATATCATATAAAGATTGTGAAACGGTTACTGTCTCGTATACATTTCCAAAACTGGAATACTAGTAATACATCTTTGGTAATTTTCACAGATAAATAGCTTGAAGGCCATTTAAATGTTAAATAGACAAGTGATAATGATAATTAATGCATTTTGTATGTTGTAGTGTTTTGTACAATTGTACTTAGTCCTAGATCGAAGCCAATTAAATCAATAACGAACACAAGCGTACTGTTTCTAGGGCGTTTATTCTACTACTTATAAGCATGTGTCGCTGAACAAAGGAGCGGAAGCTTTAGTAAGGTACAGAGAGATCTCCACTGCTGAACAATTGAGCGAAGCTATTGTAAGCTATACAGTGATCTCCACGGCTGAACAATGGAGCGAAGGTAAAATAAGCTATAGAGCGATCTCCGTTGCCGAAAAATGGGACGAAGCTTTTGTTAGCAATAGATTGATGTCCACTGCTGAACAATGGAGCGAAGCTATTGTAAGCTTTAGAGTAATCACTACTGCTGAACAATGGAGAGAAGCTTTAGTAAGCTATATATTGATTTCCACTGCTAAACAATGGAGCGAAGCTATAGTAAGCTATAGAGCGATCTCCACTGCTGAACAATGGAGCGAAGCTATTGTAAGCTATAGAGTGATCTTTACTGCTCAACAATGGAGCAAGTTATAGTAAGCTATATAGTGACCTTTGCCGCTGAAAAATGGAGCGAAGCTATAGTAAGCTAAATAGTTTTTTTTCTCATTTATTATTACATCATATACAACCAATATTCTAGCACTTAATTAATATTCTAACATAAAGTATGCTAAAGAGTAATATCCGATGCTTAACAATGGACAAAGGCTATATTAAGCTATAGCGTGATCTCCACTGCTGAACAATGGACAACATATATTGCAAGCTATAGAATAATGTCTACTGCTGAACAATAGAGCGAAGCTAGAGTAAGGTATAGAGTTTTATCCACTGCTGAGCAATAGAGCGAAGCTATAGTAAGCTTTAGAGCGATATCGCCTGTTGAAGAATGGATCTAAACTGCAGTAAGTTAAAGAGTGAGCTCCACTGCTGAACAATAGAGCGAAGCTATTTTAAGCTATACAATGAACTCCACTGCTGAACAATGGAGCGAAGGTACAGTAAGCTATAGAGTGAACTCCGATGCTGAACAATGGAACGAAATTATAGAAAGCTATAAAGTGATCTCCAATGCTGAACAATGGAGCCAAGCTATAGTAGACTATAGAGTGTTCTCCAATGCTTAACAATGGCACGGAGCAATATGAAGCTATAGAATGATCTCCGCTGCTGAACAATGAAGTTATGCTATACTAAGCTATAGAGAAATCTCTATTGCTGAACGATGGAGCGAAGCTACAGTAAGCTATAGAGTGATCTCCACTGCTGAACGATGGAGCGAAGCTATTGTAAGCTATAGAGTGATCTCCAATGCTGAACAATGGAGCTAAGGTATTGTAAGCTATAGAGTGATCTCTAATGCTGAACTATTGAACGGAGCTATATTGAGTTATAGAATGATCTCCGCTGCTGAACAATGAAGTAAAGCTATATTAAGTTATAGAGTAATTTGTACTGCTGAACGATGGAGCGAAGCTATAGTAAGCTATAGAGTGATCTCCAGTGCTGGACAATGGAGCGAAGCTATTGTAAGCTATAGGGTGATCTTCACTGCTGAACAATGAGGCGAAACTATAGTAAGCTATAGAGTGATCTCGACAGCTGAACAATGGAGCGAAGCTATAGTAAGTTATCGAGTGAAACTTCTGTGAGGAATTTGGAACGTGAAAAGCGTCACTTACAAGTTGTTGTGTCGCACTGGGGGAGTTCGTATTGTACCAGGTCCCGTCCCATTGCGTACTGCAGAGTACACCGGGCAGTCCTGGGGTCAAGAAATAATATGTAATAGAACAGGGTCCGTATTTATGAAGCTCCTAAGGAAAGTCTTAACATAAGATGCACAAAAATAAATATGAAATATTCTACGTTAGTCTTTATGTTTATATGATTTATATAAACAAAACCATGAAATAAAAAAGACGATATGTATATATAATTATCAACACTATAGTAAACATATATGGGAAAGACATATATACTAATCAAAATTTGAATCATCGCCTATTTTATAGCATTATATATATATATATATTTAAACATCTGTGCGTCCTGATGGTCATTATTATGTGTATTACTTATTATATCTTAACTTTTTATTGAATCATATACTCCAAACATTGTCTTAAAACTTTAGAACTTCGTTCTCCCCTAGCAAAGTCAGACAATGTTTGCAAAGGTGACCCATATCAAAATTTGCCTCGTATAGTTGACAAATGAACAGTGGCCGTATTCATAAACATCCCAAAGACAACCTATATTAAGATGCACTTACGTGCAAAATTTCCAGATTTAATGTTCTCTGTGAATTTCATTATTCGTTCACCACAAAGTAAATTAACAGCAGTTGTTTATCATTGACTACAATAGTTTCAGTTAATGTAACACGAATTCCAAACGAAATATGTTGCTTTAAGAAATTAACTGTCAAGAGTGTTTAAGAAATAATCCAGAAAATGTATTACTACGATTTGAACGTTATTTTAACAATAAATAAATAAACTAATAAGTAATATATAGCAAATATATAGGATCTGACACGAGTTGTCATTTCATAACATATTTTATTAAACGAGTTCAGGAATTTTGTTAGTAAGCGAGCCTTTGGCGAGCGTACTAACGAATGTCCTGGACGAGTTTAATAAAATATGGTATTAAATGACAACGAGTGTCCGATCTTTTTTATCATATGCTTTTCAAGGAAACAAAACTTCTTATTTTACCAAAATATGTTGATTAATCCAAAAAGTCGTGTAATGAAGTGTCGTCATTTCATGTTGGCGACGTCATGTCATTAAAATAACGTCATCCGATTGGTCAGTCAAAGAATATGTAGCCAATTAAAACTCCCTAAATGTTATCTTAAACATGTGTACGTAATAATGTACGAAATATTCGTAACGGTTGTATTACACTGGAAACAAGGTATAGCATGTGAAATTGTATAAACAATCCTTTGTTAACTTATATCGAATAAATAAAACAAAATAATTAACCTTTTTATACTACGTAAAACACATTTTACCATATAATTCCCTGCAGTATATGCACAAACGAACAATCAAATACCAATTTATGCATGATAACAATCAAGTGTTAAAATGACTTTATGAATGAATTTTTGTTCCAAGCTCTGAAATCAACCGTTTTATTTCTGAAGATTTCATTAAAATATATTAAGGAGACCAAATCAATGTTAGTTTGTCTGCGCTGTAAAATAGGACGATCCACTGAATTCAAAAATTCTATTTTTGTCTCCAACCTCTTTAGTAACAGATTAAAACACACAACAATACCAATAAATTAAAAAATAATAAATAATTTACCGCAAAGTAACCAAACGCAAACCGATGTCCGAAACACTTTAGTTTGTTTCATTTTTTTCCGTACTAGAGCCCTTGTGTTAACAGAATGACGTTCATTTATTAAGATTATTAATTTTGTACTAAGCACTTACAAACGAAAGACTTTAATTAACTGTTCAATGAAATTCTGATCTCTTTATTAAATATGATTGAACACGTGACGTTAATAAATAAATTAATCCGATTGACAAATAACGCGTGGTGGCCTTCTTTTTAAATGTAATCTACCAATTGTAAACTTTGCGAATTTAATTGACTTACTCAAACGTTTCTCTAAACATCCTTTATTTATTGAATACATCAAGATTTATGTTTCATCGTTAATAACAGGGATTTACCAGATGCAGTTTCGTCGTGATTAGTTAATACATAACACAACGATAAGGGGCCATTTTCCAGAAACATCTTAAGTAGTGTGCGATCCTTAACCTTAAAATCAACATTGTATTTGTTTATTATTCGTTTATATAATCAAACTTTGATTACGCTAAGTGTTTATTAATTATCACATATAGTGGTAACTATTTTTTAATATATAACTATAAAAACGACTCACTAACTTAGGTAGTTTGTAAAAAATAACTTTAAGACCATTTTAACTAAAACAAACTTGTTTTAATATACACTTGAGATGTTTCTGGAATACGGCCCAAGGAACGAAATAAATACAAAAGCGATAAATATTGGGATTAGAACAATACTCATAACTAGATATCCGAAAGTCAAAAAGGTTCAATAAGATACACGAATATAGGTTACGGTGTGTTTACATGATAACTGTTAGTTGAAAACTGTTCTGTAATATCCATAATGCATACGACATGAGATAAAATGATTTTGAATTAATGTGTTGGTTTAATATTGCCATAATATTGCAACTGTAAATGTCGTTCTCTGTTCTGGATAATCCAATATCAGCTAGCCTATATCACGATTGTCACACAGCTCCCCTTGAGTCATGTGACCTTCCTAGTCGAACTGACCATCGTCATATAGCTGATGAAGACTGTGAGATACAGTCGAAATATACAAGTAAGTAAACAGCTTTTTATGTGTCGATGGATTTCAAGAATCATGTCATACTATTGTTTTTGTACCATTTATATATATATAAAAAATCGGGTCGGCATATCCGAGGAACTAAAAGATTCAAACACAAAAAAACAACTCTGGCTTGGACGAGCTTGAACAGTCCTGAATTTTATCTCACCATCAAGCCTACATTGACGAAATAACACCAAGCGGGATAACGTAACGGTTGAATGGCTAGACGGTCTGTGATACGCTACCCTTTGTACATTTTCCAAGCCCTCATCGCACAATGCTCGTGGCAGCGGTTACTGCTCCCTTAAGTAAATAGAGCAATGTACGGATGTTACTGTGACTTCGTTAACACGTTGTTTACTTCTGCGTAAATCCACTATTTTAGTTTAGTCCGTGTGATCTGACAATGGTCACGTGGAACTTCGTACTTGCAGGGATATGCGGAGCAGATATTCTCATGCCATGATTAGTCGTAATGTTGGACAATTTCAGTTGTTGATTTCCGTAATTGTGATAGCGACTCGAACCGGCGACCCTTCAACTGCCGTTTAATTGTAGGGAAAATCGAGAAATGGAACGGGCCCAAATCTGGGGAATATGGCCAGTGTGTGACCGTCCCAAAACCGATCACACTGATTTCCAACTGAATTGCCGCTGCTGTATTTGACGAAGCATTGTCCATATGCATTAAAAATGCTCCTTCAAGACACTCGGTCGCTTTTTTAATTAGTTAATTTTATTATTGACGAAATTTTAAATTAAATGTACCACAGAAAACAAATAATGAAGTTTACTAACTTTATTTACTGGTGCTGACATAGTTTGTAATAATACACGGTCTGCAGGTGACCTGGCTGAACCAAACTAAGAGAATATTCTGCACAAGATATGATAAAAATCGATTACTTCATATAGATCTAGTATTATTTGGACGTATTGAATTTGTTTTATTGCTGTATAAATAACAATTTCTTTGGCGAGGCTGAGAAAAAAACTGCACCGCGAGCCTTGCACAGTACAATTGCCGGGGTGAAGTTTACAATAATGGAGTCAAAGGGATGTTACCGCTGCGAGGTGTATAGCGTTTCCTTTTCTAGAAATGATTACAACTTAAGTGCAATTTCAGTTTATGTAGTTAAAGCAACATTATAAAACACAAAACAAACAAAAACACTTTCAAAAACCTCGTTTTCTGTTTGATCGTGACAATATTGACTATAACGTGTTCAATTTGTGGTAAAAAAATGTTCGAGGCACAACAAACTTTATCCTTGCATTGCCTGTTAGTGCCTTTGTTTGGAATGTATTGAAATGATTGTGTATGGGTGATTTATTGTTCTATTGATGACGCCATACCACTACCAATGTTCGGGTTTATGTGAATATTAAAAAATTAACGTTTTTATGATTTATTACGATTAAAAATAATAAAATATACACGTTCTTGGTATTAAATTGTTTATTTTGTTGAATCTGATTCATTTTTACTGAAACTGTTGACTTTATAGTTTATTCAGAGTAATATGACGTACGTCCAAACATTGACTGATATAAACGTTACTGACATGATATAAAAAAATATATCAGGTACCTCTGTATCAGGCCGATATTAGCATAGGTATAATTATGTGGACGTTGTCATTGACAACATTCAGTACTGGTTCTACCCATAGATCGGAGGTATAATTATGTGGACGTTGTCATTCACGACATTCAATACTGGTTCTACCCACAGGTCGGATGTACAATAATGTGGACGTTGTCATTCACAACATTCAGTACTGGTTCTACCCACAGATCTGATGTATACTTATGTGGATATTGGCATTCAAAACATTCAGTTGCTCGATATGCCACAATATTTTGTTTGCCGATTAAAATTGTTACATAACCGAAAAGCTTAACTAAACAAATAAATTGCTCTTTTTATAGTCACAACACTTGTAAAAGTATAAATAAAATGCCGAAAATGTTATTATGTTTTGTATGCAGTAATAACGTTGTATTATTCTTGTTAATGCTTTACTATTCGACATCGTAAAACCCCCCTTCCCCAAAAATTTGTATAAATATTACAATCCTATGATCGTGTTGGTTTCGTTTATTATGACAGCATATAGTATGCGAGGATTTGGACATAATTTTGATCGAACGCGATTGCTATCTAATCCTGTTCACATTTGTTAGGGAATAATCAGATTTAAATAATGGGTCAGGGTAGAATATTGGTTGTTGGGGGAGATTCCACGTTTTATAAATCTGATTGCACTGGGTGTTTATCTCATTTTCAATGTTATTTAGATCTATCAAATAAAGTATTGATTAGCTAGATATTTTACAGCCCTAGGCCACTTAATATTTTAAAACTTTAATTGGTACATGAACATAAACATTAAAACATACAACCAAACATTTATATGACTGTTTTATTCCTATATCAAACGCTATTCTAATTGCAAGGTAATTTATATCATGAAGGATTTAATGCATTATTTAAAATATTGATTGATTAAGTGTCGAAACAATGACAAAATATGTCAAGCTAAAAAAAATACATAAATAACTGAATAAATAAATTGTGCACCGTAATGAATTGAATGCGTAGTGATAAGCGTTTTTACAAACCATTTAATATTTTGTAAAACAAACATTCACGGACGAATTAGAAATATTTGTTTGTCTTATATTCAATGTTATGTTAGAAAACGGCGGATAAACTAATGTAGATAAAGTACAAAACTACGGACACTTAAATGTCCATATATTCAAACTGTCACATGCAAATAGATGCATATCATACGGTGGATAACACACGCACATGTCATAACAAATATATATAACCAAACAAATATAGTCCATTACCAGAAGGACGTGTATAATAGGATAAAGTCTTTAGAGCTTAGAATACAAGGTCAAATAACACTAAAACAGAAGTCACATCCTCAAGGTTACATTGTCAGTTAGATAATTAACACATAAGCTTCAGTGTATGATGCATATGATTTTTAAAATACAGTTTAAATGATATGTTTTGGAATTAATTTAAAAGTATATATGTAAGAAATAAGAAAAAAATACAGTTTTAGGCACTACTTTGTCTTAGTGGTTCCCAGCTTCATAACTTTTGGCCCATGTGTTAATGCACAAAATGGTAGCCCCCATGCCTGTCAAAACTGGTGTGTTTATTCTAAGGTAAATATGTTGAGTTACAACGTATAGACATTTTTGACATGCTGTTTTTTTAAAAGGTTATGGCCTTATCTTTCCAACAATGTATGGTTATGTATTGGAAAATAGCTTGGTCATGGTGAAAAATGAGATCAAACTTTGAATATTTTATGTGCAACAAAGAAGGAATGTATTTGCGCATGCGTAACCACAAACAATTTAATGCTGATGACAAATTAAAAAAAAATCACTAGAAACCCGCCACCGGAAGTCTGTTACTGAGCATTTAGACATTAAGCATTGACGACATATCAGCATGCACAATAAATAACTGAAAATAAACAACAACATGGCTTGGATCCAAGTTTATAATACACTTTTCATGGGGTGGTGGGAGGTTTTTTAGTTTAGTTTTCCCAAATAAAAAATCAATGTGACTTACTCAGTATCGAAAGGAGGGTATACAAATGATTATTAAAAATAACAAAATTTATACTCTACCAACGGAAAAAACATGAATTGTTGAACGGTTAACATTTCGGGAACAGACGGACAATACGAATATAAACTATCTTTGATACTGAAGTATTAGACAAGCTAGCGTTGGATATAATGGCTATTTATTGAGCGAATTTATTTATTTATTTATTTGTGTTTTTAATTATGTATCTATTTATTGAATTCATTGTTTGAAACCTAATCAATTAATGCTGTTTGATACACATTGATTCTGACGTTTTTACATGAACGTACTATAAGAATAGCGTTTGATCTTAGTCAACGTTTGATCAACTATCATTACTCTAAACATCACACATCACTCCTTCACCTTACCATGTAAACAACAATATACCTAACACTATACTTTGAACCTCGTACACCAGGTTAGCAAGCTATGCCTTGCTCTGGTACGATACACACATAGTATTCTCAAGAATAGACGACATAAAACGCTAGCACTTTTAGGTCAAGCAGCAATCATGTGGCTCATTTTTTGTCCAAATCTAAGTACTTTTAGAGGCACGAACTTCCTTGGGTGTGGTAATTCTACTAGCTTGGCCAAAGACGCAAACAGTCAATTGTAAGAACCAATAATGTCAATAACACCATACTATAATTATTACTAATATATTACCTTTAAGTTCAATCCGTATTCATGCGCGGACGAATGTGGCATATCTGCCCAAATTCACCAAAACCCACGTGTATATACTACCCGCACAATCGGGTAACTTATCTACATCTACTTAAATAAAGATTTCTGCGTAGCGTTCCTGTATTTTTAACTACAATAACTTATACGGCTTATGCCATACATATGGGCTAACAACGAACTATTGCATATAATGGCAAAACTGTCACCAAGTAGTATTGCGCTTTAGAATAAAGAATGGATAATTACATCGTACTAACGCGCATACGTCTGTTTTGGTAATTTTGATACTCTCCATTTTCATATTTGTTAGGTAACGATGTTAGGAGAGATTTGATTGTATAATGTCCAGGGAGGCGTTTCATCAACGGTAGTACTACCAGTCGTACGCTATGACTTATATAAATTACGACGTTCTACCGAATGTGCGTTTCATCAAACAAATCGTAACGTCTGAATACATAAATATCATAACATAAATTTACGATTGGGTAGGAGGGGTCGTATATTTAAGTAATGTCTTGTGGGTTTGTTGGTTGAATTTTGCTATAGAAAGCGATCAGAGAACAAAAATAATTTTAAATTTAGACTAGAGACAAGAATATGTAAACATAGAGTATTTACATGTATCCCATTTTGGAATGAATACGTCGCATAGGTGAAGACGCTCGCACTTAAGGTCACTTATCAACTCAATAGTGTTTAATAATAATGTTTATTGTAGTCGTTTAACCCATTTCATTTTTTTCAGATTTAATGACAATTCATATATGTGTTTCAATTGTTTTGTTTTTTTATAATAAATATATATAGGAATTCAGTAAACATAACAACGATGAATCACAGGAATATTGAGTAAAGTCGTCAATTGTAATGAATTTAAATCGCACGTCCTTGTTTTTAACCCATTTCCTCAATTCGTTCCAAGCAGCGCGCAACAATGACGCCGTTTGAATAATTAAGACTGCGTCACGATGTTTCCGGTAAACACATACCATACGTTATGTATTTGTTCATGTATGTGTAGTGCATCTACGATTTCGTTAATGAAACGGAATTGATGCATACTCGTAAACAACTACGTACATCTCTATACGTAAATTACGGTCCTATAATAATCGTAAATATTGATGAAACGCCTCCCAAGTTGTGTTTTTGTTTTGTTACTATCATACTAAGTGCACATGTACTCATATTTATGCATATTTCTGTCAACGTCCTGAAGTTCGTTCACTGTGAATTTGAAAGTATTCACGCAGTTTCTTAAACACTGTCGATGGAAATAATATAATCCCTTGTGCCATTAAAATATGAAACATAAATAATAAAGGTCCTTCAAAACAAAAGGTGAAGTATACATATATATTTAGAATGCTAATAATAACATTACCGGTCGAGACTCAAACTACAATAATATTCCTAGCGCTCTAGCAGTTATCTGCTAGACAAACTTGTCATATACATGTGTAATGTTAAACTGTCTTAATCAAATGCTCTACATATAATGTGTTTTGTTTACACGGGGGACTGTGTCGACGAAAAAGTGACCTCCTATTAGCAATTCAAATGCGTGATTTTTTTCAGCGTTACGTTAGCAGTTTAACCCAACTTTGACCTTTCTCAACATCCAATCAAATGTTGTGAAAATTTCACACCAGTAGTTCTGAATTAATAAATCCGAATCGGCTACTTTAAAAGAAATCCCCAGCACGGCCTATACAAAATTGGCTCCATTTCTGTTTGAAGGTATATGGAACAAATGAGCCAAGGTGGCAAAAATCCAGACATACCTCTTTACCTTGTTTACGTTTTTGACATATTTCCAGTCCTGAGCTCTCTACTCAGAAGTTGCATTGGCTCAATTTTCATTTTCAATGTACATGCCAGTGTGAACAGGCCGTGTAATATGACATTTGGAAATCCCCAGTTGATATCGCATATTCGACATGCAACATTCCATAAAATACACTCGCTGACTAACTGCGCCTATTAATAGTATACACGTCAGCAACGCTGATTCGTTCTTACAAGCATCCATAGAACGATAGACAGTAAGGTTAATAATGAATGGTGAATTACTTATATTTATAATCTTCCCATGCATGTTTATTGAATAACGGTTGGTAGATCTATTTATTAAAATATAAACAAAGCGAAACTCCAGTTGCGACAGTAGGAGAGAACTCTTATTAGCAGCCCAAGGTCTTTTATTTATGGCAAGTGACCAATTGCTAAAAACAATACACAGGACATCACAAAAACACAAATCAAACACAAAACACACACGAATAAAACAATAATTATTTAGAATTGCTTTTTCTCTGATCTTTTCCTGTAGCGGCAATTCAATTAATAACTAGATTTTGCATCTTCCTATAAATAGACACCGGCGGAAGCTTCAGACATAATTAATTTCATTTAAATTTGGTATTTTTACTTGACGTGCGTTTTATGAATACATTTTTATTTGTCATTCGTACTATAAATGCTTAATTCATGATAAACGCTCATATTCATTCAATTCATTTTTTTCTTGGAAACAATGTAACTTCTATTAAATTTTGACTTGCCTGACAAATACTCTATACATTATTTAGATTTAAAAAAATCACGGAAAGAAATATGAGACGGTACGATCAGTTAATTTTACGGACATTACATAATTAAGATATCTTAAAAATATGGGTTTTTCATAGTTTCCCGGCGCCTTATTATGTATTGCATCATTGTTTTTTCTTGTGAAATTATTATGCTTCTACAAATTCTCGTGTAGAGGCTATTCAATCTATAAATATACATTGTTTTATATAGACTATGAATAAATGCATTGTATAGTTAAATAATGTAATATGAAAAACGATTCGAATATGTATATTTCGTTGTAATTGTAAAATGCTTAGTTTTACTTTGTATAGATAAACATACTGACGTTGATGAGCAGATGAGTCTGATTTATTTTGGTTATTCAAGTTGAACTGATTTAAAACATAGTGCAGTTCATCAGTTTATTGCTTTGACGTGAAATAATGATTTTTGTTTCAAATATAGAAACATAACATACTACTTTAGGAGCTAGCCACATGAAAATATCAGTTCGCTATTTGATGATGAAAAATTACTTATTTATTTGATTTCAATACTATCGAAAAATAACGTTGAATGCGTGTAGAACAACGATCTTTGAAGAAATGAGACTGTTCACTTATAAACCAAATCAACATATGCATCAGTTTGAAATATTCATGTTGGATATTCAATTTACATACTTTACAAACATGTACAATATACGCCTTATATCTTTTTAAAGATATTTCTTGTTTTTTGATAAAAAATAAATCAACACAATTGGTTGGAGATACGAAAACCCAGACTGGGCATCGAACAAACGACGTCGGAGTCGTATGAGCAAATGGCAAGCGACAAACCATGTTCGCCATTCTGACGTGTGCGATGCAATGTTCTATGGTTATGCAAGACACTTTCAATTCTGACATCAGAAGTAAAAAAAAACTGGCCAATAAATCAATACTCTTAATTATATTAATAGTTATTTTCTCAGAATGAGGTTCTTTTTTCCCATTGAATGATTATTATTTATATCTTATAATGTTATGATTGTTTATTGATATTGTCCTATTGGGGGCATTTTCCCTTTTAACCGAAGCTGTTGAGGAAACTAAATAAGTTTCAGTTCAATGTCACCACACAATATCGTTATCAGCTGACTGATAGCCATTGTTGAAACGTATGATAAGTGTGGCATGTTCGCACATTCCGCTATGTTACATTTTCCATCACATCAACTACATCTATGTGGGTCAAAGGTCAAGATCAAAGTGACCAACATATTTAAAAACAACTTGGCCTAGGTTCTTAAAACGTGGTAGGAAGGTTGGTCATGACATGACTGGTGGCGTATCCCTATTGATTGTGTGGACCTTAGGGTCAAGATGAAGATCAAACCAACCAAAATTTAATTTAAACAATGGCCAAGTATTTTAAACCCTTGAAACGCAATATAAATATGCCACCATTAGGCCTAGACTATTTAGACTTGGTAGGAGGATTGGTCATTGCTTGCAGAGGATCCTAATTGATTATCGGGTCATTGGGTCAAACGTTAAAGTCAAAGTGAGCGAATGATGTAAACACTTACTAATATAATCAAAACCTTGTCCGCACAATAACTGTAGAATTATTATACCTAGGTTCTCTAAGCTTGGAAGGTAGGTTAGTCTTTACTAGAGAAGTATTTCGATTAATCGTCGAGTCCTTAGGTCAAATATCAATGTCAAACTGATTAATAGTCTTGTCCATGCAATACCTATCGAAAACGTTTACCTTGGTTCACAAACATTGGTAGGTAGGTTTGTTATGACTGCAGAAAGATTCATATTGATTAATGGGTTAGAGGGTCAAAGGCAAATGAAACTTTCCAAAAGTTAAACAATATTTTTTCATTTAATCTAAATGTGGTCATATATATAACTGAGCGTTCATTCGAATGAAAATACTGATAGTTAATAACAAGACATGAAAATTTTTAAAACAGCTGTATACATACATGGTATACATACATGTACATATAAACAGAAAGATTTATAAACAATTTTTTATTCGAATAATGGCATCTTTAGTAGTACATTATTTATGTATGTGTTGTATAAATGATATTGAAAACAGTAAAAGCAAAGTTAAGCTGACCTGAACGTGTGTATTTACTAAAATGAAGACGTTCAAAATATCTGTCAATACCACTTTCAAATAAAATAAAGTGCCCCAGATTTATTTTAAGATAAGGATGACGATTTAAAGGGACTATGTCAACGAACAATTGTTTCAAATTGCACTATAAATGATGTTGGATGCTATAAATGCGCTTTACTAAAACATGTACATTAAATAAATAATAAATAACATAATACATATTAAAATATTTGATAAAAATAAATTAGCAAACAATGTTTGAAAAATTAAAACCTTAAACGAACTCCCGACGTAAGAGACAGAAGAAGCAAATGACAATATACATCGCTTCAAATTGCGCTATTCTTGTCTGTACGGACACGCGTGTAAACTATAGCTATACAAAAGGCTCACAATTCTGACATAAAATGTCAACATGAAAAGGACCAAACAAACACAACCCATATTATAAATTGATTTTTACCTCAGAATGCGAAAACATTGCTCTCATTATATGTATATATGTACATTATATATGCCATTATTAAGGTCTTATTTTCATTTTTTTTTAAGGAAATTACGTACGCTTGAGTTATTTCGCCGAAATGGTCCATTTCAATAAATTACGTAAACTTCAGACTAGAGACTATGGAACGCCATGACTGTATTATATCGTCATTGTTCATTGTCTAATCTATTACAGTCTTGTTATATCGAAAAGGCATGCCAATTAGTCAAAATCATGTTTTATTTTGAGTAATCTCAGGTAAATACGTCTATAAATAAAGTAATTATGTTATATATATCTGTGTACGTAGTTCGCTGTGTCAGATCGTGTCAAGTCATTTTACAACGTCAATTGTGAAAAAAAGTTATGTGTGAATTGCGTATTCATTTCGGAAACAATTTTATGATATTAAAATACTGCCCCATATCAGGTATATTCTGCAAGGACGAACCCCATGGCATTGTCTTAACTATACATATAAGACAAAAACAACATTACTCCTGAATAAAACATACGTCATAAACAACTGCATCCATATTTAATGAGTGTTATACATGTATTTACTAAGTGTTTTCTGGGTTGGAATGGAAATGTCCCTTTAAACGAATTCGTTTAGTACTTGACGAAATAGTTGTCAACACCTGGTCTCCAGTGTAGTAATTATTTTTGTCATAATTCAAGACAATGGAGCCATTGTTGAACTGTCCACAAACAACAACCTCTCCTCCTTACTTATCACATATATAACTTAATTAGGCAACTTCAGTTGGATCGTTATATATATTTATGCATATGCATCAATAATCCCATTAGAAGATAGTTTATCAACCAGAGATTTTAGGAAACGGTTAAAAGATATGTAAGTTTCATAATATGTAACTAAAAAATCGAGTACCTTTAAACATAATATAATTTGGAACACATACATTCAATCATAACACGGCTTGATGCACGTTTTTGCTTCATACATATTAGCATTTTGCCTTTACTAACTTAAGTAACCATTACTACAGTGGTACGTTATGGTACTGATAGAAAGGCAGTTGCAGAATAAAGATAAACTATATTGTTGCTATATTGACTACCGGAAGGCATATGACGTCATCAATCGCGGTCAATTATGGAGTAAAATGATTAATGTGGGCATCGACGGAAAACTCTTATTCGATCCATGTACGAAGAAGTTAAATTACAGGTTAAACACATGGGTAATTTATCAGACATATTCAGTAGTAACGTTGGTATATTTCAGGGGGAGATAACCTCGCCCATATTGTTCTCGCTGTTTATTAATGACATCGAATTCGATTTGCAAAATGGAATAAACGCTGGCATTACGCTAGATCAAATATCGATCTACCTATTATTATTCGCTGACGACGCGGTTTTATTTTCTGAAACCCAGGAGGGCTTACAAGAATCATTAAACAATTTAGAAACCTACTGTGATAAGTGGAATTTAACAGTTAACATTGAAAAAACCAAGGTCATGGTATTCCGAAAGGGATGGGCAATTAGTAAAACATTAAAATGGACATATAAAGGTCAAGAATTAGAAATTGTGAACAATTTTAATTACCTTGGAATTGTCATGTCAAGTGGTGGATCATTTGTGCCCGCAACAAATACTCTATATGGCAAAGCAATAAAAGCGATGCATTCTTTGTTCACCCTAACAAAAGACATGAGCGTACCTATAAATAGCATGTTCAATTTATTTAACGCATATGTATTATCAATTTTAAACTATAACTGCGAGGTTTGGGGATTTATCAAAGCGGAAAACATTGAACGCGTTCATCGTAAATTTTGTAAAAGACTATTAAATGTAAAAATGTCAACAAATTCATTATCGTTATATGCCGAAGTTGGTCGATTCCCCCTGTATATAGACAGATATGTCAGGATCGTTAAATATTTTTTAAAATTATACACTTTAAAACAGGGAAATTGTATTCTTAAACAAATTGCGTTATTACAGAGATTAGAAATTGAATGCAAAAATAACGCAAACAATTGGACATCGAAAGTACGGGACATTCTTAACCAAACCGGTTTTGCCGATGTATGGCTATTCCCTGAATCAGTGAACACAGATCAATTTATCCCGTTACTTAAAAACAGATTACGAGACCAGTACATCACTAGCTGGAATGTCAGTGTCACATCATCTAGCTCAATGATTCTATATAAGGAACTAAAACCAGTATTCGAAAGATCATCGTATCTTGATATTGTTGAAAATATCAAACATAGGAATATTATTTCTAAATTACGTTTGTCGTCTCACAAATTATTTATAGAAACGGGTAGATACCATAACATTGTCCGAGATCAACGCAAATGTGTGTTATGCAACCTAAATGACATCGAGGATGAATATCACTTTGTTCTTAAATGCCCTTATTATGCTGATGTCAGGAATACATTAATTCCAAAGTATTATAGATCCCGTCCAAATATGTACAAGTTTATCGAACTAATAAATAGTTCAAACAAAATATTGTTAAGAAAACTAGCTATTTTTTGTACAAAATGCTTTAAAATACGAGAAAATGTCATATATATATGTAGTATAAAATATTTATATTTTTTCACAAAGAAAACATGTACAAATAATGTAATATTGTTGAAATTGTTAAAATACGTGTGACATTATGTAGTCACTATGTATTAACCTCATCCATGTGACATTCTCACGAAAACATGTTTATTTCGTGTCTATTTAAATTGATTTATCTTCGAAATGATGTATGTTTTGTATTTACTTCAAACGCATGTTGTTATTGTATATGTGTGTTAATGACGATGAGCTTTATATGCTTAAGTCGAAAATAAACTATATTCTGATCATTATAATTTTTTGCGAAGGCTAAACGGTGACAATTAAACAATCAGTGCAAACCTCATAACTGATTATGTTAATACAGTCGTTGAACAATAATTGATAACGAACGGTGTTTTTTGTTAGCAATATAAATCAATTAAGAACAATTACATTTTAACACGCATCTTCTAGTTTAATAATCTCGAATTGCTTTCGAAAACACATGTGCGTTTGAAAATCGTTGAAAGTGTTAACTACTATTTACATCATACATCATAACACGTATTTAGAAAATGTGAATTTCGGAGAACTGAAAGCACATTCACTTTCAAATAGTACTTTTATCATTAATATTCTTCCTGATTTAAAATATTAACATTATTGAACGACAACTTGTATCCATTTGCATGCATTAAATATAGGAATAATGAAATTCCAGAGACATCATCAGGAGAGAAACCCTTAAAACCATCCAGCTTCAACAAATTGAGAAACCTGGATTTTGAGTAGCCAATGAATATACTGCACTGTACCAGCAGAGTAGACTGATGTACTGTAAACACGCTACCATAATATTGCCTAGAGTCAACAATTTTGCGGTTTAAATTGCTTAATAAATCACGGCCCATTTTTATCGCAATCCAACATGGCGCAAGAATAGTTATTACTAACACCGATTACTACGCATTATAGAGAAAATAGTACTGATATACAACTAAAAACATCGTGTTGAAAATCCCTTCAAAATAATTCAAATGTAAAGAGTTATCAATTACATTGAAATACAAAGCAAAGTTGCTTGTTTTCGGTGTAATAACGCTTTATATCATCACCGGAAGGGGATACATTTAATATGTTCAGTTCCTTCTTCTCTGAATTGTCTGTGCTATTTATTTGTGTTCATTTGTTTCCTTATATCCTTCACTTTACATCGATCGCGTTGTTTAACACACAATGCGAATTTTTACATTTTATGCGTTTTTGAATAATAAATGCTATGTACACTATTTATGCACGTTTACACAACAACCCACACTGTATTAACAATGGGCGACCATATGAATGTATTTCGATTCGTCTCCGTTTCGAGAACGATTTTAACCCTCAAAACGGCCAGGCTGCGCTCTGCAAAGCAAACATTATAGAATAACCACATCTGCAGCAGTAGCATCAGCTGCAGAAACAATAACAACTACACATGTTGTGTGATACAATGTTTTAATAAGTATTAATAAATGTGTGCAGAGCTTATGGATGAGTCGAGTTATTTTATCTGCGGTTTTAGAAAACAAGCATCAAAACAAGCATCTATTTTCACCCTGAGCAAATAAATATTCCAAAGGATATATGTGACCTGTGGTGCAAAAATTGGTCCTATGGATGAAAATCACATTTTCAGTTTTCACATTTTTATTCAGTATAATCTGCAAGAAATAAAACACTGAAACAATTATGCTTCTATTATTTTTATTTTTTGAGATATTGCCAGAAACGTAATACCACCGTTTAACACAAAATGTCATATCTTGTGCAAAAATAAGAACAAAAATGTACACTTTATATTACTTATATTAATATACAAACAATACCCAATGACAACACTATGATCAAAGGCTATACTACAGTTGTATAAAATAAATAGTTATTTTTCCTTCTGTCCTCACATTGTTACAAAATATGTTTCAAAACACAGTTTCCATGGTAACAAAATTAGAAAATTAGTTATTTAGATTAAAATCTGAATGCACATTCCCAATTTCAAATATTTTACCAATGAACACATCGCATTTGCATATTAATATCTTATTTAGAAGCTTATAAAAGTACATTGGTTGTGATAATTGCACTAGCATGAACTATCTTAACACACCTGCTGGAATCAATTTACATGTATGTTGGTTTAATAATAATAAACTGTGTTACTTATATGATATCCAAAATATTTTTTTTTATCGGCCAAAATACTTCTTTTTAATATTCACTCTACAGCTGATGCATAACAGATTCATTTCATCGAATGCACACATTGTTGAATACAGTAACTATCTCCATATCAACAGCATTTTAGATGCTAATGGAGCAGTTTAACAAACAAACATACAATAATGATTTAAGTAATGCATGCCACATGTGTTTATAAAAGCAACCTTTACAGTTTTAGCACGCTCACTAGTATTATTTAATTGAATATCAAACACATGACCAAAATTAACAATATAAGTATGTGTTACTTACATCCTTAAACGGAAGGTTAAACAATCAAACAAACAGTTACTAGTATCATTTATTCAAACTTTACAACACTAGAACAATTACCCATAACATAATACTTAAACATTTTAGATTGTAAAACAAAAAGGTCAATCATTCTTCATCCTTTCAAATAACAATTAAAACTTATCCAATTTTAGAATACTTAGGTTTTGTCCACATGAAAACAAGATGCATGTAATAGAGTATTATTAGATACTGGTACATGTACTGGGCCAGTATTCAAACATTTCCTAAGGAAAATCTTAACTAGTACTTATGTGTTATACATGTGTTAATTATTTATGATTTCAAAATCGTAACATACTAAACACCCTCGCAATTTTTACTAGTTTAAAACATTAAAATATAAAAATACTTCATAGACTTAAAGATTTTTTTATTTTTTTTCGTGATTAAAAAAAAATTAGGGTTTCCCTATAGAGCTTTGTGAATATAACCCTGGTCAAATTAACACGAATTTTAGAGCTTTTGTTCAGATTAACAGTTATAGAAAAACGCATTCCTTTTGTCCAATTATGATCAAACATTACTGAATGTGTACACATTAAAACAAACATTCAACACGTTCATGTTTGTATTTGATGATCCCATTTAGGAACTAGAGGTAATTGGCAGGTTAACAACAGTTGTACGACAAAAATGTCAGATTTCAATATGGAGATACCACTGCCTTTCTGAAGACAAACGTTGAAACCTGGTCCGAATATTTGGTTCGCTATTGCATCAGTCTGAAGGTTGACACCTGGCCTCCCCACATTTTACTTTTACCTCGGGGCCATCAGTAAGCTTTCAACACGAGGCGCATCTACATTGAGGAAACCCGATGTGGCATATTATGGTCATACCGTCACGACTTCATGACTGTTGTGGCTGTGTCCTGTATAAATAGTACAGAACAAGTACCGGTATTCTTTTGTAAACAATAATCCCTCATATTGTTTTGTAATTATAGGTCATAAATTTAAACTTAATATAATATAATGCCATTCATTAACTATCAAGTCCTTAATATATGTGTTTTTTAATTAAAATGTACATATAGTAGGGATTTCGTATGGCATTCATCATCAGATTAATCTCTGAAGCTCGGTATGGTTTCTGTAATTGGCTGACATGATTATCAAATAGCATGTGGAATAATACTCGGTTCATAGTTCATGACACCTGCATGGTTACAGCATCCATATGTCGCTATTTGTTTTCCCACAGCCAAAATTGCCAGTAACTTGATAACTTGGTGTGGCTTGCCAGCATCAAGGAGTATTCGATCCCATAGTGTATTCCTTCGAAATATAAATTTAAGATAGCATTTTTAAGATAGAGTATCCAACAAATTAAGATATTCTGTACGAGTATATTAACACAGTTATACATGCCACTACTTTTTGTGGAATGCGATGAACTCGCTACAATTAATGGGCTACATGGAACGGCAACTCTGTGAGTGAGATTTATGCGTGGGAACATTGCACAATTGCTATTTATAGAGCGTAACGCTTATATAAATTTAGGCTTAACAAACAGTTATTTCGTTACGTGAATGAATATACCATTCTGTTTATGGCATACAATGACAAAATACGTTCATAATTAGCATCAGTTCTAGAGTATACGCGAGGATATGTTTATAACTTCATTTTAACCGCTTATGTAAACAATTATGTAAATTTGTATTCCCCAAAAGTATGCAACAGCTATTGGTATACGATAAACTATTGTTTAAAGTTTGCATTCCCTAGAATTAGAAAATTAGTCCAATTCTATTGGCATTCAATTTCCCGCTGCATAATTATCGCAAGGAAATCTGGGTCAAAAGTTAACTTAGACAGCTACGCCGAAAAAAGACAGTCGGCGTTGAAATTAATATTAAGATGTCATTTTTTTACCCGAAACAAGAGGAACTGGATAATCGGTTACGTGATTTCTCGGACCCCAGCTTTTATGGTCCCTACTAAGGAGACTTCTCGGACTGTAGGTTTTTCTGACACCATAAGGAAACTTGTCGGACCCAAAATTAATATGAGATAAACACAAGCATTATTAATATGTGTTTCGTGAATAAATCGATCATACTTTCCATGTTTTCACCGGTGATCAATGAAATAGTGTTACATATAGACTTTAAGGGCAGGGTGAGGTAAAAAAAAAAGGCCGCGTGCTAAGAAAAAGGGGCAGGGCAATCAAATCGTGCGCCGCAAATGACTAAGCTAAATAATAGTAATTTACGTTACTATAATTGTTAAATTAATTTGTCAGGCAAATTTAACAAATTACTATTGTCAGAAAATTATTGTGGGAATGCATGAACATTATTTGATATCAGACGACTGTACATAGTTATGTTATATAATATACTATACGTATCATTAGTTTTGCAAATAGTGTATTCATGCAAATGAAGTAAAGTAAATTAAACAACATTTCGACGTATTACGAGACTTTTTTCACCACATTTTAATTATAGAAAGATGTTAAATATTTTTTTAGATTAAATAACATCTACTGGAGAAGTTAATAAAAAAGTACAAATATAAACAATTCTTGATAAAACGCAACCGCAGTTCAAATATAAATTAACATGCACAGTAAGTTTATAAATATCAATTCCCCATTTATTGAAATTCTCGTGTTTATGATTGCCCGGACGCTAATTGATGAATGTATATTAGCACAGCTATAACGCGCGCAATTTTTGGAATAATGCGCCCTTCATCTGGAGTGTTTTGAATACTCTTGAATAGATCATTTCATACCGATCTTCGCCGAATACCTACGTTTGGCTCCGAAACCTTTTACAGCACAATAATTCTCAGATATCGGTCAACCAATGGGATCATTGTAATTGCAAATTATATAGCGTGCCGCTGATGTAGGCTAAACAAAATAATTATTTATTTATGTGAATAAATGTAACATTATATTCATGACATACAATGAGGTAAATTGTTCATAATTATGTTCAGTTCTAGAGTGTATGTCAAAGATATGTTCATAACTTTATTTAAAACGCTTATGCAAACAATTAAGTACATTTTAATCCCCCAAAATATGCAACAGTAATTTGTAGATATCAAGCCATTGTTGCAAGGTTGCATTCCCTGAAATTATAAAAATTTACCCAATTCTATTGGCATTCAGTGTTCCCGCTGCATAAAATTATCGCAATAAATCTTGGTCAAAAGTGATCTTAGACAGCTACGCCGAAAAAAGCTTCACTCATATTTAGATTGATATTCGGAATGTGTCGTGTTTATAGAGTTGGCGTCAATTAACAAAGTGTCGGTGATGTAGTTTAAACCCATTTAGGCATAAAAAAAGTTGTTTGTTTCCAGTAACTCGACCGACCATGTTTATTGCCCCGACTATAAACTGTTCTTGCCGTTTGGAAATATTTGTTTTAAATATTCGCATTTTTTTTCGATTAATATCGAACGCTTCGTTATGAAGGCAGTTACTAGACTGGGATCCGGCCTGTAGACATGTAATTATAATAATCCATTACAACCGCAAAACCAGTCTATGTAGCATCGCCAATAGTATTGGCATTGTTTCACCGCGTGTATTCAATATATGTCGCCCTTTATTACAACTTTTCCATGGTTTGCTTTAGTAAATAAATCGCATTTAGAAAAAGTTCGTCTTAATAAAGTTTGAATGTGTGCAGATGCTTATGAAATAATAAATAGCAAAAAAGCGTCTATTGATGAGAACATGTGTACTTATCTCCAAGTGGTGTGGTGACCAGGAACCAATTGTAAAAACGTGTTTGTGTAGTACATTTGTATCGAGTGCTCGGGGATGCTCTCCCATATGGCCATCGGCCGCCCCGCAAGACTTGTTAGTTGGGTTGCGGGGAGTATAAGACGCCCCGTTCCAGAGGCGTCCCTGGGTATTTTAGTACCCAGTGTGAAGCACATAGGACACTGCACATCGGTTTAACGTCTCATGCGAAAAACAAGTTAGTGGGTTATGGTGTTGCGTGGGATTGAACCTGCGACCCCTGGATTGTGAAGCCAGTGCGTTACCAATAGACCACGGAACCGCCTGCAAAACTTGTGAAAACCCTATTGAAACATGTTTTTATACCTGCAAGTTTAATTCAACTGCAAGTAATGATGTTTGTGGCAATTGCGGCTGTCCTTGATTAAATTATAGAAATCACACTACAGAAGAACTACTAATTTGTGCAGTGTCACTTTGTGTTTAAATTGCGAAAAAAAACAAGAACAATGCGCCCGCATGGAAAAAGGAAATAGAAACTCGTGTCATAAGTGAAGATTGTGAACTTAGATCTTTAGCTTTGGTTTTAAAATTGTTTTACATAAACTGCCTTTTAAATTTCAAGTGGATCGTTGTTTTATTAACATTATTTATAAGTTAAGTTACACATTAAGTTATAACCAATTACTACAAAAGTTGTTAAAGCGGATTTAGGTCTGTGTTTGTTGGGTCACGAAGGAAAAAAACAATTAACGAACAAAACGTTATGCCTACCTACCTACCATACTTTTTTCCAAGACGTTGGCGGAAACAAACTACTATTTTGGGCCTTATTGTAGCTCCAGTGCATCGAAAGCCGTATGCTCATTGAGACAGTGGAGTCCGTTTCGTGGGTAGAACCAGTTATGGGCGTCTTTTTGAAAAAGATCATTAGATCAAGTAGTGATCGAACTCACACTTTCCCGATCGCATGGCGGACACCATATCCAGTATACCACTGTCGGCCACTTTGCACTTTTAATAATTGTGATCAACAGCTTAGCTTCGAGTGTCCGACTAGATACGACAATACAAAATCAAAAATGCTTGATTCTAATTGTACATGATAATACTAGGTTATAAAATTATCTGACATAAACGTTTCTGCAAAACTATAAAGAGAAATTAATTTCTCTCTGTTGTGTTTATTGATACAAAATCAGTTAATAGTGTTAAAGGTTAAACTTGTGTTTACGTTGTTTTTGGATGTCTAAAAACCTTAAATGTGCCCTTTCTTATAAACAATTCTGCTTGTTTCATGTTAAAAGAATGTTAAAATAACTTTTATTAATGCATGTTTACATAAACTTGCCACTCAAGTCACCGACCGATTACCGAAACCGACAACTAAACTTTGCGGCAATCGATGACAACATCTGGCAACCAAAACCCAGAAAAATGCAATGGAATTGTAGTCGGAGACTGGTCGGAGGTTGGTCGGCGATTGATCGGAGACTGGGTGGTGATCGGTCGTACGAAAAGTCGGCGATCGTCTTCCGACCATTAACAACCATTAGAGACTGGCTTGCGACTAGTTAGCGATTGGTTGGCGACTTGTCAGCGATTGGTTGGAGACTGGTTGTGGATGCTTGGTGGGCGGTACTTGGAATATTCGACATACTGAACAATCACGCCTTTCTTCCTTAGCCAGATAGTCAAGCTAATAAAATCAATAGAACTACCCAACAGAAAGCTGTTTGGTACTAATTGGAAATCTTCCGAAGATATTCGGCTTCTATCGATTGTATCTAAGGTTCAATCAGTAATAAATTGTACGCTTTCATACCCTCAATAATTTAATCTGGCTGTCCTGTTAACGCAGTGCTTTTTTGTGTAATAGTATATCAGTAGGCAAAAGATAAAGCAACACGATTCTGTCTTACTTAGTAAAAATAAACAACAACAACAACAACAACATCAACAACTGCTACTGCACTACTACTACTACTACTACTACTACAACTACTACAACTGCTACAACACCTACTAGAAATACTACTACTACTACTACTACTACTACTAATAATAATAATAATAAAACATCATCATCATCGTCATCGTCTTCGTCATTATCATCGTCATCATCATCATCATCATCATTGGGGATTACACAATCAAATTATTTAGTGGCTCCATTCGTCACCTTCGCCTATCCGTGGAGACCAAGTATAGAGCCCATTTTTAGACAAACTGGCGCACCCATGTCAAAACATCCACACTTTCGCACTAAGGACCCAACAACATAATTTTAAAAACAATTAGGAAAGCACCCATGTATAATGATCGTTATCAGCTGATTATACCATCGACTCATATATAGTGCACGCATGATCCCATTTTCAATTGATTTATTAAGCTTTAATTGATATAGAAACTTTAAAAAAAAGTTAAATCATCTAAAGTTATACGTTTTAATAGTTACATTATCAGAACTTTGTATTTTCAGTTATTATAGCTTGTTTTGTCTTAATTCAGTATGGAATAAGGCCATACAAATTTGATTCCATGTTTAGCGTTAGATTTTCTGAAACCTACCGAACATGCAGGAAAGAACAAACAAGTCAATAAAAAGAAAAACATTTTCTTTCACAACTTATTCATGGCAATACAAGCTCAAGAAAATGTTTACTAGCGGAACTGTAATATGCCATCTTCATACTGGGAACCTACTGTAACACAGCTTTTTTATTATTTAAATTGACTGGTTGAACGCTATGTGTTACAAATATTAGTAGAAACACTTAAAAGTCCTTTTTCCAAATTTTTTACGCTTTTCAACTTGATTTTTCACATTGTCAAGTTTTTTGTTCGTTCATGCATCCGAAAACCTACCAGCCGAGGACGCTTAACATAGAATCAAATTGGTACGGCCTTAGTGTTACTCGTGGTAAAACAACTGTTTATTTTCCCTTTTTTTCTTTCATTATTTTTTTATTAATTTAAATTAATTATTTTTACGTTTTAAATTTAAAGAATATGTTTTAGGATCAAAATATTTAAGCATAATTTCTTATCTTTAATTAATCAGTAATTAAAAGTTTGCGTATGCAATAAATTAACATGCACACTCTGAAATATCTCAATGAATATAACTCTGATGCATTATTATAAAAAATAAAAACAAAACAAAACAATGCATCTACGTTTCCTTCTGGATTTCATTATCGAAAATAAGCTACACTGAAGATTATAAGGTCTATGGTACCAAGCTTGTTATCTTTTGATTATCCCAATTAAACGCCGCGGGGAACATTTACTGCTAGAACGGTAGTGTTCAACGAATCATCTCGGTATCCTTCGACAACGCTCGTTTATTTCCGTATTAGTCACGGAGTTGAATTTTAAACTATAGGTACCTCAATTAAGCCTAAATTCCCCCGCCTAAAATTGTAAAAAATTAACACCATTCGAACAAGCAAAGAATGAATTTTCCAAATATGTTTGTACTATTCTGACAAACACGGGGAAGTTAATTTTTTTATGCGATGAAGTTGAAAATGCACCATATTTCCGACCGAGGTTCTATTGATTTCTGTAGGAAATACGGTGATGTAACAAAAGTGCAAATTCACCCGCCTGAATTTAAAAATAAAATAAAATGAAATTAATGGTACTACGTTAAACAGCATAAAATTCTCTTTTCGAATCCATTTGTACTTTCCTGAGAGTAAACAAATAAGGAGGTTACGGCAAATAATATTTAAGGCTCCCTATTACATCAATGTAATTTTACATGAGAAGTATCGATTTTTGCGCGGCGCTGAGAAGCGAGATTGTTGCACATGTATCGATTTAGTCAGTTCAGTGATTTTTCTTATTTTTCAAAAAGCGTTTGCCAATATATTTGACCTTTGGCAATACGTTAATGCTTTCCTTGAGAACATTTAAGAAATTAATTTCTTATTATTGTGTTGTTGATTGTTTAATTCAATTTATAATAATTTTATCCTTCGGTACCCTGTCTACTAAGTCCGGCAGCACATTTTCATATTGAGGTAGACTATCAGGCACACTTTCCATATCCGGCAATACCCTCTTAAATCATAACTGTTACGTCTCCTGTCAAGTGGAAGCATGGTTGTAAAAGTGTGCGTTCAAGTTTTTATGTCATTAAGTGACGAACGTAGTCGGTGATCAGTCGGTGATCAATCGCGGACCAGTCGGCCATCAAAAATTGGTCTGCGACAAGTTGGAGACCAGTCGGCAATTGATCGCCGACCGAATAAAGATCAACGAAAACCTTCTCACGACCTGTTTGGTCGGCGTAGGTTAATCAATTCAACATCGAAGACCATCTGCGACTCAAATTGATCTTAAAACCAGTTCGTTACCATCGACAACTAGTGGCCGACCCACAACACCCTGTGAAAGACACTTTAAAGACACATCGGAAACCACTGGTTGTCAGTGGTCAGGAG
The DNA here is from genome assembly GCA_027627225.1 of Congeria kusceri. Taxonomy (NCBI): domain Eukaryota; kingdom Metazoa; phylum Mollusca; class Bivalvia; order Myida; family Dreissenidae; genus Congeria; species Congeria kusceri. The sequence continues at coordinate 96,018,435 of CM051026.1, forward strand.
TTGGTCTAAATTTGGTCGCAGGATGTGTGTGACCAGCACTTAAGTGAGTAAATTTGTTCGATGAAACTACCCCACATTTTGAAAAAATATTTTTTTTCTATAAAGAGTCTGTACATTTGCATTTAAAAATACTGAACTCCAGATGGACATAAAATGTGCATTTTTTTTTTAATATGCCTAAACGGTAAACACATACGTAAACCCATCACTATGTGTATAGAACACTATCAAATACTGTCGCAAACTGTATATTTAATTGAACAATAGAAGTTGAGTTAGCTCGCAGTTTCTTTGAACCCGGTATTCCCGATTTAAAAATACCATAGCTTTCCCCAATACACGCACCCGCATGAGCGACTAGACAAACTAAACTGCCACGTGATTATCCTAAATAAAAGGCGCTATTTTTAAATTAATCGATGGGTTGGTTATAGCGTCTGCAGACGCTATATATTTTATACCAATAAAACGGACGAAAACTATATAGAATCATTGTTTTTCAGGTGAATAAAAACATACGTGTCTCATTTGTTAATGTTTTCTATACGATTATGTAAGAAAATCGTGTATGTGTGGCAATGTCTTTCGTTTTAACGATTTAACCATCTGTCATTTCAGTCCCTTTAGCTTCATATTGCAAGTTTTTTTGGTAAATACTATATATTCCTTAAATTTCAGGGCTAGATCGGTAAAGCCACAGAGGTGATTCTTTTGAAGACGCTTTAGTGTGTATGATTTATTATATAAAATTGAAATGCTCAAATTAATAAATAATTTTCGATTTTCGTTGTTTATCGGCAAATAAAATACGATTTAGAGTTCTGATGCGCAGGATATAAAGTACGATGGCGTTAGCCCAAGTTTTTTAATAGCCACAGTAAGAAAACATCTTGTTTTTTGCAAATCATACAACTAGACCACATTTTACAGCAATAAGTAACTACAAAGGGAACGTTTTACATTTAAACCGTTTTATATGCCTAGTGAATTGCCATTATTTATTGGTATACATTTCACATTCTTCCGATTATTAGGTAAATGAAATATATCGATTATAAAGTTGTCTTAAAAGTTTTATTAAAACGGCAATTTAAAATAAAATCAACGCTTGATAGCATAAGGAGGAATTAATCTGTTGCATGCTATATCGACAGACAGTACCATCGATATCTATTAGAAGTACTATAACACCAAATAAAGGTCTTTAGGCTGAAAAACGTTAATTTATTGTTTTCGCAGGAACGTTTCTAAAAAAGCAGGAGGGAGGGCGATTTTTTTTTTATTAAAGTAATTTTTTCTCCTACCCTTTTCTGTTGGAACTATATATTTACTTATTAAAACAAGTAAATAAGTACAGATTAAAGACAAGTGTAATTATAATAGCAACATTAGCATCCCTTCTTATAAAATTATAAATGCAGATTTAATAATTGCTCATGTTACAAACGGTCATTTTAAGCAAGCAGACTTAAAAAGGCAATCAAATTGAATGTTCATAATCAAGATAAGTGCCTTAAAATTGATTTACAATCATTATAAATGTACTTCTATTCATAGAATTGCACTTTTTGTTATTCATATATTTATCATTGTAAATGATAGGAATTATTTTTGCAATAAATCACCAACAATTATTGTACATAAAATATATAATGCAATAAATAATATGAGGTGTGTCGAGGGAAAACCAGGCTTAATGCATGTGTCTAATTTGTCGTCCCAGATTAGCGGACACACGAGTTATTGACCTAGACGACACGTGCTCAAGAAGTCAACTTTCAAACTACAGATGCTGTTCTATTCTATCCTCTGATGTGTGGATAATATATTAATGAGTGTATCGTTGGCAGCATGAGAACAACACATTCTTAATTCTTCATAAATTGCTTAACTTTCACTCTGCGGTTTCAGATGGGCATTTTTAATGTTGTCAGGTGAGCTAGAAATGAACAAGCGTGTTTGTGGGTTCTGGCACTACACTGTGACCATGTATTAAGAGTAGACGAGGTGAAGCAATAATAAGCTGTTAATTTATGTGCAAAGGTGAGCAAAACTATGTTATAACATAGTGCTGGTATGCATTATAACATATCCTGTCGTCATTTTCAAGTTCTAAATACATGTATCGACGCTTAATTTTGTCGTCTTTTACAACAGTTTAAAACCATCGCTTGTTATATAAATAAAACACGGCGCTTTAAGTTTCTTTATTATAATAAAACGTAATACTAAAATAAATAAAAATATATATGAATAATTTCAATTATTGTGTAAATCGATTAAAATGTCGATATTATTATACGAACGTATTTTAAGAACAAAGTAGTTTATATTATATGTTTATGCGATATTTCAATTTTCTTCAAACACATGAACTTCTTTTTAATCAGTTTATACGACCTTCAATTGTTTTTAAACACATTAGCATCTTATTAATCAGTATCATCATAATTATTAAAGGAATTCAATTGACATTGTCATCATCCACGTTTTTGTTCTGAATATGTGTGCTTATCATTTTATTAAGATTACGATCAAAACATTTGCAATATCATATTTGGTCGAAAGTCGACGCGTCAATAAAACGAATGAATCGACCCTAGACGAGTATTTCAAATACATGTGGAGTTCATGAATTCAAACTGGATCTCCAAAAGTGCCAACAAAATGCGTGACGCCGGTTGGATCTCCAAAAGTGCCAACAAAATGCGTGACGCCGGTTGGATCTCCAAAAGTGCCAACAAAATGCGTGACGCCGGTGAAGGTCACTGTATACATGTACTATGTTTAAAATCTGTATTCGTATTTGCGAAGTGACATCGTTGTTTTGCGCGAACCTTTACATGTATTCTTTTATTCGCTATTTGCGAAATGACGTCATTGTTTTGCGCGAAACTTTACGATTGATATACTAAACAAAATGACTGATTTATCACTCATGTCCGCGCTTAGGCAAATAAGGCGTAATTTTCAAGACAATTTTTACACAGATGAAATGCAGACAAATACTATTCAATTCTTAAATATACTTATCAATAAGTACACACAAACTTCACACACACACTAAAAACACACACAAAAACAACAACAAAAAACAAGCAAGTAGCAATGTATAACGGACGTTTGTTCTGCTCTTATTAATTTTTATTTAATCTGTCTAAGCTTTTTTTATATATTTAATGTTAACGTCTCAATAGATACTGTGAAAACTGAAGAAATAATAATGTAGATTCATCCTTTCAAACGCTTTGATTAGCATGCAATTGATATATTGCTTCAAAGGATTTATTAGGCATAGCGTAGCAGTCTACGTACAGTAATGTGTACTCATTCATGTTTGTTGAGCAAACATTCTTATTGTATCAAATTGGGATGGGGGCTCCAGAATCGTTTCTATTTGCTGTTTATGGAAAATCGATTAACGCATTAACGCGATTGCTCTTTCACCAAGCTCTTTCACCAAGCGGTAATTAAATATACTATAAGTGTTCAAACAGTATTGGGATTAACCACTATACTGAAACTTTATATAAATGATACATATAGAAATGATACATGTATAAATAATACATATATAAATGATACATATATATATATATATATGAAGTAAAAGCAAATATAAACACATGAGAAATCGTAGAGGAAGACAAGGAAAATATGGTCGCAAACATCAAACAGAATTATTGCACGTAGGTATATATGTTAGCCCCATTGGTCTGCAGAATAGTGCATGATATTTGCAATATATTTGATAAATAGCAAACAATAAAAAACAACAACATTAGTTTAGTTGAGGACCCAATCTGTTTTCGTTTATTTATATTTGCAATGCAATTCTAAGGCGTAAACGTATGGTTGTTTCCGACCGACCGACCACAAAAATTGCCCCGACACTTGAACATTTTATTGTGCTCGTCGGAATTTTGTTCTTTGTTTGGTCATATATTCTTTAAAAATATATTCTTTTTGGTTAGAGGCATTGTACTGTGGTTAATTTTGTCAGCCGAAAACAGGATCTCGCATAAATACAACTTTAACCCCGAACATTGAAGATAGACTCTTCAAGTTGATCATTTTCTTACACACACAAAAGTATACCGATCTACTGCCCCTATTTTTCGGCCATGTTACCTGAAACAAATATATTTTTGACGCATTACGTTTACCACTCATACAAAGAGTTCAATGCTATACTAATGACACACTGATAAATGCTCGTATAAATAGGTTAAGTTAAATGCTATACTAAGAACAAACTGGTGCATAGTACTCAAAGCGGACAATGAATATGAATATATCCCAATGCAGTACGCGATAAATGCTGAAATGGTACACTTTTAATTGCTACACTAAATCTTTACTGAAATAGCGTAATAAACAGTATAGAATTAGTGCATTGTTGGTATATCGTTAGTAGTTTGTTTAAGTTCCTTTTCGTGTGGGGGAGTATAACTATACTTATGCATTAAACAGTCAAATGGCACAGTTGTGTTGCGTTACAAAAATAAGAACATCTTCAATTTATTGTGATTGTTTTCGTTTAATAATCAAATAATGAACAGACACATTATACCAGCATACAATTTTGACTAATACCGTTAACCAAATGACCTTGCCGGTACATCAATATTAAAACAAAGTGTCACATGTAAAAAAAAATCTGGCTTTATCACAATGGTGATTCGTATCTGAAATACGAATAAATGGTTATGTCAATGGGTGCGCTAAAACTATACATCACTTAATACCTCTGAAAACCTTAAATTACGTAAATGTTTAAGGTGTGTGTGTGTACGTGTTTGTAACATTGCCCTACCGGTTATGTTTCGACGGGTTAAATTGATCCTTACAGGATGAACATATTAGTGAATCGGACTCGATTCACCAACTGTGGTTTAAAAAGGTTTAAATAGCCAGCATGCAAACAGTATGGAATCATTTCGATTAAGCATCGCAACACCTGTGAACTGTATATAAATGTCATCGGTTGACAATATAATTCTAAATGTTAATACACATGCAGATGTTTAGGCATTGTCCTTAATCTGCTTACACATGAAACATTTGACACTAACAGCAAAACATCAGACCTCCAAATGTCAATGTATTATTGACAGGCTTCAAGTCAATAACAGCAAAACATCAGACCTCCAAATGACAATGTATTATTGACAGGCTTCAAGTCAATAACAGCAAAACATCAGACCTCCAAATGACAATGTATTATCGACAGGCTTCAAGTCAATATATGTGGAAGTTATTGAAATGAAATCAGTATAAAACAATTATTTTGTTCGCAACTGTATTGTGATTATATGAAATGTTATGTTTATTCAATAAGATAAATATACACTTTATATGCAATTGGTGAGCGAGACTGTGTCATTATAACTTAATATCTGCTGTGCCATGATCAAAAAATGCGTTTATCTATTTTCGAGCTCGTGTTTTTCTAAATAGGAAGACTATATCGTCCATTGATTGCCAAAAGATAATATCAGGCTATGTGCAAACAAGATTGATATCACCTTCTGGCTCTCAGTGGACTGATTGATTGATTGATTGATTGATTGATTTCTAGTATGTACTGCATTATATATAAATCGATGCTTAAACGGGCTGAATGTCAGATACCACCAAAAGTCGGTCAACCACGGTGCCCGTATCTCCAGGTTGGGTGTTTGCATTATTTAAATGTAATTTGATCACGGAACGCATATGAGTATTCATTCATTGTCAATGCAATATATTTGAGCAGCAACAACAGCAACAACAACAACAAACAACACGTGAACATATTATTCACAGCAAGAAGTACAGCAAATAATGAATTTGAACTGAATGGGAGCACCAAACAAAGTACCTATGTGTGATATAATATTCAAATTATCTCATGGGTTAAAAAGGCCTCGCGTGATATTCCCTTACAATATTTGTGCGAAGCGACATGTTTTTATTGAGTTAAATCAATGTGCTGTACATATTTATATCGAAAAATATCAATAATCATCTTAACTTGAATTACAATTGCTATTCAATGAAACGTACTAATGTTGTAAGACAGTGCATAGTACCTTTAAATGTGAGCAACTTGTACTTTGTGTTTCGTTTTTAATGATTAGTGTAGTGTTATTCGTAAACACATAGCCGTATTTTCCAAATTAAGCACCTCCTCGGTCGCTTAATAAATTATACCAGAATAGACTCAGTTGTGGATATTATCGGTTGAGATTGTCATGCTTTCGGCGTTGTATTTATTCTTAGATCAGACATCGAGCAGCCCTTATCGCTGCCCTGGCTGGGTTTCTAAAAAATTATAAACGGCATTACGTATCTCAACCGCAAGAAGAAAAGTATTTTTAGGGATAAGATAATTGTAGTACTTAGACAAGGGGACCGGGATACCATAAAACAGTCCACAACATGCTTTCGCTTTTCTTATGTTACCCAATCTAAGTTTGGAACATTATAACATTCCAGCCCAGTTAAAGTGATGAGTACGTTTCTACCGAATAAATATATTAATAATGTTGGCAATTCAATCGGCATCTTAAAGAATGCCAAGATAAATAGCCTTCACAAGAAGTTCAAACATTCAGAATTGATGTTGTAATACCAAGGCGCATTGCAACAAGACTCTGCATGATACAATGCCAATATGCACCAAAACTGTAATACCAAGGCTCATCGCAACAAGACTCTGCATGATACAATGCCAATATACATCAAAACTGTAATACCAAGGCGCATCGGAACAAGACTCTGCATGATACAATGCCAATATACACCAAAACTGTAATACCAAGGCGCATCGCAACAAGACTCTGCATGATACAATGCCAATATACATCAAAACTGTAATACCAAGGCTCATCGCAACAAGACTTATTATTATTTTTATTATTATTATTATTATTATTATTATTATTATTATTACTATAATTATAATAATAATAATAATTATTATTATTATTATTATTATTATTATTTTAACACAATTTCATCGATTCATCTAATTTGTATGCATACAAATAAATATTCCATTGGAAAATAAAACACATTTTCCATAGAAACGCATATTTCCAAGTTAATTTCTTACGAAGAATTTGTAATTTCAAAGCGAAAATCATAAATGGTGCATACAATAATGCTATAATAAATGCGCTTCTACAATAGGCATATCACCGAAAATGTTACTGATACCACGTGGGCGCAGTTCTATGCCATACCGCTCGAGTCGAACATAAATGCACACACACTACTGTAGTTATAAATAAATATACCTACAGGCAAAAAAATTGTATCTACGGTATGATTTTGCACCGAAATGTGTCTGTATGTTAGCAGGTATAAATTTAGATCTTCGGGTATATTGTCTGACCTAAACCAAAAATGTAGGCACAAATCGGGACCTGCAGGAATATCTATTCAAATATGTTTTCTTTAAATAATGACCCAAACGGTACGACAAACAGTTCGGTTGCAGTCCGGCAATACTAACACGGGGAAACAGACGGGTTTTTAATATTGCGGATAAGCGTTTCAAACAGATAAGTTAAATCTAAATTCAAACAGACAAGTGAAATCTAAATGTGCGTGCTATCCATTATTATGATCCTATACGTACATGCCTGTAGAATTAGGCCACACAATATAGTAATGTTAAAAAGAGTGCCTTACCTTTATACGTCCTATACGTACATGCCTGTAGAATTAGGCCACACTATATAGTAATGTTAAAAAGAGTGCCTTACCTTTATACGTACTATACGTACATGCCTGTAGAATTAGGCCACACTATATAGTAATGTTAACAAGTGTGCCTTACCTTTATACGTACTATACGTACATGCCTGTAGAATTAGGCCACACTATATAGTAATGTTAAAAAGAGTGCCTTACCTTTATACGTACTATACGTACATGCCTGTAGAATTAGGCCACACTATATAGTAATGTTAAAAAGAGTGCCTTACCTTTATACGTACTATACGTACATGCCTGTAGAATTAGGCCACACTATATAGTAATGTTAAAAAGTGTGCCTTACCTTTATACGTACTATACGTACATGCCTGTAGAATTAGGCCACACTATATAGTAATGTTAAAAAGAGTGCCTTACCTTTATACGTACTATACGTACATGCCTGTAGAATTAGGCAACACTATATAGTAATGTTAACAAGTGTGCCTTACCTTTATACGTACTATACGTACATGCCTGTAGAATTAGGCCACACTATATAGTAATGTTAAAAAGAGTGCCTTACCTTTATACGTACTATACGTACATGCCTGTAGAATTAGGCCACACTATATAGTAATGTTAAAAAGAGTGCCTTACCTTTATACGTACTATACGTACATGCCTGTAGAATTAGGCAACACTATATAGTAATGTTAACAAGTGTGCCTTACCTTTATACGTACTATACGTACATGCCTGTAGAATTAGGCAACACTATATAGTAATGTTCAAAAGAGTGCCTTACCTTTATACGTACTATACGTACATGCCTGTAGAATTAGGCAACACTATATAGTAATGTTAAAAAGAGTGCCTTACCTTTATACGTAGGTTTGTTTGACAACCGAATCGATCGATTAACAACCTATCGTATAAACTTTAGCTTTATTCGATCGCTATTTTAGCACACGTTTATTCGATCGTTATTGTTCGAACGCTATGTATTTCACTGTGATATCACCAAATAATTCCGTTTGCTGCAAACAAAAAACCCAGTGTTAAATCTGGGAAATGAAAGTATTGTTTTATTCAATTATTTTTAACATGTGTTCACGCCGTTTTCGTGATGTATGAGCATAGCAAAATAGGATAAATAGACTATTAGGTAAGTGTTGGATGAAGATGAAGTTTATCATCCTCGGCACGATACATTTAAACTTTTTCTAAGTCTCGCATGATAAACTTCATCTTTATCCAACACTCACCTTATATTCTCTATATTCATATATTAGTTCATTGAAAAAGTTAAGATCGTGTTTGTTGGGCTCTTTTCTTGTTTACACCTTAACACAAGTCCAATATTTCACAAGTCAGACTAACGCAGCATAATGTTAAATAGTGTTCATACGTTATGTATCGTATACGCCTTTCTGTTGCTCATACTATCATTACAAGGAGGCCACTTGTTCGTAGACATAATCCCTTTAAGGAAAAATCATCACGTAGGCCACTTGTTCGTAGACATAGTCCCTTTAAGGAAAAATTGTCACGTAGGCCTCTTGTTCGTAGACATAGTCCCTTTAAGGAAAAATTGTCACGTAGGCCTCTTGTTCGTAGACATAGTCCCTTTAAGGAAAAATTGTCACGTAGGCCTCTTGTTCGTAGACATAATCCCTTTAATGAAAAATTGTCACGTAGGCCTCTTGTTCGTATACATAGTCCCTTTAAGGAATAATCGTCACGTTATAGTGATAATTCAATTACAGCAATCGTTCTCAAAAGTGCACAGTTTAACCAATGCTATTAATGTTAATACAGTTTTGCTCTTAGTGTAATATCTAAACATCAGATCATAGGTATGAACATTGATGTATAGCAAATGAAATTACGAAAAATTGAATACTTTATTCTTATGTATTATGTTAGTAAAATGTTTTAGATGTCATTCCGGATATGTGTTGGCAGGTTAAAACCCCGTAAATGTGGTCCTTACATCGTGGTTTATATTTGTGAGTTTGAGTTGAACGTGATTAACCACGCAAGGTATTTATTGACAACGCAAAACATTCTTCTTCCAACCCGATAGAGCGTTGGTACGGAGGTTTAACTTGACCAACAGACTTGTTCACAGATTTTTCGTATTTAAAAAAAGAGTCTCGTCATGTCTTAACTGCAAAAACCGAATCATCTAAATTAGCACAAACCAATATAATATACAGAAAACAGTAAAATAGTTTCCTTAACCGGAACTCGAACCTCGGTATCAACAATCTAGACCCTGGACAACTCGACCAACCGGGATTTCAAACATGGTAATGCAGTTTTAACGCTATGTATGTATTACACATTTTTTCCCAAAATACCGAGGAAAAGCCTTACACACGCTTTATAAATTTCTCCATTTCAATTGGTGACTTTTCATAGACGACACTATATTTCCAATATATTGTTTTGCCCGGAGTGTTACTTTGCTTGTGTATATATTATGTAGTTTTCATATGGGGATTTTTGACAGAAAATAAAGTTTAACATCGTCAGTTTTCCCGTATGCAAACAAGTCATTTAAATATTATTGACTATATTATAATATATGTCTTAAGATTAATACATACTTATAGAGTCGTACAGTTTGTCTCATACAGAGATTCAGCAGATCAGGAAAAATATCTCAACTCTGCCGAAGAAACACTCATAAACATCAGACCACTAGATGTAGATGCGAACTTATGGAATAGTGATAGCTGGAAAGTCGCTTGTGCAATTGAGTTTGATGCCAATAATAAACATGTGTTCCTAATGTGTTGTTGGTGTATATGTGTAGGTCATGAAAACAGTTTATATAGGGAATACTTGTGGGCAAGTGAATGTGTATGTTTAGGAAATTAATTAGCAGGCCTCTTCGACTACTCTGCTTGCTAGGCAGCTCCATGATATCATCCGATTAACACATGAAATGATTGCATGGGTCCCCATGTTTCACCAAGACAGACTGTTTGCAATGTCAAAATTGCAATGAAGCTGAGTTATGTATTGACTGACTCTTGGAAAGACTGAAACCAGGCAGTTGATGTTCATGAACTAAATTATTTGATACGTCAATTTATATTTTGTAAACAGGCATATATGTGTGCAGTGCCAAGGTCGGTTCATAAAGTAGCATATTGATCGGAGGTTAAACTTTTTAATTGCACGGTTGTGCATTCAATGAACATGATCATAACAGGGTTAGTACATCTATAAATGCGAGCTAGGGAAAATAACACAACAAATTAATACGAACAAAACGATGGTAAGCGGCCCATAAACATTCGATAAGATTTATAAATTACATAATCAATCATTAACACGTACTGCTGGATGTGCACACAGATGCAAGGTCTGAAATCTAAATCTTTTTTTTATTTTGATAATCGCATATTCATATTTTAGGTAAAGACGTATGGTATATCTAATAATATGTGTCCAAGTACCACACGCAGCATGCATCCCTCACTAAGCGTCCAAGTTTTACATTAAATATTTTGTTCTTTTATTTGTTCGGAAATGTCGAGTTATCGGTAATTAGACCACAGCTATCACCAGCCGATCAATCAGAGGCAAGAAACGCGTTGTATAAATCCGACACACTAGCAGTAAGGTGTTGGTTTATATAACTCCCGATTTCCTCGTGAGCGAGTAGCGGTGTAACGGCTAAATAAACTCTGTTTTGAGTTTAATTTATGTTGTTTTCAACAAAGTCAATGTAGTAGTAGTAATAGTAGTAGTAGTAGTAGTTGTTGTTGTTGTTGTTGTGGTAGTGGTGGAGTAGTAGTACTTGTTGTTGTTGTCGTTTATGTTGTTGTTTTTCATGATGCAGTTGTTCATGTTGTTGTTAGTGTTATTGTTGTTCATGTTGTTATTCGTGTTGTTGTTGTTTGTGTTGTTCTTCGTGTTGTTCTTTGTGTTGTTGTTGTTGTTTATGTTGTTCTTTGTATTGTTGTTTATGTTGTTGTAGTTCGTGTTGTTGTTGATCATGTTGTTTCGGGTGTTTTTGTTGTAGTAAGTGTAGTTGATCGTGTTGTTGTTCGTGATATTGTTGTGCTAGTTGTTATTCGTGTTGTTATTGTTGTAGTTTGTTTTGTTGTTGTTCGTGCTGTTGTTGTTCTCGTTGTTTTTCGGGTTGTTATAGTAGTGGGTAGCAATTGCGAAGGATGTGTTGGTATTTTAAGTACTATTAGTGGTTGATGTTTTTGCTGTTGTTGTTATAACTTAAGTATGATTAATTTTAATTATTTGACGTCAAATAGCGTATTGATTTCTTAAATATGATTTTTTTTCTTAAATGCTAGAACATTGCTAGTCAAAATTGTCATGAATTAAGTTGTTCGCTCGTGCATAGCGAGGTTTTTGTCTGGCAAGAACAACTGTTATTGTCTCTTGCATTTATGAAGGTCGCCGGGATATGTGTTCTAATACGGTAAACAAAACATTCATTATCTGTGGTCTAAGTCAGATAGAAAACCAAGTGTATCAAAACTACTTGTAAATACAGACTGCTGCAAACGGGTGTGACCTGTTTTCCCTGCAAGACTTGAATTCTGTTTCTCATTAACAAATCTTAACCCGTACACAATTTACGTTGAATGTTTCAGTACGTAGAAAGAAATAATTTTAAATGGAAAGAAATGAATGGTGAGGCAAACGGATGACAATCACGTGGGATCGAACAGTGACATAAAGACATAAAGACACAAAGGCTTAAAGACAGTTTGAGGTAAATAAACGCATGCAAAAAATCGTGTGGATAGAAAAGCACTTTAAAATGGAAATCCTTGTTATGATAAATGTAAACGTAGTCTTGAAAAGAACTCATCAAAACAACACTGAATGATAAACATGCAGGCGACTTTTGCTAAATAAACGCTAGTACAGTTTTATCTCGTGTGGAGTACAATGTAACGATTTGATGACCAAAACTGCCCGGTATGTACGAGTCTCGAAATGAATCAGAATAAAAAAAACAGAGGAAGATATGAATCATCTCTGTAACAAAAGCTACAATTGAGTAGTTTCCCTATAGAAAGGCCAATTTTTATAATTTTAAAAATAGCATTTCAAATAAAAGTGCAAGTTATTGCTTATATTTAGAATTTTAAATTTTTGGGACACGCGACTGGACACATGTGCTAAACGAACTTGATGTGAACAAAAGAATAGTTATGATTTAGTCTAATTTAAATTTATCCATAGAAACACTTGTTGTCTTACAATTTATGTTTCCAGATTGTAAAACAGGGGCAGATTATGGTTAACAAAGTATGACATCAAACTAAATAATAATACTTATGCTAATGAGTCTACTAATATAAAAATACCAGTAATAATACTACTAAAAATAAGACGAATAATAGTTTAAAGGCAGAACTTACGATAAGTCATAAAGAAATTGAGGGACGGACAGTAGGCATCGAAACAAGTACAGGGAAAATGGTCAGCTAGTCAAGCGGTTGATGGTCAGAAAGCCGGCTAAGATACAAAGACAGCGTAGGCGCCACACTGGTTGGACGTCAAAGGCTGGGGCAGAATCTAACACAAAGGTTGAGCTCAGCATCAAATCAACATCGAAGGCAGCTGATGCAAAATGTATGCTTGGTTGAAGATGAGGAGGGAAGAGCCAAAACAGTGACTATGGGATTACAAAGTGCATATACTAAGTGTTCAACATCAAAAAAGCACTGACACTTTCAGATATCTGTCGCTATCAGCTATATGCAGCTCAGCCTTCGAATTCTGCTTAGGTATGTCTATGATATGCGAGCCGTTACCAGACAATATAAGCCGTTGGCTACTCCGAGACAACCCAGTGTGTTAGTTATGTGAGTCTAACACAGCTACAATATAACATATTCTCTCATCATGCAAGACAGAATTGACACAAGGGCCATACACATAAGATGAATACACGATACAGTCCTCGGAGAAATCAAGCAGACATCTTAGAGCATGCAAGAGGAAGCCACACCAACCGTAAACAATCATGTTTGTTAAGCAAGGTTATGCTGCACGAAAGCAAGTGCATTTAAGCAAGTGCATTTAATGAAGTCTGTCAGTATTGCTAACGGAACTAAACTATGGACATAAGGAAGACGCTGATATTTCTTGATATCGTCCATACTACATCACGACGGGACATTGCTATCACGGCTATTGTCTCGTTTTTTTTACCGACGGGGAAAATCTGCCTGGTTTTCACATTATATCATAAAGAGGAAAGCTCTGAAACAGTTTAGTATTTCACATGATAAATATGGATTTTAATACTGGACAAGTGATACTTGCAAAATACAATGCCTAATTACACACAACTGCTTGATCATACAGATATGAACAACAACGAGGTAATTATTTTAAGTAACTGTATTGACAATATATTAGGTCAGTAAAAATACTGTCAATGATATTATACCAGTTAGGTTAAATTAGCTCAGTTGGCTGATTTCTACATGCACTTTTTTTTTCTAGAAAATAGCATCACTGCGGCAGAAGAACAGAGTCAATCATGTTTGTGTGTGTGTTTGTGAGGCATCACACTGGTTAGAACAACACGGAATTATTGTTGTTGAAGATGGAAGCATACAATTAATATTTCATATCTTATAATAACAGTTATTGATTTAATCTGAGCATCTTAAATAAAATACAATATAGTAAACAATATATATGAATATAGTAGCGTACTCTGTCCTGAACAATGGAACAATGTGTAATTGTCTTCCTTTTACGAGACCAGTTTGACACTTCGTCTGCAGCAAATTTAGTGGTTATTTCCTGTTAAAACAATCGGGAAGGTGATTTGTTTATAAAATATACGTATGTGAACAGATGAACACCCACCTGCAAATATAACTTTGTCAAAGGCCCCGAAGTGGCAGCGTGCTCGGTCACAACATAACATAAGCATAAACGCACGAATAGATTTCTTTCGTGGATAAGCATATTGAATTTTGAAACGATGTTCATCTGTTTAGCAACCGTACGTTAAAATCGAAATGCATATATTTTATTTTCGGTATTTTTAGCGACCGTTTTCGACATTTCAAATGTTCAGAAATTTTATATTACGTTAAGTGGATGTTGCTTTTTCAATACTAAGACATCAACTAATACAGTGTACATTTTAAACTAGTGCATGCATATTCAGTGTACATTTTAAACTAGTGCATGCATATTCAGGGGAGTAGGATGCATCAATACATCGATAATTTAAAAACGGCGAGCGAATGCACACAATTTAAGATTGAATTGCAGGCTGTTAATTTTAAGCCGCTATCCATGGGATCTAAATTAATACATCGTAATTTTTAATAGTTATAAACGTTAATAGTGTTTATTCGTCCAAACTTTGTTTCTTATTTACGAAAGGCATTATTCAAAAACACTTGGTACGAACGGAATATACTACAATGAACATGCTGGTTCACTCAAGAGTCATCACCAGTTCTCGCATACAGAAAATAGACGACAGCAAGTTACCAAACTATTTAATAATTCACATATTTCAATAGTTAGTTTTTGTATTTTGTTCGGTAAAATGTCCATTAGAAACACTTTTTGCAAAGTTTCATATTTATTAACATTTTTCTGGACTGCTCCTTTAAAATCCGGGGTCGATCGTTAAAAAATAGTAAATTTATAATTTTTTGGCATTAAATCAAATTTGTGGCGAGCCATTTTAAAACGTCGCGACACTGCCTGAGAAACAAATGTGGCGCGTCGTGAGAAAACCAGTCTTAATGCATGTGCTTTAAGTGTCGCAGGATTAGCCTGTGCAGTCCGCACATGCTAATCCAGGGCGGCACTTTCCGCCTACAGTGAATTTATGTTTAGAAGAGACTTCCTTGAAACAGAAAATACCACAAAAGCGGAAGCTGCCGAGCCGGATTAGCCTGTGCGGACTGCACAGGCTAATCCGGGACGACACTTTACGCACATGGATTAAGTCCGGGTTTTCCCACGACGCGCCACAAATCATTATTTTGTAGCCATTGTCGTAACAGCGCAGCAAACAACGTTATAAATGCATAAGAAATGATTCGTTTTGAAACGGAGTAATTAAATGAACGGAGAACGGATGAATACCACTCAGGGGTGAACAGGATATAGCCTAAATCAGGATCTTCTCAATTATGGTGAGTGTTTAACATGCCGGGTATGAAACTAAATGAACGTTTGTATAGCGTTATGCATGTGGAATGCAACGAAATGTAATCCAGAAATCTCCCTATAGGGTGATCTTTTGTTATCATTATAATTACAATTTCCTGTGGTTTCATCATTTTATATTGTTCTGATTGGCTGAAATGCACCATGTGAGAGGCTTTTATTTTTCGATGAAGCCGGTTGCCTCTATTAATATTCATGAGGGACCACTTTTTATTGTTGTTTACACGCAGTGCTGTCACACACAATAAACACACACATAGAAATACTGTAACAGATTAAGTCACATTTATACATGGCATTTAAAAAAAAGAATTAATAATAAATAAATAAGATAAAAACATGTAAAATGTATGGGTTTTTTTTATTTCTTTTTGCCTATTTGATGAGCATTATGCAGGAAAGAAAAGAAATAACATAGAATGAAATTCAACACAAACATAAAAAAATACTTTTGGGATAAAAATAAAGGGGGTATTTACGATTTAAATATGAACATTTCATTTTCTCATAATTTGAACAACACAAATGAGTGGACGAATATAGGCATAATCAAGGGAAGTTAAAATAAAAAGAAATAAACATATTTTTACCATACTCTATATGTTTTTTTTTTTTAAATGAGCTTCGTGATAACGACGAATTTATTCATAGTGCTGTGCCTAGTGATACGACACCTTTAATCGTTTTTGTGAGAGAAACAACACACATGATGTGTCGTATGAACAATCTGCACCGAACTTAAGTCAGCACGCAACAAATATTGGGGATTTCCCAAAATTGAACATGTCTGATGCACATGAATGAGTTTTCGACTGGAAGACGAAAAGTATTTTTAAGTATTTCGAGGATTTTCAAATATCAATTCTTCTGAACTTTTATTCTAGTTTGTTATTTATCAATGTTTTATCGGTTTTATTTTACTTTCATATTTTTCTATTATGTTATGAGATCGTACATACCCTCGTTAATATTTATGTTTAAATTTATATTTATCAAAAGCGGAAAACAAATGAAATTTAACAAAAACAGATATAAAAATACACAATTTTACAGATTAGGGCAAAGAACGGTTTAGAAACAAGAGGTGTCAGTCAAATAACAGACATCCAGTTGAACAAACGTCTCACCTTTTTTTACAAAGTAGCCACCGGAAAACTAAGCCAGCATGGTATGCAGTCATTCCATGGAACTTGCAAAAGAATACCACAAGAACACCTCGAAAATTGTGCGAGCTCCATCCAAGTGTCACCTTTGAGAGCTGGATGTCCCATTTATAATTGTAAAAATCCCATTTTCAAGTACGCAAATGACTCGCCAGCTGCAAAGCTCAAAACACTGCTCGAAGTAGGCTCACGTTGGTCAATTAAGCATAAACCAAGGATGAAATGCACAAAATTCACCTGTTCATTTTCTCGAACATTTATCCATTCACATTGCACGACAGGGCGAAGAATATCTTGTACATCCAGTTTTAGGCAAATCGTTATAACAAACAGTGGCGAATCGTTATCACCCTCTGGCGTATTGTCATTAGACTGTTGCGAATCGTTATGTGTCGAATCGTTATTGTAGTGAATCGTTACTAATTTTTTTCACTCGGGGCCAGGAGTTTTTTCAGCAGCTGAAACAGAAGTTTGAAAAAACGAGAAAGAATTGTCATTTACTAGAAGCTTTGAATAAAACTATTAAAATTTTCTTCTTGTTCATAGTTCTATGCAAATTAGATGCATAACAAATGACCATTCCAATTCATGTCACACAGGCGCAATGCCTAAATCCGCCACTTGCCTAAATCCGCCACCCCATCCGAATAAGCCTCTTTTTACGAGCGATTTCTATTTTGTTGATCTCGATCAATCAGATACTTTCCCTTAACAATGCTTACGAGTTTTCATCTTGATTTTTGCATAAATGAACATTTTATCCATTTATTTTGTACATAACTCCTAAATGCAAACTAGCTGGATTTTATTTCATACTTCGCATGCGCAGTTTTGAGGCCACGCATGGTGTCCATGACAAAATTAAATTATTGTGCTTTAATATTATGTGCATGTGAGCATGTGCAGGATAAAAATAACCATTATTCATTAGCATTACATACAACAAAATGCGGAAAGAACTGCATATTAAGAGCGCAAATGTCTCGCTACTCAAAATCCTAATTATTTGTCCCATGTGCACGCAGGGCCTCAGTTTCAGATCTATTTTTAGAAATACAAATGAGTATTTAAAGAGATTGAAACATTGTATTGACAACGAGCTGCTAAATATGGAAAATTAAATAAGAACAATAGTAAAATTATTAAATAAGCATGTCCCGGTTTTTGACCTACGATTTTCACGATGCAACTTCGGATCACCGTGTTTATTTTAAACACTATAACATGAACCTTAAAGAAACAAAAGTGGGAGTTTTGGCAATAGAAGTCAATAGAAGTCAATAGAAGTTGCTTTGAATACAGAATTCCTAAAAGAATATTATTTTCGAGCAATTTGAGCATTTTAAAGAGGGGTGGTGGATTTAGGCACTCCCAGGCTCATTTTTTTACACTATTAGGCCTTTAGTCTCAATAAATATTTTTCATTTGCCAAGTATTTTAAATGTAACCAAAACACGCCAGTAAATGCACATTACACCTAACTTGATTTAAATGAATTGTTATGTCAATCGGTAAACAACTTTTGAAAATATCGTAAAAATACCCCCTAAATGTGGCGGATTTAATCACTGCGCCAGTACAGTAGATATTTTCTGCCGATGACACACAATTCCGTAGATTTTATATTTTGATCAATAGTAAAATAATAAAAGTCGTTTACCATTTTATCGTCTTGATTTTATATCCACACTGTTAGTTATATTTGGCCAAATTTCATACACAAAACGTTTTAACACGACGTGCAAAAAAATGTGGTGTTGAAATATTTGCTCAACACAAGTTTTAAAATGCATGCCTTAATGGGTGTAAACATTGACTAACATTGCGTTTCAAATATTTCAAATATATTTCACGCCTAAAGTACGGCTCAATCCACACATGTATACGGGCGTTTACAAAATTGCAACTATCTGAAAACAACTTTCGACTCGTTTAGCCTTCAATCGTAAATCTAAACTGGAACGCGTTTCAATATTTCCGTCTACATGTATATTATGGATACAAAACACCTTGTTCAAGTTGCTCTTACGAAATATCAACCAAAACAAAAGTAATTCAAAAGTAAATTTTATCACTAGAGCTACTGTATTATTTCAGATACCGCTGTGTTTCGACATGTACACAACGCTACTGCAGTGCAATGGGCGGAGCCTACGAATCATACTTGAATGTATCGATGCGCGAATTTCAACAAAATAAATCCCAAGTTAATTAACTCTTTTAAGGTGGAAATTTAAAGTATACACACAAATGTAATTATAATTGTAAGTATAAGAATTGAAACGCTCTTTTCGGCGCTTCATCGATGTATGGAGGTCCTTTGGCTTTATGTAAATTAGATACAAAAAATTGACCTTCATACATGGATGAAGCGCCGAAAAGAGCGTTTCAATTCTTAATAAAAAAAATGCATATTCTTAAAAGCAGTTAGGTGGACGCGACTGAATAATGTGCTTACTAAACGCGATTTGAACAAGAATAATCAAATTGGTGTAAAATTGAGACATAAGATGCGCGAAGAAACTGCATTCTTGTGATGCCTGTATTTATTATTATTATACATTTAAAGACGATTTCAGTATTTTTTTTCTGCACATCTATTTGCGCAGAAGACGATTTGATTTAAATCTTTACAATGAGAACTGTCTTGACATAATAATTTATGTATAAAATCTTGAGTACACTATAATTATCAAATAGAATCAAATATATTGATAATAATTATCATGATTATAATAGTAATGTCTTGTGAATGGTTTATTTGAGAAAGTGTAAAAATACACTAAAAAAAACACTGGAACATCTAGCCTGGATTATACAATACTCGCATATAGTAGTGCACTTGCTAGCGCTGAATGTACAAGTGTTTTGGCTGTATTGACTTGTTTGTAAATTATTATGATAATTATAACCAACTGATATTACTCAGATAATCAAATATGCATGCATACGTATAACATGTTCGTTTAATTTCTTTATTGTATTTTTCTCCAGTCTGTTAAGCATATAAGTATGCATTCAATATTAAAAATTCAGGAATCTTTATGGAACTATTTGTTCTTTGGTCGAAATCAGCCTTTATATGATTACAAAATGTAGATCTTTTTGCAAAAACATTATTAAAAAATCAATTTCTGCAAAGATAATATTAATATCTTAAATTAAATTTATTATGGTATTAGCACACGTAAAGTTTTGCTTCTACATCACATATTTTACCTTTAAAAGGACAGTTTTACAGTTTGGGGTTGGACACACATATCTCCTAAAATGGAATTTAAAAACTGGAATGTGTAGAAAGTATCGAAACTGAGTTGTTGTATCATCAAAGTTCATTTTCGTAAAGCAATGACTTTCTATCTGTATTGCTAACTCTGTTAAAGTCACGTAATATTTTTTGCTGTTGAAGTTAATATTCCAGAACTGCAAAACCATGTTCACGTATCTGAAACTGCGATAGAAAAGACTCTCAACATCTGAAACAATGAGACGTTGAAAACGAGCAAAAATCTCAAAATAAGAACTGAGCATGCGCCAACAGTCGATTTGACTCGTCGGAACACTGTATTGACATGTGCATAATCGTTTGCAGCGCAGCAAAGTGTTACTTTGTTTTTATTTATTTTTATCACGCATTTCTGAACATAAGTTATTATCAATATTTACTATGCTATTATTTTATCAATTTATTGACATTATTAGAATAAATAAATGGGTTTACCATATAATTTTCGTACAAAATCGTGCAGTCCCTCTTTAAGCCATGCATTTATATAAAAACTCCTTTATGTGCTGATACAATCAATTCAGAAAGCAATTCATTCATTTTACGACTACAATATGTTGCGGCCTAGAGGTAACCGGTCACAAGTACACACTTTTCGTTGATTCAATCGTCAGGGGACACCACTGTGATGAGTTTGGAATTTGAAAACTATCACTGCCGCGGCTTATGAGTTTGTATGGTACCGGACGACACACCAAACGTTAACAATGTGTCTCTGAACAATGGAGCGAAGCTTTAGTTAGGTACAGAGTGATCTCCACTGCTGAACAATTGAGTGAAGCAATTGTAAGCTATACAGTGATCTCCACGGCTGAACAATGGAGCGAAGGTAAAGTAATCTATAGAGCGATCTCCACTGCTGAACAATAGGGCGAAACTTTTGTAAGCAATAGAGTGATCTCCACTGCTGAACAATGGAGCGAAGCTATGGTAAGCTTTAGAGTAATCACTACTGCTGAACAATGGAGAGAAGCTTTCGTAAGCTATATAGTGATTTCCACTGCTAACCAATGGAGCGAAGCTATAGTAAGTGATAGAGCGATCTCCACTGCTGAACAATGGAGTGAAGCTATAGCAAGCTATAGAGTGACCTTCACTGCTCAACAATGGAGCGAAGTTATAGTAATCAATATAGTGACCTTTGCTGCTGAACAATGGAGCGAAGCTATAGTAAGCTAAAGAGTTTTTTTTCTCATTTATCATTACATCATATACAACCAATATTCTAGCAGATAATTAATATTCTAACATAAAGTAAGCAAAAGAGTAATATCCGATGCTTAACAATGGACAAAAGCTATATTAAGCTATAGAGTGATCTCCACTGCTAAACAATGGCCAACATATATTTTAAGCTATAGAGTAATGTCTACTGATGAACAATATAGCGAAGCTATAGTAAGCTATAGAGTTTTATCCACTGCTGAGCAATAGAGCGAAGCTGTAGTTAGCTTTAGAGCGATATCGCCTGTTGAAGAATGGATCTAAACTGCAGTAAGTTAAAGAGTGAACTCCACTGCTGAACAATGGAACGAAGCTACAGTAAGCTGTAGAGTGATCTCAATGCTGAACAATGGAGCTAAGGTATAATAAAATATAGAGTGATCTCCGATGCTGAAAAATGGAGCGAAGTTTTAGTAAGCTATAGAGTGGTCTATAATGCTGAACAATTGAACGGAGCTATATTGAGCTATAGAATGATCTCCGCTGCTGAACAATGAAGTTAAACTATATTCATCTATACAGAAATTTGTACTGCTGAACGATGGAGCGAAGCTATAGTAAGCTATCGAGTGATCTCCAGTGCTGAACAATGGAGCAAAGCTATTGTAAGCCATTGAGTGATCTTCACTGCTGAACAATGGGGCGAAGCTATAGTAAGCTATAGAGTGATCTCCACTGTTGAACAATGGAGCGAAGCTATAGTAAGTTATCGAGTGAAACTTCTGTGAGGAATTTGGAACGTGAAAAGCGTCACTTACAAGTTGTTTGTCGCACTGGGGGGGGGGGGGGGGGGGGTTCGTATTGTACCAGGTCCCGTCCCATTGCGTACCTCATAGTACAGGGTCCGTATTTATGAAGCTCCTAAAAAAAGTCTTAACATAAGATGCACAAAAATAAATATTCACATGAAATAATCTACGTGAGTATTTATGTTTATATGATTTATATTAAACAATACCATGAAATGAAACAGACGATATGTATACATAATTATCAAAACTATAGTAAACATATATGGGAAAGACATACATACTAATCAAAATTTGAATAATCGTCTATTTTATAGCATTTTTTTTTTTATTTTTTTTATTTAAACATGTGTGCGTCCTGATTGTCATTAGTATGTGTATTACTTATTATATATTAACTTTTTTGATTCATATACTCCAAACATTGTCTTAAAACTTGTGAAGTTCGTTCTCTCCTAGCAAAATCAGAAAATATTCGCAAAGGTGACCCTTCCCAAAATTCGCCTCGTATAGTTGACAAATGAACAGGGGCCGTATTTATAAACATCCCAAAGACAACCTATATTAACATGCACTTACGTGCAATTTCTATATTAAATGTTCTCTGTGAATTTCATGATTCGTTCGCCACAAGGTAAATTAAGAGCAGTTGTTTAACATTGACTACCATAATTTCAGTTAATGTAACACGAATTTCAAACAAAATATGTTGCTTTAAGAAATTAACTGTCAAGAGTGTTTAAGGAACACTCCAGAAAATGTATTAATATGATTTGCACGGTATTTTAACAATAAATAAATAAACTAATAAGTAATATATAGCAAATATATAGGATCAGACACGACTTGCCATTTCATACCATATTTCATTAAACGAGTTCAGGAATTGTGTTAGTAAGCGAGCTTTTGGCGAGCTTACTAACGAATTTCCTGGACGAGCTTAATAAAATATGGTATAAAATGGCAACGAGTGTCCGATCTTTTTTATCATATGCTTTTAAACGAAAAAAAAAATTCTTACTTTACCAAAACATGTTGATAAATCCAAAAAGTCGTGTACTGACGTGACGTCATGTCATGTTGACGACGTCATTTCATCAAATAACGCCATCCGATTGGTCAGTCAAAGAATATGTAGCCAATAAAAACTCTCAAAATGCTACCTTAAACATGTGTACAATAGAAATATTCGTAACGGTTGTATTACACTGGAAACAAGGTATAGCATGTGATAAAATTGTATAATCAATGCTTTGTTAACATATATCTAATAAATAAAACATTTTTTTAACCTTTTTACACTACATAAAACACATTTACCGTATAATTCCCTGCAGTATATGCACAAACGAACAATCAAAGTCCAATCTATGCATGATAACAAACATGTGTTGAAATCACTTAATGAATGAATTTTTGTTCGAAGCTCTGAAAGCAAACGTTGTATTTATAAAGATTTCATTAAAATATACTTTGGGGACCAAATCAAGGTTAGTTTGTCTGCGCTGTAAATTAGGACGATCCACTGAATTTAAATTTCTATTTTTGTTTCCAACCTCTTTAGTAACAGATTAATAAAAAGAACAATAACAATAAATTAAAAAATAATAAATGATTTAACGCAAAGTAACCAAACGCAAACCGATGTCCGAAACACTTTAGTTTGTTCCATTTTTGTCAGTACTAGAGCCCTTGTGTTAACAGAATAACGTTCATTTATTAAGATTATTAATTTTGTACTAAGCACTTACGAACGAAAGACTTTAATTAACTTTTCAATGAAAATCTTATCTCTTTATAAAATATGATTGAACACGTGATGTTAATAAATGAATTAATCCTTTGACAAATAACTCGTGGTGGCCTTCTTTTTAAATTTAATCTACCAATTGTAAACTTTGCGAATTTAATAGACTTTTACTCAAAAGATTCTCTAAACATCTTTTTTTTATTGAATACATCAAGATTTATGTGTCATCTTTAATAACAGGGATTTACCAGATGCAGATTCGTCGTGCTTAGTTAATACATAACACAACGATAAGGGGCCATTTTCCAGAAACATCTTAAATAGTGTGCGATCCTCCACCTTAAAATCAACATTGTATTTGTTTATTATTCGTTTATATAATCAAACTTTTATTATGCTAAGTAGTAACTCGTTTTTAATATATAACTATAAAAAAGACTCACTAACAAAAGGTAGTTTGTAAAAAATAACTTTTATAAATTTTTAACTAAAACAAACTTATTTTAAGATACACTTAATATGTTTCTGGAATACGGTCCAAGGAACGAAATACATACAAAGCGATAAATATTCGGATTAGAACAATACTCATAACTCGGTATCCGAAAGTCAAAAAGGTACAATAAGATACACGAATATAGGTTACGGTGTGTTTACATGATAACTGTTAGTTGAAAACTGTTCTTTAATATCCATAATGCATACGACATGAAATCAAATGATTTTGAATTAATGTGTTGGTTTAACATTGCCATAATATTGCAACTGTAGATGTCGTTCTCTGTTCTGGATAATCCAAGATCAGCTAGCCTATATCACGATTGGCAAACAGCTCCCCTTGAGTCATGTGACCTTCCTAGTCGAACTGACCATCGTCATATAGCTGATAAAGACTGTGAGATACAGTCGAAATATACAAGTAAGTAAATAGCTTTTTATGTGTCGATGGATTTCAAGAATCATGTCATACTATTGTTTTTGTACCATTTATATATACAAAATCGGGTCGGCATATCCGAGGAACTAAAAAAAATTCAAACATAAAAAATAACTCTGGCCTGGACGAGCTTGAACAGTCCTGAATTTTATCTCATCATCAAGCCTACATTGACGAAATAACACCAAGTGGGATAACGTAACGGTTGAATGGCTAGACGGTCTGTGATACGCTACCCTTTGTACATTTTCCAAGCCCTCATCGCACAATGCTCGTGGCAGCGGTTACTGCTCCCTTAAGTAAATAGAGCAATGTACGGATGTTACTGTGACTTCGTTAACACGTTGTTTACTTCTGCGTAAATCCACTATTTTAGTTTAGTCCGTGTAATCTGACAATGGTCACGTGGAACTTCGTACTTGCAGGGATATGCGGAGCAGATATTCTCATGCCATGATTAGTCGTAATGTTGGACAATTTCAGTTGTTGATTTCCGTAATTGTGATAGCGACTCGAACCGGCGACCCTTCAACTGCCGTTTACTTGTAGGGACAATCGAGAAATGGAACGGGCCCAAATCTGAGGAATATGGCGGGTGTGTGACCGTCCCTAAGCTGATGACACTGATTTCTAACTGAGTTGCCGCTGATGTATGCGACGAAGCATTGTCCATATGCAATAAAAATGCTCCATGAAGACACTGGGTCGCTTTTCCGGAATGCATCGGACAGGTCACGTCGGAGAACCTAAATTATTAAGTTAATGTTATGTTACAAATTAAAGTGTAAGCGTATTTTAATTAGTTAATTTTAATTATTGACGCAATTTGAAATTAAATGTACCACAGAAAACAAATATTGAAATTTACTAACTTTACTGTAATATTCTGCGTTTACTGTCACTCCCTTGGGTACCGTACGCATGAGGATCATACCCAGGATGTCAGCAAACATTATGAAAATTTTCTTGCCACCGCTTTTGGACACCCGGGCATTTTTTTGAAAAAACCATTGCGCTTCCAGACTGCCGACTGCGCCGTCGTCTCGGGGTCATGGCACCAAAGCCAGTCTCATCGGTGGTAATGATGCGCTGCAGGAATAAATCGCCCTCTCGCCCAGCCCGCATGATGAAGGCACGGGTATCCCGCACGAGACGTTCCTGTTCGTCCTGTTTTAGGAGGCGCGGTACCTGTAAAATAATATAATGCTGCTTATGTTTACCAAAAGGAAATATATAAATTTTTTTGAAACCTTAAATTTCATGTACATGTAACTTAAATGCTGTTAGTTACATAGTTCTTCTTACTGACCCCGTAATGTGTGATACAGATTGGGCTATAGAATAGCTTATGTATTAATTATTTTATGTTTGCTTTTAAAGAATGATTTTGCTCACTTGATATTTACTGGTGCTGACATGGTTTGTAATAATACATGGTCAGCACGTGACCCGGCTGAACCAAAGGAAGCGAGTATTCTGCATGAGATATGATAAAAATCTATTACTTCCTATAGATCTAGTATTATTTGGACGTATTGAATTTGTGTTAGTGCTGCATAAACATACATTTATTTGGCGAGGCTAAGAAAAACTGCACCGCGAGCCTTGCACAGTACAATTGCCGGGGTGGAGTTTACAATAATGGAGTCAAAGGGATGTTACCACTGCAAGGTGTATAGCGTTTCCTTTTCCTGAAATGATTACAACTTAAGTGCAATTCCAGTTTATGTAGTTAAAGCAACATTATAAAAAAAAAAAAAAAAAAAAAAAAAAGTTTCAAAAAGCTCGTTTTCTGTTTAGTAAATACATACTCAGGCAAATGATAATCTAATTAAGTTTTAGCATTGGACATTTTCAAGATCGTGACAATATTGACTATAACGTGTTCAATTTTTGGTACAAAAAATGTTCGAGGCACAACAAAACGTATCCCTGTAGTGCCTGTTAGTGCCTTTGTTTGGAATGTATTGAAATAATTGTGTATGGGTGATTTATTGTTCTATTGATGACGTCATACCACTACCAATGTTAAGGTTTATGTGAATAATAAAAAATTAACGTTTTTGTGATTGATGACGATTCAAAATAATAAAATAAACACGTTCTTGGTATCGAATTGTTTATTTTGTTGAATCTGATTCATTTTTACTGAAACTGTTTACTTTATAGTTTATTCAGAGTAATATGACGTACGTCCAAACTTGACTGATATGAACGTTACTGACCTGATATAAAAAATATATCAGGTACCTCTGTATCAGACCAATATCAGCATAGTGGTATGATAAATGTTTATCTCGGCGGTGGTTGGTTTGAGCCCCAGCGAAGGCAAATCTTTCAATTAATGTTTTTAGTTCTTAATATAATTTTAGTTTTTGGCTAGTCCAACTGCTTTAGTTGCTGCAGTTAATACATTAAAAAATGACATTTTCCAAGAGTAGACTAGGGAAATCTGTGAACAAGTGCATTTAATATTGTTGATCGGCAACAGTCATAATAGCCAAACCTCATATCATAATTTAAAATCACAGGTCATATTGAAAATACGTCTTTGATAGTCAGAACACCACGACGTGACGCAGCGTTGTTTGTGCAGTGAAAAAGAGCACGGTTCTGTCATATCGCCAGGATTGTTGGTGTTTTCGATTATACATTCATTATAGCGTTTAATAAAATTAATGTATTTAATTGATATAATCGTCAACAATTAATAAGCACTGGGTCAAAACTGCTTATTTGCTAGATCAACCTTGTCAGGGGAATAATTGAGACCTCACGGTTGCTATATCCAGTGCATAAAATGTTAGTACTCTAACGTAGTCCATGAAGTGTGTCTTGATCTATTGCGGGGTTGGCAAGTCTGGTTCGTCATGACAAAAAGTACCTATTACTGACAAGAAATCAATACGTTTTGAAGGTTGTTTTGTTTAATTCTAGCAAGCATACTGGCACAGTGCCTAAATCCGCCACATTTTTTTTTTTTGGGGGGGGGAGCATTTCTACGATATTTTCTAAAGTTGTTTACCGATTCACATAAACATTGACATTAATCAAGTTAGGTTTAATATGCATTTTCTGGCGTGTTTCAGTTACGTTTCAAATACTAGGCAAATGAATTTTTTATTGAGATTGAAGGCCTAAACAGTGTAAAAAATGAGCCTGCGAGTGCCTAAATCCGCCACCCCTCTTTAAAATGTTCAAATTGCTCGAAAACTAATATTATTTTATGAATTCTGTTTTCAAAGCAACTTCTATTGATTTCTATTGACAAAACTCCCACTTTTGTTTACTTAAGGTTAATTTTCTAGAGTTTAAAATAAACACAGTGATCCGAAGTTGCTTGGTGAAATCGTAGATCAGGAACCGTGACATGCATATTCCACATTTGACTGTTGTCTTATTTAATTTTCCATATTAAGCAGCTCGTTGTCTGTTTTTAATACAATGTTTCAATTTCTTGAAATATTCATTTGTGTTTCTAAAAATAGCTCTGAAACTGAGGCCCTGCGCGCACGTGGGACAAATAATGAGGATTTTGAGTAGCGAGACATTTCCGCTCTTAATACGCGTATTTTTTGCATTTTATTGTATGCAATGCCAATGAATACTGGTTATTTTTATACCGCACACGCTCACATGGACATAATATTAAAACACAATAATTTAATTTTATCAGGGACACCTTGCGCGGCCTCAAAATTACGCATGTGCAGTATGAAATAGATTCTCCGCATGCAGCATGTTTGCATTTAGGGGTTAGGTACAATATAATTGAATAAAATATTCATTTATGCACAAATCAAGATGAAAACTCGTCAGCGTTGTTAAGGGAAAGTATATGATTGATTGACATCAACAAATAGAAATCGCCGGCAAAACACGCGTATTCGGATGAGGTGGCGGATTTAGGCAAGTGTCGGATTTAGGCACTGCGCCAGTAGTGTATGATAACCTTCACGTGTTATGCAGATTGCCAAAGCTAGTAAATAATGTCTTTAGTGTCTGCGTGGTTATTATTAACTCTTCCCATTAGTGGCGACATATAACATGTTTTCATAACATCTCTAAGACACGTGTATTTAAAATAAAATGTATTTGGAACTGGTTCTACCCAGAGTCCGAAGTTTAGTGTATGTAAAGTGGTCGTGTATTGAATGCTTCAGTACTGGCTCTACCCACAGATCGGAGGTATAATTATGTGGACGCTGTCATTCACAACATTCAGTACTGGTTCTACCCACAGATCGGAGGTATAATTATGTGGACGTTGTCATTCACAACATTCAGTACTGGCTCTACCCACAGATCGGAGGTATAATTATGTGGACGTTGTCATTCACAACATTCAGAACTGGTTCCACCCACAGATCGGAGGTATAATTATTTTCAGTACTGGTTCTACCCACAGATCGGAGGTATAATTATGTGGATGTTGTTATTTACAACATTCAGTACTGGTTCTATCCACAGATCGGAGGTATAATTATGTGGACATTTTCATTCATAACATTCAGTACTGGTTCTATCCAGAGATCGGAGGTATAATTATGTGGACGTTGTCATTCACAACATTCAGTACTGGTTCTACCCACAGATCGGAGGTATAATTATGTGGATGTTGTCATTCACAACATGCAGTACTGGTTCTACTCACAGATCGGAGGTATAATTATGTGGACGTTGTCATTCACAACATTCAGTACTCGTTCTACCCACAGATCGGAGGTATAATTATGTGGATGTTGTCATTCAGAACATGCAGTACTGGTTCTACCCACAGATCGGAGGTATAATTATGTGGACGTTGTCATTCACAACATTCAGTGCTGGTTGTATCCACAGATCGGAGGTATAATTATGCGGACGTTTTCATTCACAACATTTAGTTTTACTAGTTTTACCCATAGTTCGGGCTACAAAACTTGTGATATAATAATATCACTATATCCATGTGTGCATTCCACAAAATGTATTCGTGTTGTAATAGTTAAACGAAAACTTTGGATTTAATGTTGATAAGCGGAAACACGTTAGAACATGGGTAATAGTGTTATACTGTGTGAGTATTTTGCTTCCCTTAAAAATACAATGATAGGCAGTTACACAGGATAACGTTCGAACCTATCACGGGGAATGTGTTACTAGTAAATTTTTCAAACGACCACACGACTGGTTCCACCTAGGACAAGACAGTAAGTGTATCTTAACTCCTGTACTGTTCACAAAGTCTATGTTTGGGCTATTTATAAACTGAAAACAAAACTCGATATAACAACCGCATTTACATGCTCAAAAAAAAAACTTCCAAATAATCGTGATTATCATTATGAATTTTTTTTACAATGAGCCAGGAACGTAAATGATATTTAAGAAACATGTCTATCAAGACGCGCAGGAACACTTTCTAAGCAATATAACATATGTATAATGATATTAAAACTAAAACGCATCATCCCCATCGTTAACATCATCATCAAAAGCGGAAGCAGCAGCCACATCGTCATCGTCTTTGAAATTGTTATCACATGTGGCAGTTAGCTGTTCATTGATACCGATTATTATGATATTCACCATCCGTTATGCTGCGACTTTTCATTGAATTTTACAATGTTGTCATAACACTATACTATATTTGACCTCGATCAGAATTTACGTCTGCATTATAGGGAACTATTCACCGAATACAAATAAAAAAAATACATTACTTAAAGGGACTTGTTCACAGATTTTCGCATTTGTTGAAGTATGCCATTAAATATCTTAACTTGACAGATTTAAGCATCGGAATTAAAAACAACAACATAGTATAGTAACAAGAAAAGCATTTAAAAAAAAGAAAAGAACAAAATGTTCTCGCCGGGGTTCGTACCTGGGACTTCCAGATTAAAAGGCTATCGCATTAGCCATTCGGCCATTCCGACTTCAGTATATCATTCTGCATTATTTATTTTATGTGATTCCATGTGTTGTCAACGATTTCAACGAAAACAACAGAAACACTCCAAATTATTCCATCGTTTCGCGTTACAAACGCTTTATAATTTTATCAATTTCAACTGATGATTACTAATGAACGAAACGGTTTTTACAGTATATTTCTAGGTCCGTAGTGTTATTTTGCTCCCTGGTATACAATGTTCTTTTATATTTGTAATCAGAGACAAAAAAAAATGAAAAATTGTCAATTGGTAAATCTGTGAACAGGTCCCTTTAAAGGAGCGAAATAAAACACCGATGAATAAAACTCAATTGAAATTGCAACAATTATAAGTAGTTGTACCGCTTTTTGTCGATTTTTTTCTGAACACGGTTAACTTGCACAGCGTTTGTATGTAGACTATTTAGTTACAAATCCATGATAACGATTGACTTTAGCCTAGTGGTTTGTTGTGTCAGACTTTTTATTCTTCGATTCGGAGGTCGTGGGTTCGAGGCCCAACAGAGGCATATTTTTCGCTCGTTTTTATATTTTCATTGACAGTGAATACATCGGTTTGTTAGTCCAGATTATTTAGTAATTGAAGTGCAAATATTTAAGACATTTATTAAAAATACGAAAATTATGACGTCTGTTAAAGAATCTGTTAGTTCGGTGTATTCAAGTTTTGATTTATAAAAGTGCATTTATACGAGTTTGCATATACATGTATTTTAAATGCGTGTATGAGAATGAAACAATAAAACGCACTGGAATCTAATAAAACATTTGCACACCGAATTGACACATTTGTCCACTTTTGGATCTGGTAATGTTTTCGTGTAGCCCAAAACTAGTAATAACTCAGCTTCTGTACATGCATTACAGTGTTTGGCTGTAATTCAAAACACCATGTACGTTTAAGGGATATACAACACGCCCAACATGCGTTTTACAACAACTGTTCTAATGTGCTTAGCCGAAATACATGATACATAACATTTTTTTCTTTGTATTCATTACATTTATATGGTTAGTTCATATAGTTCATATATGCATACTTTAACAAGCGTCTTTGCACGTGAATCGACCAATCGAGAACTTGGAACCTCTAAAGAACATTTTACGGAATATACAAACATGTTTATGGTAAGCAATTTATAAACATTAACACAACGACGCAAAATGTTGTAAACAAATAAATCCCACGCCGTATTTGCACACTTAAAATTTCTTTTCAAGTTTCCTTTAACTAACATCGATAAAGTCATATTTTACAAAGCGTATTAAAAATACATTGCTATAGAACAATAGAGCAACACGATTATTGAAGCCATTGTGCGTATATTACTGTTACAATATTACAAGCATGGCGACCGTCCTCCTCCTCATCATCATTATCATCATCATCATCGTCGTCATCATCATCATCATTATCAGCAGTAGCAACATATTGTTTAATTATTAATATTAAAAATGTTATTATTAGTGTTATTAGTAGTAATAGTAGTAGTAGTAGTAGTAGTAGTAGTAGTAGTAGTAGTTGTTGTTGTTGTAGTAGTAGTAGTAGTAATAGTAGTAGTATTAGTAGTATTAGTAGTAGTAGTAGTAGTAGTAGTAGTAGTAGTAGTAGTGGTAGTAATAGGAGTAGTATTAGACGTGGTAGTAATAGTAGTGGTAGACGTGGTAGTAGTAGTAGCAGATATGGTAGTAGTAGTATTAGTAGTAGTAGTACTAGTAGTAGACTTGGAGGTAGAAGTAGTAGTATTAGACATGGTAGTAGTATTAGTAGACGTGCTAGTAGTAGTAATAGTAAACGTAATACTAGTAGTAGTAATAGTAGTTGTAGACGCGGTAGTAGTAGTAGTAGTAGTGGTAGTAATAGTAGTAGTAGTACTAGTAGTAGTAGTAGTAGAAGTAGTAGTAGAATTAGTAGTAGCAGTAGTAGTAGTAGTAGTAGTAGGAGGAGGAGGAGTAGTAGTAATTGTTGTAGTAGTAGTAGTTTTAGAAGTAGTAGTAGTTGTTGTTGTAGTAGTAGTAGTAGCAGTAGTAGTAGTTGTTGTTGTTGCAGTAGTAGTAGTAGAAGTAGTAGTAGTCGTAGAATTAGTAGTAGTAGTAGTAGTTGTTGTATTTGTAGTAGTAGTGGCAGTAGTAGTAGTAGTAGTAGACTTGGTGGTAGTAGTACATGTAATAGTAGTACATTTAGTAGTAGCAGAAGTTGTTGTAATAGTAGTAGTATTTTTAATAATAATAATAAATAATAATAATAATAATAGTAATAATAATAATTGTCTATAAATTGACAACCGACATCACCAATACCTTAATCATCGCCATCATCATTATCATTTGTATCACAATCGTCATCATCATTATCATTATATTATTCGTCCTCTGCTTGTTCTAAACTGTTGATACGCTTTCATTGAACTATTTACAGATTAGTTATCGTAATACAGTTATAATGCGTTTCAGAGGTTCCATTTTCTTGATGAAAAACAATCATAAATTACACACCTCATTCACAAGTATATGGAACTATATACATGTCGACCAACGTACCGCGTCTGCATTAATGATCAGGTTTTATATATTACTGGATAACCAGAAAGTCGGTATGCTCGAATTTATATATTTATTAAAGGGACATTGCTGTTCTCAATCGATATAAAATACGATATAAAGTTTATTAACGCATTGACATAGTTAATACTAGATAGACTACCGAGTATATAAAGTCAAAAATTAAATTAAGAAAACATAGACTTAATAAGAAGTTCTTTTATTTAACATTCCAATGTGTAGTATATATAAAAACATACATATAATGCTATTCCTCCTAGATATTCACACGCTTACATGTTTCAGTTGTATGTATTTTTCTTAACTCAATGTTTTTTATGAATTGTACGACTAACATTGTCCTTGTAAAATGAAGTTGTCGGGAGAGTACTCTCCATGTGATCGAGAGGTCCCGGGTTCTGTCGGGAGAGTACTCTCAATGTAAACGAGAGGTATCGTGTTCGGCCTTGCTAGTTCTGTCGGGAGAGTACTCTCCATGAAAACAATAGGTCCCGGGTTCGGCCTTGTTATCTCTGTTGGGAGAGTACTCTCCATGTAAACGAGAGGTCTCGGGTTCGGCGTTGTTAGTTCTGTCGGGAGAGTACTCTCCATGTAAACGAGAAGTCCCAGGTTCGGCCTTGGTAGTTCTGTCGGGAGAGTACTCTCCATGTAAACGCGAGGTCCCGGGTTCGACCTTGTTATCTCTGTTGGAAGAGTACTTTCCATGCAAATGAGAGGTCTCGGGTTCGGCGTTGTTAGTTCTGTCGGGAGATTACTCTCCATGTAAACGAGAAGTCCCGGGTTCGGCCTTGTTAGTTCTTCCGGGAGAGCACTCTCCATATAAACGAGAGGTCCTGGGTTCGGTCTCGTTAGCTCTGTCGGGAGAGTACTCACCATGAAAACGAGATATCCTGGGTTCGGTCTCGTTAGCTCAATCGGGAGAGTACTCTCCATGTAAACGAGAGGTCCGGGGTTCGGTCTCGTTAGCTCTGTCGGGAGAGTACTCACCATGTAAACGAGATATCCCGGGTTCGGTATCGTTAGCTCTGTCGGGAGAGTACTCACCATGTAAACGAGATATCCCGGGTTCGGTGCTGGTTAGCTCTTAAATTCTTAACGCATGCGGCGGGGATGACGCAATCACGCACGCGCTCAATTGTTGAAGGCACTGGAAGGTTATTTTTGCCGTTTGTCTTTGTAAACTCAAATTTAGCGGGTATATTGCATTTTTTTAACCACCGGGACGCAACTGGAATAAAGCATGCAACGCATTGAAGCAAAAGTAGGCTCTCTTGAAAAAATGTTTTTATATAATGTAGCTTTGAATGTTTTTAAGCATTCTCGTAAATAGTTAAAAAATGTGTTGCTTGATATATTGAATTAAAGGGGCAGTTCCACAGTCCGGAGTTGGACAAACTTGTCTCTAAAATGGAATAATATTAAAAGTAGGCACAGGCTAATACAGGACGGCACTTTTCGCCTACAGTGGATTTATGTTTAGTAGGCACAGGCTAATACAGGACGGCACTTTTCGCCTACAGTGGATTTATGTTTAGAGGACACTTCATTCAAACAGACAAAAAACACACAAAAGCGGAATGTGCCGTTCCAAATCTGCCTGTGCGGACTGCACAGGCTGATCTGGGACTTCACGCACATGCATCAAACCAGATTTTCCTACGACACGCCTCATTTAATTTAAAGTAATTAATTAAAAGTAATCATTTGGATATTCTTACACATTTTTTTATAAAAATGTTACATAAATGCTTTCGCTGAAATGAAACAATATTACGAAAAATATCATATACATATTGACTTCCTTGAGAGTGACAGTGCGTATTGTCAACCCGAGGCAACACAGTCGACTGAGGCTTCATCCGAGGTCGAAATTGTTTGTCGAGGGTTGACGAGAAGCACTGTCATTCAAGGAAGTCAATATTAATATTAATTTTATATACCGAACAATCCCGTATCATATGCGTACCGGGCGACATTGCCGGGCGACATATTAGATTGTTGCCCGCAGCAGTTTATATGCATTATATAGAGAAATAATCAAGTGAACAATTATTTGATTTTGTTTTTCTTTTTTTTACAGGTAACAGCTTCGCACTCGACATTTAATCCCTGCGCGACTAAACTTCCGGCCGTGGGTTATTCGACAACAAACTAACATGTATAGGTAGGATTCATTACAATTACAGCAGTCTCCAGGCGGTCTCCAGACGGCCGGTTTTCATGCAGGCGGTGTTTAAGCGGGCAGGTTCATAGCAGGATGTTTCTATGCAGGCGGGTTCCAGGCAGGTTGTTTACAGGAGGGAGGGTTACATACAGGCAGTGTCCAGTCCAGGCAGATGGGTTCCAGACAGGCGGGTTCTATGCTGGAGCGTGGTCTCCATGTTCATGGGTTTCAGGCAAGCGAGAAGCAGGCAGGCGGGTAACAGTCACGCGGGTTACAGGCAGTCGGCGGGTTTCAGGCGGTATCCATGCGTGCGGGTTCTAGGCAGGTGGGCTTAAAGACGGTCTCCCGGCAGGCGGGTTACCGGCGGGTGGGTTTCAGACGATATCCAGGCAGGCGGGTTACAGGCGATCTACCGCAAGGTGGGTTACAGGCGGATGGGTTTCTGGCGGTCTCCACTCAGGCGGGTTTTGGCAGTCGGCGGGTTACACGAGTTCTACAGGCGTTCGGGTTCAAGGCAGGCGGGCAGGGTCCAAGCAGGCGTGCGAGTTCCAGGCATGCGAGCGATTTCCAGACAAGCAGCGATCACCAGGTGGGCGGGCAGTGAACTTTTGACTGAGCGAAAGTGTGAGTGAGTCAGTAGTCAGTCAGAATGTCAGTCAGTCATTTATTCTTATGCGTATAAATGTGTGCAGCGAACCCAGAACGCTTAGCTGGGACCTCTCGTTTATGATAATTATAGTCAATATGTTTTCAATAACATTTAGACGCAGAATTTCTATTATACATATTCGCAACTTAAGTTGTGGTTCTCAGCAGAGTCCGGATTGAAGTCTATCTGACAATATCACACAGTGTTCCGTTAGGGCTATCGTGATTTCGCGCTGTCGTCCACGATGTTCTGATGCGAAAACAAGATGAAAAAATATCGCGTTTTCGCTCTATTTATATACTGTTTTCGCCCTCGATTTTTTATCTCATTTTCGCCTTCGCGGTCAATAGGGCGAAAACGCAACGCGGTCTTGTATTGTCTCTTCGCTTTTTCGCCCTACTTAATTTGAAGGCAAAGACGCGAAAACACGATGTTTTCATATCGCTCTTTCGTCTTCCGGTTGCTATAAAACTTAAGCGCGAAGGAGCAGAATAACGCAAAAGGAGACGAACAATTTAACATAGTAAAATATACTGTTTCCAGGTAGGAGTGTTCCAGACAGGCGGGTCCATTTAGATGGGTTCCAGGTATGCAAGCTCCAGACAGGCGGGTTCATTCAGACGGATTTCAAAAAGGCGGGTTCATTCAGACGGGTTCCAGACAGGCGGGTTCATCGAGACGGGTTCCAGGCAGGCAGGTTCATTCAGACGGGCTCCAGACGGGCGGGTTCTGTGTAGGCAGTCAGGCGGGTTCCAGACAGAAGGGTTCTATGCAGGCAGGCAGACGGGTTCCAGTCAGGTGGTCATGTTTCAGGCTTTTCAGGCAGGCGGGTTCACCAGGTGAGCTGACAGTCAGCAAATGTGTGAGTCAGTGGGTGAGTGAATGAAAAAGTGAGTAAAGGAAATTGCGCAGTAAGTGCAGGACTCTAACCCGGGATCTCTCTTACGACGAATATATTCAATATGCGCATCGAATAACATAGCACTGGTGTCAGTATTATGTGTAGTTTTCTAAGTTTATTTTGTTTATTTCTAGTCGACGTAATTTTAAATTAAACTAACAAGTCTTATGACATGTACACATGACCGAACATTATAAGTTTTTGTGTGATTATTATTAACTCCGATATTCTTTGCTTCTCATAGTCAAACTACCTGTTACTTGGTTTCATACAATTTTAATACATGAATAAGATATACAGTTTATGTTCGCAACTTGAAGCAACCCAGCATCACTCGGACACGTGTAATTTATATAACGTGTCAGTACTGGTTCTGCCCATAGTTCGGATTGAAGTCTACATGAATGTGACGTTGACGGTGTTATTTGATATACAGTTAAGCACTGATTTACCCATACTTCGGACTGAGCTCGGATTACATATAACATAACAGTATTTGGCCTTCCTCAACATCCAATCGCGTTCTAATAGTTAAACGGGAACGTGTTATTGTAGTCCTGATTGACAACACTTTATAAACACGGGTAATAATCTTAATGCATGTACTGTTAACACATTTGCGTCTATCCTTTCACATAGAATGCGTTTATTTTAATCACAAATTGTTGGTTTTGTCAAAAATACAGTTTTAAAGGAAAGTGTGTCTTAACTCTCTCCTAACAATGTTTTCAATCCATTAAGTACAAGTTTGTATAATTCAACATCACTGCAGCTGAGAGAGTACTTATCGGCACCAACGATTAGAAATACTCACATATTATCGCTAAATATAATAATGTGTTAAACTCAGCATATTTATTCACGCATGTGCATGTACAATAAAGTGATATGAACTTTAGGTTTTATAAGTTTAGCATAGTTAAAGGTTAATAATCATAATCAACATAATCTTAATCATTATCATCACCATTATCACCATTATCATCATCATTATTAACGTCATCATCATCATCATCATCACCTGTATCATAATTATCATCAACAACAATGTCAACATAAATAAAATAACACAATCAATACACAGTTGCAATCATTTCATATACATTTTATTTTTATTTCAATTATCATAAACACCAAAAACAATGAGTAAATCGCCTTTCAAAAAAATAAGAAAAGCATAAAATCAACACTAGTACTACCAGTACGCATAATTAGTTTTATATCAAAATAAGATAATGTTGCATGTAATACTTCAAGTAAGAAGTAATTTACTTTGCCATGTATAAAATATTTTAGGAAATAAATAATTTACATGTTCAGGCAAATCTCAAGTCTTACAGACGCATGCGTTAATTCATGAGGTTGAGGCTGGACCTTGTGGACTGTTAATCTGAAGTCGCAATGAAATACGATTATAGTGGCATGCATTCATCTAGTGTACGAATTGTTCATATACCTCATCAGCAACGATATCAACATCATCAACAACAATGTCACGTACAGGCAAGGAATAAGCAGTGCCTTTAAAGGTGTCATATATCCATTCATATATTCGAAATCGTTTAACTTCAACATGCTCCAGTGTATTCAGTTCATGTTGGATGAAAAGGTAATTTTCCAGTGGGATGTTATCGCGAAAAAAAGATAAAACATCGTCACGAGTACTATGAGCACAATCGAATTCCAGTCTACACTCAACGGGTTGAGTACATGAAGACAGTGTGTTCACCAGGCCGCGTAGTTGAGATGGAGACAATGCATCATAGTAGAAATTCAAATACTTCAATGACTGAGGTAGCTGTAGGTCGACATATTTATGCAAATACATTCAAAGCGTTTCCAGCTGTGTGAGCGATGATAGTATGCGACAACGACACATGATTCACGCGCAAACCTCTCCCCTTAGAACTCAGACACAGACTCTAGATATTCAGACCACGCAGAGCCTCCGAAACACCGGGACTGGCAGTATACACGTCAATACTAAGCGTTTCCAGCTGTGTGAGCGCTGATCGTGACTGCGACAACGACGATACATGTTCCACTTTCAAACCTTCCAAACTACCACTCAAACTCAGACTCTTGAAATTCAGACCACGCAGAGCCTCCCAAACACCGGGACTGGCATTACACACGTCAATACTACGCGTTTTCGCTGTGTGAGCGATGATAGTGACTGCGACAACGACGATACATGTTACACTTTCAAACCTTCCAAACTACCACTCAGACTCAGAATCTTGATATTCAGACCGCGCAGAGCCTCCCAAACACCGGGACTGACTTTATACACATCAATACTAAGCGTTACCAGCTGTGTGAGCGATGATAGTGACTGCGACAACGACGATACCTGTTCCACTTTCAAACCTTCCAAAATACCACTCCGACTCAGACTCTTAATATTCATTCCACGCAGAGCCTCCAAACACCGCGGCTGGCTTTATACACTTCCAAACCAAGCGTTTCCAGCTGTGTGAGCGATGATAGTGACTGCGACAACGACGATACATGTTTCACGTTCAAACCTTTCGAACCAACTCTCAGACTCAGACTCTTGATATTAAGACCACGCAGAGCCTCCCAAACACCGGCGCTGGCTTTATACACTTCCATACCAAGCGTTTCCAGCTGTGTGAGCGATGATAGTGACTGCGACAACGAAGATACATTTTTCACTTTGAAACCAACTATCAGACTCAGACTCTTGATATTCAGACCACGCAGAGCCTCCCAAACACAGGGACTGTCATAATCCACTTTAATACTAAGCGTTTCCAGCTGCGTGAGCGATGACAGTGACTGCGACAACGACGATACATGTTCCACTTTGAAACCAACTATCAGACTCAGACTCTTGATATTCAGATCACGCAGAGCCTCCCAAACACAGGTACTGTCATAATCCACTTTAATACTAAGCGTTTCCAGCTGTGTGAGCGATGACAGTGACTGCGACAACGACGATACATGTTTCACTTTCAAACCTTTCGAATTAACTCTCAGACTCAGACTCTTGATATTCAGACCACGCAGAGCCTCCCAAACACCGGCGCTGGCTTTATACACTTCCATACCAAGCGTTTCCAGCTGTGTGAGCGATGACAGTAATTGCGACAACGACGATACATGTTCCATGCTCAAACCTTCCAAACTCCCACTCAGACACAGACTCTTGATATTCAGACCACGCAGAGCCTCCCAAACACCCGGACTGGCAGTATGCACGTCAATACTAAGCGTTTCCAGCAGTGTGAGCGATGATAGTGACTGCGACAACGACGATACAGGTTCCACTTTGAAACCAACTGTCAGACTCCTGATATTCAGACCACGCAGAGCCTCCCAAACACCGGGACCGGCATTATACAAGTGAATAATAAGTGTTTCCAGCTGTGTGAGCGATGATAGTGACTGCGACAACGACGATACATGTTCCACTTCCAAACCTTGCAAACTACCACTCAGACGCAGACTCTTGATATTCAGACCACGAAGAGCCTCCCACAGACCGGGACTGCCATAATCCACTAGAATACTAAGCGTTTCCAGCTGTGTG
Organism: Congeria kusceri; assembly: GCA_027627225.1. NCBI lineage: Eukaryota > Metazoa > Mollusca > Bivalvia > Myida > Dreissenidae > Congeria > Congeria kusceri. The sequence continues at coordinate 96,059,208 of CM051026.1, forward strand.
AGCGATGATAGTGACTGCGGCAACGCCGATACATGTTTCACTTTGAAATTTTGAAACCAATAACCATTCAGACTCAGACTCAGACTCTTGATATTCAGACCGTGCAGAGCCCCCCACAGACCGGGACTATCCGTATACACTGAAATACTAGGCGTTTCCAGCTGTGTGAGCGATGATAGCCACTGCGAAAACCTTACACGTTTCACTTTCAAACCTTCGCATCCAAAACAGAGACTCAGACTCTTAATATTCAGAACGTGCAGAGCCTCCCACAGACCAGGGCTGTCTTTAAAAATAGAGAGCTCGCTAAATGTATTGTTACATGCCATGGCGATGTATGCGCCTGTTAGTGTATTTGATCTGCTGGCTACGCCACGCGATGTTACATCACAATTGTCAATATAACACCGCACCTTATGACCGAGTGTCAGCATTGTGTTGAACAGGCTGCGTAGACAGGTAGAGGAAATTGTGACACCTCTCAAATGAATGCATTCTATGGAGGGCAGTGCTGGTGGAGAGTCTGCAATCTGTGCTGGATCTGCACAGTTTAGTAGGAACCAGACCGGAATATCCGATGTGGCCGAACTGGAAAAATCTGTAAATGTAAATGTTTCAATTTATTACGGCTACGAAAATATTAAATAAGGTAAAATTTACATAAATATGTTGATATAAATTGAGCTGTTAACATGTTTGCACATAATTCACATGTCAAATCTGCAACATATTACTTGATGTTTCATATCAGTTTGACAATGATTTGAATTATACATCACGATATATGGAGAATAACATAAATTGTATGATCTTATGATAAATATACCAGTTGATGCTTAGAATAATATAACGACGAGGCTACAGGGCTGTTATTTTAGTCATGCCAAACCTGATACTGAATATTACACAAAACCACATAGTAACAAGTAATTCTAATTATCATTACTTTTTTTTCAAAAAAACAATCAACAACAATTGCATGAAACAGTTTTACCGTTAATATTAAACAAGAAATATGTCTAAATAAGATAAGTGTTCACTGTTTTTGATCTCTGAATTTTAATGAAATATGCTAGACCTATATTTAAAACAGATGCATTTGTAAAATGTTGGTGGATAATAAATGGACAGTCACATTTCTGAGTACATCTATATTCTATATGCCTTTAATATTATTTTCGATATGTTTTAATGAAAAAAATAAGTTTCTCTCGAAAACAGTGAATTTATCGCTAGTCTGTATTTATAGTTAGGTTGTTTTTTTTAAAGTAAATATAAAGAGATTATAAAGCAATAAACTGATCTGACGGTCCCTAGTGTGTGATCAATGACTGATACCTGACTAACGTAATTAACTTATATTCTGATCAACGCCAGTACGTATGTTTTTGCAAAATACAGATGCGTGCAAATTACATTGTTTTACATTTTATTTAAAGTATTTTTACTGGGTAAAATATCAAGAACGTTTTTGATTCTAATCATATAACGCAGTTATGCTACGCACATAATGTAACGGTAAAATTCATTAAATTGTCTACGCCTATTTCATTCTGCATAGTATATGCAAAGACAAACTTAATGTATATGTATAGTTTGAATAGACTCTATTTGAAACATGGTAGAAACGGGTGTACGAAATAACATTTATGTGCGAATTGTACTTATGGAATGTTGCCTACTAGATGCGATATTAACGGGCGTTTACCCGAAGTGCATATTATTTCAAACGCTACATGCTTTTAATGGACTTTAAATGCGCTCGGCTGTTCTCAAATGCTTTCCGGCTATAAATATTGTTGCGAGGTTGACGCTAAACTACACAAAAAAGATTGAGTTGCATTTTCTAAGCCTTTCCTTGTAAACGAGAAAATAATGTATAAGTTTCAGGGTGGCCACTGATATTCCGAAGAATAATTCCATGATCATGTTGCCCTGATTTTCCCTGATTTTCCTTGACCTGGAGTGATTTACCCCTACATGTTTTACTTACTGTTACAATTAGTGCAAAGTGGTGATATTATTGTATATAGATATATGACTGCCATTATAACTTTTAATCATTTTACTGTAGTGAAGTTCATATTCTAAACACAAATATGATAATGTTATTGTTGTATTGTCGAATTATTTAATAAATTCAAGATTTCACTTTTTAACTTTGGATATGTTATAACACTTTAGGTCTAATTCCTAAAATTGTTCATGATTTTTGCCAAATTTCAAATTCCCAGTGTTTTCCATGCAGGATTTTTCCACACTTTTTTTCTAGTGTCGTTGGCCACCCCGAGTTACTTTAATGTTTAAAATGCTTTTTAGAGTCATGCAAATGAAATTAAATTCCTTAAATGTACGTTATCAATAAAACTTCATTGTGTCAGTGATACAAACGTTACAGGATGCATAGAACACCAGTTTAACAGCGTTTAACGAATGCATTAATAACATTAAATCAATTGGGACTACTACCCAACCTTTATTTTTCAATTTGATTAAGTCCATTCGCAAGGTCAAAATTTGCTAAGATAGCTACGCCGAAATATTTTTGCTGATAGGATAACAACGTACTGTTTAAATTTTCTTACTGATGCAGGGGCTATTTCCACTACGAATACACACATTCCACATACAATTACGATTATTAATATATCATATATTAATATATATATAATAATGTATCGTAGTGATCCAATTTAACGGGGAACGCATGCCAACATTTTGTTTTGAGACGCCATTTTTGAGTTTGCTACTAAACTTGATATTTGCAAGGTTGCGTACATATCGATTAAAGAGCGCTCACTTGTTGATATAAATGTAAGTAACTAATCATACATTTATATTGCATAGTGAATTTAAGAGCGTTTATTTGGAAAGCATTACAATAATCAAATATGGACGTTGTATTTTTTCCACTGATGGTGCCATAAAAATAGCAAAGTGCGCGCTTATGTAAATATAAGGAATGGGACCGAACACTTGAATTCAAAATGTCATCAACACAAACAGTCGGAATCCTGTTTGGCTATCAAAAACCTCACTTTCGGCGGCAACAAAATCATTTTTGAAACTAGAAATGTGTTCACAGACACGGATGCCCCCACTTATGTAGCCCGTTCTACATGGCGTCGTTTGAAAAAAATGACGTCACGAAAATCAACAATATGACGTCATAATATAGCGCGTGTTTGATTATTTCACAGGGTTTTAAAATGTTTATTTATTTGGATTTTTTCGCCATTTTTAACAGTATTTCAGTCATATCACGGCGGTCAGTTATCCTTCATACACTTTTCCTGGGCAAGCTTAGCCGATCTAAGCGGTTTACCAGTACTAAATGCACATACTTATGCCAGTAACTGACAACTGACCTACTTCAAACAGCAGTAGAGGGAGAATAGCCGTAGAAATAATTTCATGACCTATTCCCACACAAGTTATGTGGCCGAGCTGGGATTCAAACTCACGATCCCCGGATAAACAGTCCAGCGCTCTACCAATTGAGCTAGCCGGGCTACGTTTATCCCGAGAGTTGTTATTTCATCAATGCCGGCGTGAGAATGGGATAAAAATAAATTATATCCTGTCTATTTTTTTTAAAAGTACTAAGCTTCAGATGGTCCAAGTAGATACTATTTTGTTAAATATACATAATTACATAATTAACACTTTAAATTAGATCTAGATCTAATAATCCACACACAAATTATTAAAAAAAACAACACATCAGGTAATAAATCAGCTATCACGTGTTTTGGGGGAACAGTCAAAACTGTTGGCCCTCGGTGTCGGGATAACAGTTTGAACTGTTTCCCTCGGCCTACTGGTCTCAAACATAGTTCAAACAGTAATCCCTCCACCTTGGTCCAACAGTTTTGACAGTCCCCGAAACACCCATGTGATAACTGTATACTGCAGGGCACTACGGTCTACTATCGAACTCTGCCTTGCCAACGAAAACCCGCGTGTGACAGTGTTGTGGATCTGATCGTAAGGTGTCTGTAACTTGTCAAGCTATTAGCTCCAAACGAACTTTTCTCTGCGATATTCCCATTTTCCAAAGAATTGCTATAGTCCTTTTGGAAAAATACGAATCTGCACTCATTTTAACACACTGCTGAGCATTATAGACGCTATATTGCAAAAGCGCTTAATGTGCACAATACCAACTGATCCGAAACTATAAATTCAGCCCTGTTTATAGTCTAACATTATAACCATGACTTCACCTAACAGGCAACTAAACCATTCAATTATGTGATCATACTTTTTAATTAAGTGAACAAAAACAAAAGTTCTTAACTACTAACTAATCATAAGAACTATAATTTTAAGTCATTAATTTATGACAATGTTGTAACTTCAACAAACAAACACAACTACTAAATCCGACTTCCGGTCAAATGTGAAATTCGTACTTGAAGCTATAAATAGAGCAAACACATTTTCTCCTGACATGAAGTAATTAAACTTTTGGCCAAAATTCCGGATTTATGGTTATTGTATGCTTAAGTAACTTTTGCTATCATTCTGTGATAAATCAACAAACTGCCTTTTATTATTTTTGAATTATGCTTTGCACATTCATCAATAGGGAAGTAATTCACTAACTTCACAAGCTAGGTTCTTACATGCGAAAAACCATCTGGAGTTGGCGATCATGTCTGCCAATTTATCAGAAAATCAAGGCACCTGGTTTTTGCACCCGACAGCCCCTCATAATGCTTATCACTTCAGATAAGTTATTTGAAAATCCTTCCATTCTGGAGCAGTATGCTCCGGACAGGTTATATGGCCTAAAATCTTAACCGTTAAGTGTGACCTTGACTATGGAACAAGAGACCTGGATCTTTCGCGCGACACACCGTCTCATTATGCTTAACAATTATGCCAAATTTAAAAATCCTCTAATGCTGGATTAAAGAAAATAATCCGAACATGCGTGCATTCGTACACACGTGCAAACGTACACAAGTTTATACGTACATAAGAACGTACCGACGGTCAATGTAAACACTATTTGCCCCATTGGTGGGTGGGTGAAATTTCAAGGTATGTACCTAGATAAACAGTAAACACTCATACACCACTTCAAATATTTGGCAGAAAAGTGCAAAAGGGACTTAAATTTAATGACGATGTTGAAAGACACAGGTTTCTGGTCTGATACAAATAGCCTCCTTCTCCTCTACAAGTCCATTATTCGTCCAAAAATAGATTATCGGGCCCAAATATATTCTTATACTACGCAAAACGCATTAAAATATTAACTACCATACAAAACAAGGCCCTCATGATAGCTCTACTATCACTGCCGTGTACACCGGGTAGTACATTACAAGAGGAGACCTGTGTGCTGTCTCTCTGGGCAAAAAACCGGTACCTTTATCAGGGTCTGGAGCGTAAAAAGAAAAAGAAGCATGTTGCCCTTCCATTTGGGACCAGCACCCATACGCTGGTGGAGAAGGCCGGTCTCAAAGGGGTCGCTGTAGTAAACAGGATTCCCTCTGAAACCCCCCCCCCCCCCCCAATGGCTGCTTCATTCCCCGGATCTCCACAACCATCTATCAACAATAATAACGAAATCTTCCCGCACCTCATGAAGTCAGAAGCTCACAATTATTTTAATATTTAGTATGCCGAGCATCTAAAAATTTACACAGACGGCTCTTGCTTGGTAGCCAACTCATTCATAATTCCTTCCAAAAACGTTGTAAGAACATTCAGGCTCAGCAATAACCTTTCAATACATTCGGCTGACCTTTTGGCTATTATTTTTTCAATGTGCTGTATATAAGTTAACGAGCCAACTAAAACTGCTATTTTCTCGGACTCTATCTTCTCTTGTGTCCATAAAAAATTGAAGTAGCAGGTCTTGTCCTGACATAGTAACTGAAATGTTGGAATTGAATCAACAGTGCCTATACAAATCTGTACAGCTATCCTTAGTCTTGTGTCCAGCACATGTCGAGATCCCGGGGGAATAAATCAGTCGGCCGCATCAATACACTTCTAACATCATAATAACCAAATGCATTTGCCGACTGAGGATGGGGACAAGTCTTGTACCTGCTAGTGCGGGAAAGTATATTTTGAAGCTTGACTCCCTATATCCCCAATGTGATACCTCATTTAATGCTGACCACCTGCTGACCTGAGTTCTCTATACAGAGAGAACAGCTCAAAACCACTCTATCCATCCTAAACATTGATTTCCCTCTTAATAGGATCCTCAATCCTATTGACAAAAATAAATTGCCAGTATTCTTATCTCTGGTAACATATATGGTGGATTGCCAAACCAATTCAAATACAAATACTGGACCTGCAGCTTAATAATTTTTATTTTTGAAACTGTAATTAAATAAACATTTTCCCATATCTGGGGACATTTTGTTAATTATTTAAACATTTATTTATACCACTGAACAGCTTTTCACTTGACAATGCTCTAGTTATTTATTTTTTTTAGCAATATTTCCATTTATTTTTTTCTTTCCGTGTTTTATTGCACATTATAATCCAATATACATACGGAATTTATTATATTTAACCTAATGACAGGGAGTTAACTCCTGTCTGACCAAATTCTTTATCCATCTTTCAATCATCATCATCCAAGCATGGGAGACAAATCTTCACAAACCAACCTGTATCTTATGCAGTACACTTTGCTAAAAATAAACATTGCTCAGTAGAACATTCCGAGTGTTAAACTCAGCCAATGTTTTTATTGTGAATCCGAGCAACAGATAAGTATTCTGTCCGAATTATATATTTCCCCATCAAATTTTAAATAATTGGGTACTTAACAAAATAATTGAGTAAATTATGTTACTCTGTTAGAATTAAAAAAATTGACTATAAGACGAAGATGATCTCCAAATTTTGTACAACAACCACAACACGCAAATCTGTCAAGTTAAGCCAATTAATGGGACACTTAAACAAGACGGCCCAGAGGGCCTTAGGACGCTCACCTGATACATTGTAACCCAATAGGAATTTGCATCCCCGAGGCGAGGCTTATTTTTATCCCACGGGCATAATATGAACAATCTTGAACATACCTCTAAGCCTTGCGGTTTCATGTAAAGATTCTAAAGTAACTTTGCTATTTAAGTCTATAAAGAGCATGTGACCCCTCAGGGTGCCAACAGATTTGACCTCAGGGGCATAATTTGAACAATATTTGGAGAGGACCACTATGCAAAGTTACGTACCAAATATAGGAAAGCTGTGGGCCTTGCCATTTTAGATGCGATTTTTAAAGTCATTTTGCTATTTAAGTCTATATAAACCATGTGATCTCCGGGGCGTGATCAGCTTTGACCACAGGGACAAAATTTGAACAATATTTGTAGAGGACCACTATACGGATGTTATATACCTAATATAAAACTTCTAGGCCTTGCGGTTTCAGAGGAGAAGAATTTTAAAGTCATTTTGCTATTTAAGTCTAAATAAACAATGTGACCCCTAGGGTGTGGTCATTTTTGACACATGGGGCATAATTTGAACACACTTTGTAGAGGACCAATTGAGGAAGTTACATACGAAATACGAAACCTGTGGGCCTTGCGGTTTCAGAGCAGAAAATGTTTAAAGACATTTTGCTATTAAAGATGATATAAACCATGTAACCCCCGGGGCATGACCAGTTTTGACCCCAGGGGCATAATTTGAACAATCTCTGTAGAGGACCAATCAAAGATGTTGCATACTAAATACAGAACCTCTGGGCCTTGCGGAAGATTTCTAAAGTCATTTTGCTATATATTCTATATAAACCATGTGACCCCATGGAAATGATAAGAACAAAATAAGTCAAGTGATATTTAGTGGTATGTAGCCTTCCCCAGGGTGGCAATTTAAGAGAATGGACAAAAACAACAGGATACAGATCAAATATAGGGTTCTATTTTGGATAAAACCTCGTTGTTGCCATATTTCACCAAAAACATATATTTATTATATATATATATATATATATATATATATATATATATATATATGTATATATACTAAGAGATTCGCCAGATATGGGGTGTTTTCCAATGTAAGACCCTTGTTGTGGGGTGTCCAAAATTGTGGGGTGTTTATAACACCCCACAATTAAGGACACCTATTTTTCGATAATATACCATAAATATCTGTTTTTGGTGAAATATGGCAATAACTAGGTTTTATATTGAGATCATATATACAGAAAAACACAGTTATTTCCCCTGTGTTAATACACTAAAATGCTATTAAAATTGCATGTGGAGATTAAACTAGCTGATAACATAATGAGGCACACTCAAGGCAGCTGGATACTTTAAGCTCTGATAATCTTTCAGTAAAATTCAAGAATATCATTCAACCTCATTTTAAGCCTTTGTTGAATGTGAAAATATCAAAATTACAGTTGATGAAATGTTTGAACTAATTAGAAACAAAAATAAAGTAGTGTTTTAATTTTTAACGAAAGAAAATAGGTAAGACTGCCTAGCGTATTAAGCAGTTAGTATTAATATCCGGTAAACTATAACATGTATTTACTTGTCTCCTACTATATATATTTTTATTCAAAAAGTGCATGCTAAGTATGAAAGGAAAACACTTTCAAGATCTCAAGTCAGTTTTATAACTACTGTGTTAATTAGGTATTTAAACACACAGTAATTCTCGTTTTAACATCTTGCCAAAATAACATCAACTTGCTACAACTACTGAAACTACAGCTATCATTATTTTTACTACTGCAGTAATTCTTCAAATTCTATAACAACATCAACAACTACTACTACTACCACTACTAATTATTCTACTACTTATACTGCTTTTGCTGATGCTTCTACTACTACTACTACTGCTGCTGATGATGATAATGCTACTACTACTGCTACTGCTGCTGCTGCTTCTACTACTACTACTACTACTACTACTACTACTACTGCTACTTCTACTAATTTTACTACATAGTTAAAGCTATAATTGTACTACACTACTACACTACCGTCACCACTACTACTAATACTCCCAATACCACTACCATTACTACTCTTTCGACTAATACTAACACCATCACTATAATTACTCCTCAGATTACTATTAACACAATCATTGCCAATACTACTGCTGCTGCTACTGCTACTACTACTACTACTTCTACTACTACTACTACTACTACTTCTACTACTACTTCTGCTGTTGCTGCTGCTGTTAATACTACTACTACTAGTAGTAGAAGTACTACTATCACTACTTGTACTAGTAAGAATGTCATTAACCAGATTGTTGTGATTCACTGTAATATATACACCCTACAATTATAGTCAACATCCATAATGTAGGACACGATGGTTTGTATATATACGACTGATAAATGTCTGGTTGGGATGTTGCATAATAAACACGATTAGGATTATTGGGATTACATATGCTATGCTTTACTTTTTTACTACAATATAACTTATTAATGTTCAAGACGTTTATGATAGTTTACACCCAGTCGAGGAGTCTTTTTTTAAATTCATGTATATGTTATTTGATAGAATTTTATAATAATTATTAATGTCTACATTCATAATTTATTTTGAAAACCTTTAAATGTATACATAAATGCCAAGCGAAACATGCGGTCCAATGTGAACTGACGACAGTAAGTTATACCCGTATGGGTATGATTATTTATAATTATTTATACATTTATAAAATGTACTGAAAACGGATAATGGATATTATGGTCAATACGCACGTTGTTTTAAACACATTTACTTGAATAATAATTACGCAAAAACCGTGAATAAACATTTCATTAAATAGTTTGAATGATAAAAGAGAGTAAAAAGTTTCAAAAATCTTAAAATAATTATGAAAAAATGTTTGTGTTTACAGAGTCTTACGTGTTTTGCATGATAACACCGTTACACGCCGACATTTCAAAATCAAATCTATTCTGTTTTCAGAGGCTAATTTGAAGTTTGCTTAAATACTTTTTCATACATGTCGAGCAGTTATGGATAAAATAGATTTAAATATGTTTAAATATTATGCAGTATATTGTATTGTGCCATATAAGATCTATTTAATAAGCATGATAATGTTATCCCGAATTGCTGTAAACTTAAAAAAATGTGCGTTATTTTAAAAATTGTGTAACTTCAAAACGAGTTTGGTGGCATATACATGAACTTGTTATCACACTTTGGTTATTGTGATCAATAAAACATAACATCACCAGCAGTATTAACAGTATTATTAACAACAGTATAAGAAGTAGCATTATAAGCAGTAGTAGTAATTGTTGAACTAGAAAACTCTCGAAAAGTGTAGACTTCTGCCGAGACAGATCATTATATACTATATGTGTTGTGTAATTATACAGCATTATAATGTGGAAAGATGCCTTTAATCATAACAAAAAAGAATCTATAAACAATATTGGATCGAGACCATGTTTTGATCCATCAACAAAATTCATGCATTAGTAGCCCCTTAATAGGGCTTAGTTTTCCATAGTGATGACAATAATGATGATGACCTTAACGATGATGATTATGATGATGACGACGATGATGATAATGATGATATGATGGTAATTATGATGATGAAGATGACGACGACGATGATGATGATTATGATGATGATGATAATGATGATGTTGATTACTATGTAATTATGCTCCAAATAATGATTTCATTGATTATTGCAATTCAATTTTACCATAAAATATGTGAACAATATGATACGTTCGCATACCCCCGTTTTGGCCAATCACATTCATCACACTTATAAATGTGACAAATTATATCCTATTCTTCACAGGCATGTGAAAAATATGATTTGTAAAAAAATTTGATCCTACAGAGCTTAAAAATTAGGTTGCTATATTTGGATGACATAGTTTGCGTCATCCTTCTTTGCTACTTGCTTGACTATAATATTAAAATACGATATTTTTTACGGGATAATTGTCAGTCTGTTGGATACTTACAAGTAAAAAATACAACATGTACTACTAATACTACTGCTACTACTATTACTACTACAACTACTGCTACTACTACTACTACAACTATTGCTGCTGCTGCTGCTACTACTACTACTACTACTACTACTACAACAACTACTACTACTACAACTACTACTACTCCTACTACTACTACTACAACTACTGCTAAAACTACTACTGCTGCTGCTGCTGCTGCTGCTGCTGCTACTGCTACTGCTAATACTACTACTACTACTACTACTACTACTACTACGACTACTACTACTACTACTACTACTACTACTACTAGTACGACTACTACTACTACTACTACTACTACTATTGTTACTACTACTACTACTACTACCACCACTACTACTACTACTACTATTACTACTACTACCAACACTGCTGCTGCTACTGGTACCGCTACTCCTTCTCCTACTCCTACTCCTCCTCCAACTACTACTTACGCTAACACCGCCACTACTACTACTTCGACTACTACTTACACTAACACCGTAACTACTACTACTTCGACTACTACTTACACTGACACTGCAGCTACTACTACTCCGGCTAAAACTTACACTAACACTTGCTTTACTACTACTTCGACTACTACTTACACTAACACCGCCACTACTACTACTCCTACTACTACTTACACTAACACCACCACTACTGCTACTCCTACTACTACTTACAATAACACTTCCATTACTAATACTTCGACTACTACTTACACTAACACCTACACTATTACTTATCCGACTACTACTTACAATATCACAACCACTACTGCTACTCCGACTATTGCTTACACTAACACCGCCACTTCTACTACTCAGACTATTACTTACACTAGCACCGCCACTACTACTACTCAGACTATTACTTACACTAGCACCGCCACTTCTACTACTCAGACTATTACTTACACTAACCCCGCCACTACTACTACTCCGACTATTACTTACACTAACCCCGCCACTACTACTACTCAGACTACTACTTACACTAACACCGCCACTACTACTACGCAGACTATTACTTACACTAGCACCACCACTACTACTACACAGACTATTACTTACACTAGCACCGCCACTACTACTACTCAGACTATTACTTACACTAACACCGCCACTACTACTACTCAGACTATTACTTACGCTAACACCGCCACTACTACTACTCAGACTATTACTTACACTAACACCGCCACTACTACTACTCAGACTACTACTTACACTAGCACCGCCACTACTAATACTCAGACTATTACTTACACTAACACCGCCACTACTACTCCTCAGACTATTACTTACACTAGCACCGCCACTACTACTACTCAGACTACTACTTACACTAACACCGCCACTACTACTACTCAGACTACTACTTACACTAACACCGCCACTACTACTACTCAGACTATTACTTACAGTAACACCACCACTACTACTACTCCGACTACTACTTACACTAGCACCGCCACTACTACTACTCAGACTATTACTTACACTAGCACCGCCACTACTACTATTCAGACTATTACTTACACTAGCACCGCCACTACTACTACTCAGACTATTACTTACACTAGCACCGCCACTACTACTACTCAGACTATTACTTACACTAGCACCACCACTACTACTACTTATCCGACCATTTCTAAGACTACCGCCAAAACCACCTTATGCTTCTATTCACAATAATATCGTCACCACCTTTGCTCCTCCAACAAACGCCTCTGCTACTACACCCTGGCTAAACTTACACTACCACCATCACTTCTACTCCTTCGACTACAATTAAGACTCACCACCGCGTACCACTACCATTTTTCCTACCACTGCTACTACTCCTACCACCACTACTACTAATGTTACAACAACAACTACTACTACTATAACTACTACTATTACTACTACCACAGCCACTACTACTCATTTTACCATGACACTCATATGCAGTGTCAAATATGTCAACCATACCAGTCGTATATCTGAATGCCTGGAATTGTTATTTAAAAACAGCGACATAAACAATTACAATCATTTGTCACATAATCGTACGAGTATGTTACCGTACTATGTCTAATTCAACTACTACTTCTACTGCTACTCCTTTACCAAGACAACAATAACTTTCACTAATACTATTTTACCGCAACAACTATCACTGCTACAACTACGGTGCAACTACTAAAAACACTACCCACTACCACCACTACTTCTCTTCCGACTACTATTAACACTATTAACACTAACACAACCACCACTTGTACTGCTCCGACTAATACACTTTCACCAGCACCACTACTACTAACGCAAGCATAACAACTTCTGCAATTCCTCCAACTACTATTTACTCCACCACCACACGACTGCTTCTCCTCCGACTGCTACTAACACTACCACAACCATTAATACTACCCCTACCACTCTACTAATCCTGCTACTACCATTTCCCCTACCACTGCTACTACTTCTACAAAAACAATAACTACTACTACTACTCCTTTTACCATGACATTCACATCCCCTTTTCTACTTTTAGTGGTGTTAGTGGGGTAGTAGCAGTGGTGGTGATAGTGTTACACAGTAGCAGTAGTAGTAGTAGTAGTAGTAGTAGTAGTAGTAGTAGAAGTAGTTGTTGTTGTCATTGTACTCGTAGTAGTCTGGGGGCTTGAGTATGAAACGCAACCTGTATCAAAGACGTATATTATTTATTTCTGCGGAATTTCACTGTCCAGTGTAACAAAACAATTTTCAGCATGAATATTTTGGATAAATGTCAATATTAAAATCTAATTTATTGTTCTTGTGAATGAATAATTGCACGTCGTTATAACAACATTATAGAGCGAATAGATACGGACATAACAATTCGGAAGACCTCATTTGTTTTGCATTCTATACACTATATTAGATACCTACATGTACATTACTACAAGGTGTTTGCAACTAAAGCCGGCTTTATTTCTATCGAAAAACGCAAATTACGGTCGCCTCTGGATTCATTTACTTTAAGTAGCATCACTACAACCACCACCATCACCACCAACAACAACACAACTACCACTGTTACTACTACTAGTACTAGTAGTAGTAATGCTACTACTACTAGTAATACTACTACTGCTACTACCGATGTTACTACTACTACTACTACTGATATTACTTATACTACTACTACTAAAACTACAACAACAACAACTACTATTACTATATTCTTATACTTATACTACTAGTACTTATACTTCAATTTCTACTAATACTACTATACAATTGCTACTACTACTACTACTACTGCTACTGCTAGTACTACTACTATTACTACTAGGACTATTACTACTATTACTACTGCTACTACTACTGCTGCTGCTGCCCTGCTGCTGCTGCTGCTACTACTACTACTACTAATACTTCTATACTACCTCCACTACTACAACTTATACTGCTACTAATATTTGCATTTGGTTCATCCTAGATGTGAATTTGTATAGATATGTGCAAAATATAAAATCATAATGCGTATCTTTCTTCACGCGTTATACCAGTCATAGGATCATATCTGATGTCAAATCCGGTAAGGAATCTCCACCATAAAGAGGAACATAACATATGCAACTAATGCAATTTGTATCATAAATAATGGAAGTCATGTATTAATATTAAAATTACGACATACTCGTATAGTATTGTGTTGATATAATTTATCTGTTTATTTTAGTTTACTTTAGAAAAAATAAATATTGTTTATGCTTAACATGCTTCTATGGTATTTTTACCTCATATCGAAAAAATGTTTTGTCTTACGTGTCCCCATACATGTTATTCTCAGCAGTATATCTTTTTTTAAAACACTATGGCAAAAAAAGTGTGAAAGTTAATGTGTATGGACTATGCACATTACAATAACTAACCATTCAGTTTCCATTCAATTTAATTTTGATATATGAATTACTGGATACATTTAAACTGACAATTTAAGTAAGGCCTCAGTCACACAATAAAAAAGTCGGGTATGCCCTGACGCTGTCGGGAGCTATTAGGGCAGTGTCGTGACTCTGTCGGATCGCATTCGGGAATATCTGTCAAGACGCTGTCGTGAAGCTGTCGTGACTATAATGGATCTTTGGATCAAAAATTGAATTTCGAACCCCGAATCTCAGAATATTATCCCGACTTTTGACATATTTGATTCGTGACGATGTCGGCTCAAAAACGGCAGGACAAATCGGGAATGTGTGAACGAGGCTTAAAGGACACAATATGTTATTCACTTAAATAGATAGCATATTATCTTGGTATTTCTGACTCTTCCTTGCCGTGTCTTAAACTTAGCTGTAATATAAGGGAGGCAACTCATGATGATAAATAAACATCAATTATAAATTTACTCATTCCTCAACTGTTTATATCCCTTGTATCAGGTTTCTTTATATAGAACAGTGTGCTTGCATGCAAAATGCAATACACCCCTCAGTTATATTATATTATCCAGTGTTAAGTATGCAGAATATATATTTATACAAAGAAGTATTATAAAACAATACAGTATTATTAGTCAGAGTAGTATGTTCTACGAATCCTATTTAGTCATTTTAGGAATATCGCTATTTTTGAAGCATTATTTTTATTATTAGCACCGCAACCACGCGGCAAAGTTTTATATATGTAACATTCCCTTTATATTTAGGGAAATCATTGTGTCCACCAGGTGTCGCTTCTAGAATAACTTATGTGATATGGCGCTAGGCATGATGGGTAAGCACTATTTTCAAATGGCTCCAACATAGTTCAAGTACCCAATCTGTACATCATTTAATTCAATTAAAAATATAATCCGCCGGTTTTTTAATAACAGAACAGTTTTTATCTATATGTGTTCACTTGTAAATAGTGTTCGAAAGTGAAAGAAGAAACTGCATGACAACGCAAGTACAACGCATTTTGTTGCACGAACGGGTATAGATTAAATGATCTGAGTATTTTAAGATAATAATAATGATAATAGTTTTCAAGTTTAAACATGGTTTAAAAAGCATTAACGACAATTTTGCTTCTTTGGAAATTATTTCATTCTTCCGCGGACTATATCTTAGTGTATGCACATTTAGCCAAACATGGATAGTTATCAGTTCCTAACATAGAGGTTAGACGAAAGCAGTGACGTCACATTCGATGTAAAGAATGAAGGGAAATTTTATAATGTATTATATCCTCGCAAAGATGTTAAACAGTGTACTCGGGAAATGGTTTCCAACTGAAGTCCTGAGGTTAAACAGCCCAAATGATTCATAAACATTTAAAAATGCTTAACAATGACAAATTTCCTACGCTCATTTACCACTGAAACAAGGTATAACAACTACGCGTACGTATTGTGCATATTTTAGATACGTACACATTGCGACATCGCTTCTTATATAAACACGAATATTCGAATATATTCGAATAAGTAAAACGAATATGGAAATTTTGATTTCAGTATTGGGTACCAACCCAGTAAATATTTAAAAAGTAAGTTTTTGTGATTCATTCCGATTACAAATAATAAAATGTACACGCCCTTAGAATCAATGTGTTTGTTCCGAGTAAATCACCTACATCTAACCACTGCCTGATATAGCTGCTAGTTGCCTGCTATTACAAAATCAGATAGCGTTTAATCAGACTGAGATCCATATAGTGGTATAATAAAACACACACCACGTATATTGACTATATACATGCTACGCTTCATTTTGATAATGACATTTTGCATATTTACCTCTGAACCCTATCCAGACATTATGTAGTGTCAAGTATTTCAGCTTGTGGCACTCTGACAGGTCAAACTCAATACGAGATGCCGACTCGCCAATTGCAGGTGAGGTCTTTATACCAGGTGCATTTCTATTCATAATTACACGTAATGACTGGACATTGGACCTGTTTATAGCCCAGATGCTGTGTAAATCTTTGATGTTATCGTCATCGATTACAAAGTGACTGAGTTTCAGGTGCACACCTGTCTGTTTGTTGGCTAGTGCCTCCCTGTATCCAAACAGGGTCGTGTGGCAAAACTCATCAACTTCATGGAAGGCCAAGCAATTATCAGGAAAATAAAGAAGAACCCTGCGGCCATCAACAACATTGCGTTCATTCATCTTGAAAGATAGTTCATTCGCTGCCGAGATGTTAAGCCCACACAGAAATATCAACACTTGAGATATGTCGAGATAAGAATTGTCAGGGCATTCAAGGTATCCGAAAACGACGTCATCAATGACTTGTGTTTCGCAGGCGATATGATATGCAGCTAGAAATTCCTGCACGCTTTTGTGGATAAATGAACATGCCGATGAGAATCTTGTTTGAGTTGAATGTGGCGTTTCCGATAAAATACCCGATTTCAGTGCAAATTCCTTTTGGTGTGGTGTTACATATTCTAACAATTCCTTAACGCTAAAAACTAGTGAGTTTTCCTTTATTTCAGAAAACAAGAATTCAAATGCCACTTTGGCAAGAACGTTTACGTATTCAATATTTGGTTTTACGTATTGAGTGTTTGTGAAACACTGGTATGGAGGCTTTGGAAAGTAATCATGTTCTGTACTGGCCTTTTTCAGGAGACTGTCAAGCAGAAGACTGTATATAGCACACTGGGAGCCTGTGAGTTCTGTCCCTTCTGCATACGAACCTACAATTAAAGATACCATCATTGGTGACAACAGTAACTTTTCAAGCTTTTGTTTTTCTATTTACCTCATAAATGCAACATGTTTGTCGTCTAGTTCCTTTTAATCTACCATGCGACTCAGGATACTTCTGCTCAGCTGCAGAGGATCATTAATACCTTCCAGTTGCAGCAATGTGTCGATCTCGGATTGTTTTATCTTTCCTTCAGCCAATTTCCAAGGTCTTGTTGTAAACAACAAAACACACTGGCTATGAAAGGCTACCAATGCTGGTAGTGTGTGTACACCTCCAGGAGCGGGTCCACTCATCGAGTCCATCCAGAACTATCAAGCAACGTTCTTTCTTCATGATCTCATTCAAAAGTCTGTTCGCTTTCCCACAATCTTCTTCAGTGTATACCGAGTCAATGATTTGTTCTTTAATCATCTTTGTAATGTCAGACTGCTTAAACGAATTCCGCAATGTGATGCGGAAAACGAACATAAAGTCTTGTACAGCGTTTAAATCATCAAATATATGTGATCCCTTATCAGAAGATACAGATGTACTGGCAATATCAGATTCTTCAGAAGATACCGACGGTGTGTTTCCACACCAGTCCAGAGCCAACTTTGCCGCGAAAGTTGATTTTCCTGTCCCGGCCTCTCCCTGAAGGAATATTCTCCGGTTCACTTTGCCATCTGTTAAAAACACCTCATTGTACTGTTTATCCCGTGATGTTGTTTTCTTAAACCCCCCTTTTTCCTTACACATAAGTGTAATTTCAGGCGGCATGTAAATATCTCGTAATCTTTCATCGACGGCGTCATTTAGTGGAGATGTTGTTACGTGACCGCACGTTTCGTTGTAAAGCTGTTTCATAACTTGGATCAGTTCTGAAATCATATCAAAGACTTTTTCAGCAACAAATACAAATTATTATTATTATTACTATTATAATTTTTATTATTATTATTATTAGTAGTAGTAGTAGACGTATAAGTAGTAGTAGACGTAGTAGTAGTATGCTATATTATATTATCTAAATATCATGGATTTAAACCACACAATATTATTATATTATACTGTTTAACTAAGTGAATCAGATAGGGGTGATGGGACACAACTCGGGTTCTCATATTGTTCTGCTGCGACCTTATGAATTCGAAATGCATGGGCATTCGTAAAGAGGCCTTGGATTCAATCATTTATCAGTATGTATCAGCTATATGTTATGGTATGTTATAAGAGTAAACCGTTGATAAAACCGACGTACTATTCAGCGAAGTAAATATTAATATTTAGATGGCTATTCTTGGCTTTATTTGTATTAAGATGGCTCAGAAAGTCATTATTTGTATTTAAATGCCATACTTGATTTCTATTTAGATGGCTATGTCAGGCTTTAATTGTTCCACGATTATTCCATTATCCGTATATCTTTTTACTCGTTGAAAACGTAAGGTGTGCTTGTTTAAACTACTAGTACATGAGGCACAACGGTCTTTCATTGCGGAATGCTATTTACAAGGTTTTAAATTGATGTATGGTTGACCATGCTGGAACCTTGTTGAACAATGTTAAGTAACTGCAACACATATATTTGACGTTTGGTATAAATGCCATTCTTAGAGTTATTTTTTTAAGGTAGTCGCGCTATTCTAATGTTCTAAAGTTCATTTTTTGAACTGGTTCTTTATGTAGGCATTATCACGATACTATGTTGCTATATATTGTAATTGAAATTATCGATGTTTTTCCTTATCAATCGCCCTAAATGACAACTGTGTTTGCTTAAACCTAAAAAAGCTTAACATACCGTGTCGAAAGATAGTTAGCGTAAATAGAGCTTTGTAATGGGCTGCGGAGGAATTTATTGTTATCTATTCAGTTTAAAATAAACAT
This sequence comes from Congeria kusceri, assembly GCA_027627225.1. Taxonomy (NCBI): domain Eukaryota; kingdom Metazoa; phylum Mollusca; class Bivalvia; order Myida; family Dreissenidae; genus Congeria; species Congeria kusceri. The sequence continues at coordinate 96,078,765 of CM051026.1, forward strand.
ATTCATTAAAGGTATGTAATCTGGCTTTTTACATCCATCATTACGGCTTCTTCCTGAAATTGCATTACGATGGTCTGAACATTGAACTATAAGATAAATCATTTTTCACGTATCGCCAGATAAGATGCTTTTTCTTAAATCAATTGTTTTAGAAAAATTATTGTTTACATCATTTTATAAATCACATTTAGTTATGTGCAAATGTATTTATATGCGTTAACACATGACAATCTGTACCACATTCAACTGCATACTAGTGCTCATAAATTAAACAAAACAAAGTACTCTTAATAAAAGATTACGCATTTAAATTGTGTCAAATATATATTCAACACCACTGTCACTAGTTTATGTTAAAACATAATACATGTTCAAAAACCTGCCGACCAGAGGCACGTGTTTTACATGGTCTTGCGTGAACGCGCGTAGCAAGTAGGACGTCGTATGTTATGTCCTGCATTGTCTTGGAGAAATCTGACATCAGCGGAGTCGTACGACGACGTGACATAGGTCATGCGTAGACCTGCGTGAACGTGCGTGGTTGTGCGACAGTTCAAGACAGAACTATTGCGTCGACGTACGATGCGCTTTGTTTTCGTACGTCGACTCAAACGTGTTTAGGTCAAGTATGACTGATTTACGACTACTCATGATACAAACGTTATATACTTCATGCTAAAATATGTTTGTCTGGAAACACGTTGCTTGAATTGTAATATTTAACCTTTCAGTGCCGTAATATGGACTGTTTATCGTACAGTTCAAAATCATAAAAGTCATTTTATATTATATATCTTTGTATGCAGTTTCAAATTATGATATTTGGATGTGAGTTACATATTTAGCTGAGCTTTATATCCTACCAACTTAAGAGACAATAATGTTTTTTTGTTAATCATACCGTCAAGTGTACGTACATTACTATCAAAATGATGTATTGTTTTACCCTGTTTTTAGTATTGAAAGAAAATTAATTATAGCCTGTAACGTTTTCATCGGGTTGTTTGTATAGTTTTACAATGCAATGTCCTACGTACCTCTGTCGACATATTGTGGAAAAAGGCTTTATTTAGTATAAACAGTGTAATATTTCTCTTAAACTCCTGTTTAAATGTTGTTGCCGTAGACGGGGTATTGCAACATATCGTGTCATAATCTTCTCTGTATGGCTTCTCTTGGTATATTAACACCGCACTGATTTATCCAGAGGCATAGGTTTATATTCATTGCTTTATTGTCGCAATCGGGAAACGTGAAACGCTGCTGAACTCAATTCAGCAACAAAATACATTTACAAACAATAAACATAAATACAGATGTTTGTTTACTTCATAATAATTAAAAATGTTAATTACAATAAAAATGTTATACAACATTTAGACCTCCGAACTTTAAATCAAGCTTGCACGATTAAAATATTCAATACAACTCGCAATTAGCATACACAAATATGTTGTTTTTGTTCTACACTCACGTCTTTAACACGATATGTCTTGTATTTGCTTGTGTTTTATGAATTGCAATGACAATATAGTAGTTATGTATTTTATATCGTATTAAATGTGCTGGTCATACTACTTTGCCCTAAATTATTCATATTCATACCGATGGGAAGGGATCGTATCAAATTATACAATGAAAACCCGCAGATTAACTCCTGCATGCGTTTACATGTATTCCAGTGTGATCACTACCGCTTTAATATGTCAATAAGGATGATATATTTAAATAGTTCCGCTACCGGGAAACTGGTATCAGTTTAAATCGAACAAACAAAGAGTCATAACTCGCAAAGAAAAACAATGTCTTACATTCGTATGTTGTTACGACAACGATCTCTAGCTCTGGAATTTTTTTAATTAATTGATCCGTAATTTTAAACTCTTCAGATGATATTTGTGCGCGTATTGGTAAAGGAACTATATCAACACAAATTGTGTTTCCAATTGCACTATACTTAAAAACAGATGATAGTAATGCGCTATACTAAGATAACCACATTCAAATAAAGAATGAACTATATATTGCATAATGAGATATTTGATGAAATATCTCAAACAAATTGTTTGTAAACTTTTAAAATCCAAGCGTTTATATAACTCAAGACTTAGAAGCCATACGAAGAAATGGCAGTAGACAACGATTTAAACAACACGCTATTCTTTCTTGTAAGGAAACGTATCTAAACTATGGTTATACACACTGCTCACAATTCTGAGATCAACTCGTAATTATAAGAAAGGCCAAACGAACACGTCCCATATAATAAATAACCGTTGATCTCAGAATACGATTTTTGTTCAAATCATATATACACTATTGTATTCGTGGTTATATGCCACTAACAATATCTTAATTTCAGATGTGTTTTTTTTTAGAATTGCCCCCTTTGTCGTTGACATAGTCCCTTTAAAGACCAATGTCGTCTTATGCAAGTTCGACTTTATCTTTTAAAATTCCTCACTTAAAATATATGTAGCAAGGGATAATAATACCAAATATGTAATGTAATGAAACACACGGTACTTGCATAATGAGGTGCATTAGACAGTCTACGTTTTTGAATGTGGTATTTATTGTATTTTCAAAACCGGAAGGTGTAAGGTCAGACTACGCGTGTTATTGTTCCTACAACGATAAAGAGGCGGTGTTTGATAACGAAATTGCAGCTGGATCTCCAATAGGATATATCCAGTGCGGCGACTGCCTTCCGCAAACACACGTCAATGTAGTCAACAATGTTACCGTTTCGGTAGAACTCAGTGGTCAGGTATGTTGTTTAAGAGCCATCATTTCTTGTTGTTTGTTTTATCTTTAGATAAAATATGAGAAAGATAGATTGCGACAAACTGTTAGATTGTATAACTTTATTTATTTTTACAGATTGGCTTCATTACAGACGGACCGAACATTTTCCTGTCCACTTGTCTTGGTACGCCACCCATGTCCGTTAGAATAGGTACATTTATATTATTGAACTTACTTTTTGACAATTCGTTATCGTTTTAGGTGGCATTTTGAGGCAAACTGACAATTAAATTTCACATCTAAGCATAAATAATATTTTACATTAATAATGGTGAAACCCCATACATATGGAAATTAACAAACTGCGTTTAAAGTCTATGTCATTCCAAACTTATAAGTAACAATATATTGCTATGGTCAGAAGGGTAAGTTGTAGTATCATTAACAAAAAATTCAGCGATTGAGATATTGCCCAGAAAAAATAACACTAGTCAGTTACACACTGCTGTATTGTTTTGCTTCAGCAAACGTGTCCGATACACCATTAAGAGTTCTGGGTGTAGGCTATAATTTGTTAATCGGCAATCCGGCAAACGCAAACGATCCTGGTCTCTTAATTAACAAAAGAATCCTGACGGTTGGTTATTGGACATCTCATTTAATATAAAATAAGTAAAATAGCATCATTTGTAAAAAATAACAAAAGTATGCCGTTTAGTCATATTATATTTGAATATTCACATTTAACTCAGGATAGCAGCTGCCAATCATATTTTAAACGATGTGATAGTTCACGTATACAAATCTGTATACCAAATTGACGCTGCCACAAATGGCAATCATATAAAGGATGTCATAGTGTTTTATTCAATCATTTTACTCGACCATCACGTGTTTCACTGCTAACATTATATGTTTATATGTGTAAAGCCCTAGTCACACTGCAGCTAAGACGGATATAAGACAGGTCTACGACTAAAAATCCTGACCGAGTTCTGTGTGGTCCTACGTAGCTTTCGAATGTCGTGCGTTGTATTAATTCAAAAAAATCAGTCGTAACTAGTTTTTAAAAAACCTCCCAACTGGAGGCAATATTCTTATATAGTCTTGTGTGAACCAGCGTAGGACGCAGGACTTCGTATGTCATGTCATGCGTAGTCTTGCGAAATCTGACATTTGCGAAGTCGCACGTCGACATGACATAGGTCCAACGGACATCGTGGACGTGCTTGGTTATACGACAGTGCAAGTCATACCCCTGCCTCGACGTACGATGCACTTTGTGGTCGTAAGTCGACTCAATAATGTTTTAGGTCATGTATAACTGACTTACGACTACTGAAGATACCAACGTTATATACCGGTATTTCATTATGAAATGTTTTATAAACATGTCTAGATACACGTTGCTTGGACTTCAATATTAAACTTGTCGCTGCCACTCTAAGGTCTTACTACCTCCCAACTTAGAAGACAATAATGCTTTTACTTTTGCCTTACCGTCAATTGTACGAATATTTTCAACAAAATTATACATTTTTTAACAAATTATTCTCATGTTGCATTATTGCCGCACTGATCAGCCAAGATCCAGATAACGTGAGACATCGTATGATAGGTATAGGGTTATTGTCATTGCTTTGTTGTGGCAATCGGGAAAAGCTGCTGAATTGCATTGTGCAACAAAATACAGAAAAAAACAATTAACATGAATTTTTGTCAGGAGACTGTACAAGCGAAGTCGTTTGTCTGAATACAAGAAAACTTAAGTCGATGCAGGTTCTAGTACGTTGTCTCGCGTAGTCGTACTTAAGCACAAAAAACACTTACGTAAACGCAAGAGGTCTTATGTCGACCTGCGTGGTAATGCGTTCTTAACGTATGACTAAATACGCCAATACTTCGACTGACTTGACCTAAATTGTTTTTAAATACAGTTTTCGTCGAATCAAGACCAGCGCAGAACTAACGCAGGACGTAGTTATATTTTGTGTTTGTCTGTCTGAGTCCTGCAACTTAGGCAAAAACGACATAAACCTCAAGAGTAATGCAATCGAAAGTCCTACGACTGAGTGTAACTGGGGCTCAAGGCCGCATAACGTTAAGTATAATATTAAAACGCAACTAACTATTCATTGATTCACATTTCATGGACACAACTGCTTAAACACAGTGAGGACAAGCACGAAGAACGAACAGCATCGTATGCAACGTGTGCGTTTCTATACAATATCTTAAAACAGCAAACACTACGTGTACCAGTAAGGCATCGGCTTTTTGATTTGTTTTGTGGTTCAATTTGCTCAAAATGTTTAGACATAGATATACAATTATGGTTTCTTTGTCTTTCTCAATCTAGCCTCCCATCAAAGAGTCATCACTGACAACGCCTTTATCTACAATCCAGGTAAATATACAAATTAATTGTTAAACTATTGTAAAACAATAACTGTCAACTCGTCGAAATAGAACACACCAAGAATGCACTGCGATGATTGTTTACCACCTCATGTTTACCTTTAAAATACTTTTTGCCCTCGATCGTATAAAACGGGTATTAACAGACAAATAAAATAACGCTGTTTACCGATTAGTATGTCCGTCTTAACAGACGTAAGAGGATGCATGTGAACGTAGCCTTTTTATTACTAAGATGATGATGGTGATGATAATAATGATGATGTTGATGATGATTATGGTGATGATTATTGTAATTGTTGATGTTGTTGTTGTTGTTATTATTATTATGTTCGCTTTTTAAAAGTTGTCTTAATACATGTTGTGGTTATATTTGTAGACTTTAATTCTCTTAGAGCTAGTTTCGAATCTGTCGGGGTATTCTACCATGACACGTTGAGTAAATGCAGGAAAGGCACGGCAAGTTTCAATGGCGATATCACGGTTCATGGCAACATATTCAGCATTTCTGATGAATTTGTAATAGCGTTCTGCCACCTGCCCTTTGATAGCAGTTCAACAGCTTCGTTCATGAGTTTCTTTGATGAATGGGGCACAGTGAGAATTTAATCACACGTTATCCTTATATACCAGAGATAATTGTTGTATCACTGCTGCTACCATAAAAACCAACATCACCACAGTCCGATCCACCTCCACAACCACCAAAAAATTCAACAACAACACAGCAACAAAAACACCTACACATTTAATACCAACTGTAATTTCATGTGTGTATAAAATGCTACTGATACTAAATATAAGATAAATAAAACTGCAGCGACATCACGTTGAGAAATATGCATTTACTAATAAACAGCTACATTTTAGGCGATAGGTTTCTTAACCATTTTCAGAGTTTAGTTATATCTACAGAACTGGGAACAAAATCTCTGTGGTGGTATGCCGAGAGCCTACCTCAGTAATATCAACGTGTGCATTCGACGGTATGCATGATTGTATATATGTTTACATTTTACAACTTCAAGTGAGATACATGCCAAATTTTGGTTTTTGAGTAATTGCATGTGTCATTGGCTGAACCTTGAGATGTCGTAATTTCTCAGGTACATTGTCTTACAATTATATATTAATTAAATCATTTACTGGGTTATCTTTTATTACGAAACTTTTCATTTAACACCATGTGCCGTTTTTGCCACAAAAGTGCGGCAATGTTGCTGTGACCCTTTTTCTTAATTGTTCATTTAATGAGGATTAACTGGTAACTTTATCTTCATCTTCACTCTACCAATAGTCTTGCATTTACGTGTAATACGCAATGAACGATGAATGGCATTTCCACATCTCAAACATGTTTTATTAAATTGGAAGGATTATTCAGAAGTGTATGTTCCGCATTGAAACAAGGCTATATGTTAACAATGGATCTACCTCTTACAACCATTTTGATCCATTATTCATCACTTAGCTACATTTTCTCTATATAAACATGTCAACGAGTTTTACTTATAAGAAAAATAAAAATGCAAATATATATAAAGCATATTTGAGTAGCACGGCGAGTATTTTAAAATAGCATAATTTAGTTATCAACACTATATTTTTCGATTCATATAATTAGTAAACTTGTCTGCTGTTCATTTGTGTTTTTATGTCTAACCCACTAAAGATGTCAACAATGATATGTGTCATTACATTGTTCTGGTTTAGGATCAGACTCTGCATACACACAGTGGCCCCTTTCACGGCTTTGCCTCCTCGTACGTGATTGACGACAGCAGGTTCAAAACCAGCACGGGCATACACCAGAGTCTGCCGCGATCTGTCGCTATGGAAACTGGATCCACATCTACTCCGGCACCCATTACTTTGACCATTATTCCAATAACTGACGTAATAAGCTCGGAATACTTCTCAATGGTATTTGAAATTTGATATGTGAGCTTTATTTTATCAACTTATCTTTTGCAAATTATTGCAAACGTTTTATTACAAAGAGATTGTGTATTTTGCATTTGTGGTTCTGTTTAACTATATTCGTAATATCATATTTATAATATTATATATCATTACTTGGTTCAAACAGCACTTATATGATAAATTGTTGTAAACACTGACATATGTTGATGTCGTAAACCGCCATTTTACACGAGTAAGAAAAATACATTTCTAGAAGGAATATCCACAGGGCACTGTTATTATGTTTATGTACATAAGGTATATGCTTAGACATTTTAATTTCATATATTGAGTGTGACTGATAAAATCAAAGAAATCCTTAATGTATCAACAACATGTTGGAATGATATAAAGTTCTACATTATCTAATTCTGCCAAACTACTTCACTGTATTCATATATGTGTTTTCAACATATGTATGGTATATGGAATATGTTTCCGAAATAAAACAATAATAACATATATAGATCACAGCAAAACTATTGGGAAAAATACTTAAAACAAGGATCACTATCATACTGGTCAGATTTCAAAAATACAGCAATTTAACGAACTCAATTGCAAAGACATAGAAATACACGAGGGTTGAAAAAAATAACTCACTATTAAATGGTATCCTAATAGCTTACAAAGGAAACCAATAAAAACACTACAATCCCGAACTTCCAACACCCGAAATAATGTGTCCAAAATAATGTGCTATTTGTACCGTTTCTGTTTGCTGTTTTGTATGTTCATGTCATGATTTCAGTCGAGCCGATGATAGTAAACCTTATAGAACCTGTTTTTTTATGTATCAACTTTTCTTTCGAAATAAAAAAAGCACAGACAAAAGAAGCAGTTAAATATCCTCTCATCCGCATAATAGCAAATTAAGCGGTGATAGGTTTAAAATTAATATAATGTACATATTAAAAATACGTTCATAATACGCGGATATATCTGGCTATTTTAAGGCTCTGGATAAGCTTGTAGCCCAACAAATATGCCGTGGTGAAATCTTCACAAGAGGAAGTGACGTCATCACGAAAATAATGACGGATATGCTCGAAACTTACCCCGAATACAAGCACCTAGCTACGCATTACAGCGTTAATCTAACAGGTAAAAAACTACCGTTGTAACTGTAAAATACAATCAGTAACTAAACACAGTGTGAAATTTGATAATATGTTAAGCATTATATAAAGCTATGATTTAATTGTTTGACGGACATGTATTGTGAAAACATTCCCACAGTGTTCGTCGTATTGTTACATATTGAATCCATTAACGTATCATCAAGTAATAAGCATCCCTTCCATGCAGTTTGTTCTTGACTGAAATTACAAAGGTTCGTTTGATAATAATGTTACACTGCTATTTTTTCAATAATTTAATTACCTGTTTTTTATATATGACGTAGATGTAGTTTCGACTTCACTTTGCTAGTGTCTGTCACATGGTCAGTGGGTGGGTATGGATTAATCAATTGGCGGGGTCAAAATGTACTAGAACTATATGTTTCAATTACTGAGTACCGTTACACATCAAACGCTTAATAAACAGATGATTTGTGCAGGTAAGGCGCTGTTTATATACAGTTAGTTTGTTGCTACTCTGTCGTCTTACAGAATTTCCACTACAAGTACCTGTAACATGGCCTCTTGGAACCTACGGTTTAATGAAGACGGCATCCGGTTGCCCTGGTGCCGCTGTGACCTGGTCGTTTGGGTGGAGATATCAGGACACACAAGACGAGAATAATAGAAACGAGTTCACTCCGGGAATAACCAACTTCTTAGCTGGTATTTAGGGACATAATACACGTATCATGACAGTATGACCCGTATAAAAGAGTTTAGGTATGAAATAAATAAGCAGCAAATAAAATAATTGTGTCCTCTTTAGACTTGTTTGTACGATTGTGCGTGTCAGTATGTTTGTTTGTGTTAAGTGTGTACATGTACATATACGTACGTTTGTAAGTACGTTTTTGTATTCAATGGTGCAAAACTAATTAAAGCATCACAGCAAAAAAGAGACGCGGAAATAAATATCGTATGAGCGCTGCGGACAGCAAACATGGATATGTATAAACTTTATCTTATGAATTCCCTACACGTATATTCAAACGTTGCCGTTTGTTCGCGTAAGTTTTAGCTTTCGAAACTATTTGATATTTGTCATACTTTCAGGGCAATTTGAGTCTAATAACATACAAACTGAGTTTTGCATGAAAACGAGAGCCCAAGTGACCGACTTTGACGTGGAGTGGCCAAGAGGGTCGTATTGCATCTTAAAGTATGGAACATGTCCGATAGGTAATCTAACAAGTACTACTGAGGTTATATAAGGGATTTACGAATTGCAACAATACATATATCATATGGCAGCGTGTGTGACAATAATATTGTCAACCCGAGGGCAAAATGTCACCGAAGGCGAAAGCTGAGCGGTGACATGCTGTTTCGAGATTTCGAGATTTATTTTATTGAACCGAACAAAATTATGTTAATACAAAGATAAAACATGTTTTAATTCATTTCTGCCCATCAAGATTCAAGAGTGTTTAAATAGTATTCCTTCTTCAGAAATATGTGGGAATGTTGACATTTTTTCTGACAGTTACTTTTGAAAAGAATCGCTTGTTACGACTATATGACGTCACGGCAATATACGCAAAACATTGTAGCAGTTACTTTCTCCTATATAACATTAAACAATCAGCGCGGCCACATGATCTGACCGTCACGGGTCAAAAAGGTTGAAAATGTGTTTGATAGTCAGAATATCTCTCTCTCGGGATTCTAGACCTGGAAGACAAATGTGAAGTATAATAAACCATTTTACACAGCCGTCGTATGCTCTATAACGTGCATCTTTGCTATTCTAGATATAAAAAATAATATAGCTATTATATTATAACTATAATTATTTGTTAAGCACAATTTTGGGGAAAATAAATTCCATTGGACATTTAAAAATACATCGAATATATATACTAATACTAGGAGTTCATACCTAAATATAAATGTGTATTTGCAAACGCTCTTTACCAACGCGTTATTACATTGCAACACTTTTAGGATTTCAAGTTGGTTCTATCTACTGGGATGATGAAGATTATAACAACAAGGACCAGATTGGCGGTATCTTACCTGAAGGAAAGTACGATACAAACACGCTGATTTACTATTGTTGCAGGTAACTGATAGTGCATCTTGTAGTTTTGTACTCAAATATGCACACTGCAGTCCATTTTGTAAACATATAGTACAGCACTTTAGATGTTGACATGTTTACCGTAAAGCTGTTTAATGCCAACGTGGTGTTTGGTTTTATGTGATTGAGTGTTCACACCATTATATTGTGTCTTTAAGAATTCCCATTTCTGGTTTTAGCCTGATACTAATCCAAACAGTGACCTGAAAAAGCAGTCATAATATAACATTGTTTATATCCGTTAGTAGATCACATGACTGTCTTATACCTTCAATACGTATTTCTGCACGCTGTACAAGATACACTGTCGAAAATACACAAAATACACGCCTACTGACTTGATTTTTTAATCGATACAAACTTCGTGTTGTCTTATTTGACAGAGTTTAAAAGTCGCTTATACGACATAACGATTTTTATCTCAACATGATTACATTGCAAACGTTAACGACAACGTCCATCCAAATCAAGCTGTATAAAAAAGAAAAAGTGATGTAACCGGGTTATTGTGTGTGTATGTACTTTTTTGTCAACTAATGCTAAAAAATAACGATTTGTTTCTTAGGCACATTTTCTAAAAAATCAGGATTTGTTTTATGTTCAAGTATTTCTTTTCTCCAACTCTTTTCTGTGGCACTATGTAATGGCTTATTAAAACAAGTCATAAAGTACTGATTAAAGACAATTTTAACTTTTCATAACAACAAACGCATCCACATGTATAAAATTCTAAACATAGATGTATTAATCACTAACGGTCATTAATGCAAGCTGATGTAAAAAGACAATCAATTTGAATGTTCATAATTAACATAAATGCCTTCAGGTCGTTATGCCATGAGCATTGACTTTTCGTAATTCATATTTTTATATCTGCCAAAAATAGGAATTATTTTTACAATAAATCACGAATAATTTTTGGAAAGGAAAACGAACACTTGTCAATGCAGCTGGCATGTTCGTTTGTTTCCATAGGATTAATACGGATACGGATTTCTTAAAAAAAATATATGGAATGCTATTACACAAGCATACGCAACTATTAGAAAACGTTTAAATGAACAAATATACGATATTTATAAAGGTTCTCAAGCGAATATGACTTTTTTTTCAAAATTAACACAGCATAATTAAATCAAACATGGAGAAAATACTGGAAATACCGACATCTCTACCGGGTTACTCCTCTTCCGCTATGTTAAAATGCGGATTCGTTTCAGTTTAAGCCGCTGCCTAGTTGATCTAATACAAAAGATCATAATTTAAGTTATATTTCTTATCAATGTTTATGGACGTATTCGTCCGGAATGTGTTTCTTATTTACGAAAGGAATTGTTCAAAAGAGTTTGGTACGAACGGAATACTATAATGTACATGCTGAGTCATCACCAGGTATCGCATACAGAAAATAGTCGATATAAAGTCACCAAAATGTTAATAATTCACATATTTCAATGCGTAGTTTTTGGATTTTATTCGGCAACATGCCCATTGGAAACACTTTCTGCAAAGTTTTTTTGTTATTAACATATTTCTGGACTGCTCCTTTAAACCCGGGCGCGATCGTCAAACAAAATTAAATACATTTTTGTTGGCATTAAATCAATTCATGGCGGGTCATAACTATACGTTGCGACGCTGCCTGAGAAACAAATAATTGACATTTGTGTAGCCTAACAAGGCTTATTAATCAGACAAATACACGTGGGCATACATTACCCTTGAAAAGAAATTAAAACGTATCATACACGACTTCCCATTTACTGCAATTTGAAGGAAACATTTATTTCAGACACGAGTTCCTTAACCCACAACTACCCGAGTAAATATTTTGAAAGTGAACTTGAACAGGTATCTATCACATCAACACGCATAAACAATGAACAGTTTATTCCGATTCCATGTATTTGTGTTTTAAATTATAGCCACATTTCGCAATATTTTTAGTTCTTAACCGCACCCGATAAACTTTCTTTATCCTGGCAGTAAACATGTATTCTCTGTTTATTATATAAATATCGTTGTTCTGTCATTAATATATACTGTATTTAATAATCAAATACATGAAACTAGCGTTTTTATTCGTATCACGCCAGTAGCCCGTTTTAACACAAACACTCAATCGATTTCGGCAATTATCGGAATGCATATACATGTACCGTCAATATTGTTGTAAACAGATGTTTAGTTTATAATGCGCCTTTATTAAATAAATATAAAATCAATCGCTTATCTCAACTCCGGTTAACGTTTCTTCCGATAGGCATCCAATACAGAATTTCTTCAGCAAATTTCATTATATCCAGAACTAAACAAACCACACATTTTACTGCTGTTTTATCACCAGAAAACATTATTATTTAATTTCACCCTCGTTAAACAAAAGGCAAGCGATAATAACAAACAGTGATAGAGATGTATGTGTATGTAATCCAACGCAATTACAAGCAACTCAATAAAATCCACTGAACGCAGCATCGCATGTAAATCCACTCACAGATAATGTTTTGATTTAGTCCTTAAGCGGCATATATAATGACGTCATAGTTACACAACTCATTTCCGAGATAAACATAGTTTACGTGAATAAAATAGTTCGTAATTTGGTTTGGTAGTATAAATAATGTTATGCTAAATCTATACAATAAATGTAGTACTACACTAGTATAGTGTTCGGAGAACTTGCATCAGTCTCGTTGGTTGTGTCATGTAGCATCGCCCTCGAGGCTGCGCCTCTCGTGCGATACAACTTCGCACAACCAACTCGGTTGATACAAGTTCTTAGAACACCATCCTAGCATAATAGGCTATATTTTTCACGAATTGAAAAAAATCGAACAGCAAAACTTGTATTTCCAAACCTTAATGTTAAACCTCGGCAATCCAAGTATAAGTAATTTTAGTAATGCCTTAAAGATGCTTAAAACTGGTTTGTATGTTTAAACCCTAAATACGAATGCATGTTTGTGTTGTATGTGTTTCATTCATATAGAGAAGACGGGTCTGCATCCACCCCTTTGGTTCTTCCACAAGATCAACCCTTCGTCTTGTTGAGCTATGTACGTACCTGCCAGTCGGTGTTTGGCATGTATGACACACACCTATTTGTAAAATGGGATGACGAAGACGACAAAAATCAAGACAGTGCGGAGGGCATGCACCCTCTAGATGACGGAGGTAACTTCAATCATATGTTGCACTTTTGCTATTACCAGGCCTTGGACCACCGTCTTGACATTATCGGCTAAACGACGACAACGATTGACGCTCTTGTCATTCCATAATTCATTCTTTAATTACGAAGGGCAGTGTTTGTTTGATGTCATTTGCTCTTGTCTATGTTTCCGTTACTTCCGACGGAATAGACTGTGAATAAACACCCAATCTATTTTAGCCAGTAATTGTATGTACTGAAATACATATTATGTATGACATTATTGCCGATACGCATAATAATAAAGTTCATTAAGTACTGTGTGCAATATCATGTTTTTTAAAGAACGACATCCAAATGAACAAAACAATATTAACAAGAACATGTTGTTAGCACTTTTATTCAAGATGCAAACATAATTTAGTTCAGGTATATGTCGACTTAATGACATATACGGTATATTAAATTTTTGTTCAACTTCATTATAATGACTTATTGCATGTTTTTTATGTACGCCGATTGATATGTCAAGGACTTTATAAAAGCTGTATCAATTCGTTAAGTTCACTAACTAATGCTCTTCGCAAATTTGTAACGGGTTCAAAATTGCGCATTATAATTGAAATAACGCAATTAATTAACGACCATAAAATATAAACATAGGCATGATTAAATATTTCATTTAACATAAACAACATTACACATATGAAACTCAACCAATGATTTATGAATTCAGAAAAAAAAACGCGCATACAAATATTACAAAGGGACGCCTTATGATGTGTACACCAATGGCGGCATTCAATCGAATTTTAAATGTTAAAGTTATGTTAAAAGAAAGCACATTGAAAGTCATCTAAACAACATTCGTAATGCCGTCATGATAATACAAACATATTTGTATGTTTAGCAATGCCGTTCGTAAGGTTGTGGAAATAATTTACTAAATACATTTAAAAGAAGTCCGTTTTTTTCCTGCAGTTGAATACGGATTTTTATTTTACAATGTCAAATACGGAAAATCTATCTTGCCGCTGGTATTTTGTACTTGAACTTTCCCGGTATTTTAGTTAGAATCTCTATAGGTAAATAGAAAAAATATGTATATGTTAACCCGATTAGAACTGGGATGTCTATAATTGCGATTGCTTAATGTGGATGATCTTTAACTTGACAACTTATACTGGTTCATTAAATAAAACACACATGACAGCTGCTAACAAAAGGCGTGCCCCCCTGATAAAGCATTAGTACCCACAAATCAAAATTTAGCTAATTTTAACGCGTGCACAATATCTTAACATGTTACGGGCATAAACATATGCACATGAACTTGACCTCCAAATTATCATGTTAAAAAAGACAACAACATAAAATAATCCAAACAATGTAGTTTACATTGTGATACCATTGGTCTACATGTATCAGAACTTGTGGTAACGTTTATTTTTAAGCTTGCATCTAGTAAACAAAAAACGGAATGCATGTCTCAGACTTCTAGCAACGACAAACACCTGAGAAAGTTTATAATGGAAATCCCAAGTTTTGGTCACATATTTAGGGTTTACATTCAACTATTTCCGAGACAGACGCATCTAAGGGAGACGATGAAACAATCATCCTCTGAAACGGGGCAACTTCAACAATTGGAGAAAAACATTGGTATACTGCTATTTATTAAATTAAATTGATATCTCATTATTCGTATACCACGAGGGATTTGACCTTATTAAAAATAGCATTGTTGACCTAACAAAAGTTCGTATACATTGCATCACAAAATAGAAAGCATCAGACAACACAAAAACAGACATTTGTGACATCTTAAGTGATTAATATGTTTACTGAACTGCAGCCAATTCGAAAAAACTACCCAAATGAAAAAAGACGGTCTGATGCTTAAGTAACTGGAGTAACTCAGACGACATCATCCCAACAGGTCTTATCCTGAGAACTTCGACCGAAATACGATTATATGGAACCTCCTGCCACTGCGATTTGGCCGTGTATCCTCCATGTGGCCGAAAACAAACCCCTAATACGTATATTTAAATGAATTTAAAAAAAAAGAACACTTGTTAATTGCGAAGCCATCATAAACTTTCAGCTACGTAATTGCAGGTTGGCATATACGTGGAGTACACAAATTCTCAAGTATGCCGCTTTTTCGTTAGAGTTGAAAGATACACCCTTGACATGTGATATGGGATGGAGCCCACCTCATATTCGACAGTGGAAATCTGTGTTAGGACACTGGTTTAATCTAAAATGTAATAATAAGAATAAACTTTTGACTATATTTCAATTCAAGGAGCACATTTGACAACAAAACTGGAGCAAGTCGGCCATCATTTTGGTTAGTTCTAAACTACAAAACACTATTTCTTATATTTTGTCAATTCAATATTGTATTAATACTAATATAAAAGTTTGCTATCACCTATGTTTCAGAAAAAAATTAGACTACGCACAACCTCCAGACGTTGAGTATGTTAGTATTATGGTTCATCGATTCATTGTAGAGTTAATGCGAGTGTACATGTTCCGACTTTATTCAATAACAAACAATAATCGGTTATTCTGAATGTCACCTCTGAATATAATTGTATTGAATATTTTTATAAATCATAGTTAAAATGTGAAACATATTCATTTTAAACAAATCTTCCAGAGCATTGGTAGACTGCATACAGACTGCGCCGTTTACAGTTTATACGTGAGCTTTATATGTTGACTATAAACCAGCATACAGTTCACCGTAAGTTGTATACGTCAAGATGCTGCATTTCGCCGTATATAGCTCAGACTGAGCTCATGTATTAAATATTATGATTTATATATTATTATAATCATTGGCATCGTCGTCAGAAGCAACAGCAGCGACGTCAGAATCAGAACCGTTTTGCGAGTGCCGGTAGTTGTTTTTGTTGCTATCATTATTGCTGATATTTGTAATGGTATTGTGACCTTCTGTCCTTCTGCTTGCGTTCCTGTCCGTCTGCCCGTCCGTCTGTTCGTTCGTCCCTAAATCGCAGTAACTTTACATTAAAAACATACAGGGGTCATTATTATACCGTGAAACTAAATAATTATGCTCAGTTTACTGTTTTCACTGTTTTTCTATGGAGTTTTTACATTGTCATACATATTTTTGGCATCAACACAATTCTGACTTGCACGCATGTTTGACTTCTGACTTGCACTACCCCTTCTACGTCTGATTCTTCTACTTCTGCTGTTACTACTATCAATAACAATATTGTTTAATAGTAGACCTTTTTAAAAGTATATGAATGATTCCAACGTATGCAGCCTACGTAAGCTATATACGTTGCCAACTAACGAATATAGATCACTGTAAGCTGAATACGTTGTCAACCAACGTATACAGCTCACACGTAAGCTATATACGGCGAGAGCCGTATACGATCTAAAAAAGCATATATACCTTATGACATCCTCCACTGCCTATAGACCTTTCAACATATTAACAATATTCACATGCCAACATATGGTATTTTAACTGGATTATAATATACATTTAGCTTTGTAATTGCAGTATTGCATATTTTATAATTATATGTATTATGTTTATTATTTTAAGTATTATTGTTCTTAACGAGTTTTGAGTAATATTACATAAGACGTACGTATTAAAAAAACTAATACTTCACACATTACACCATCGTGTTTTTCGTATTTCGTAATTATACAATATTTATTTTCTTGCAGAAAAATAATGTGCATGAATAAATTCAAACGTATTTTGATTGTGATTGCACCAAACTCAGTTAGTAACTAAGACATAGGTTAACGGTGAACCTCTTTGAAATCACAGAACACAGACATTAGCTCGTTATCAAATATTATTCCTTTGACAATACCGAGCTACTGGACATTATCAATTTCATTATAACCCATTTAAAACAAACGAATAGTTTATTAAAGTGAATTAGATTTTATCGTTACTGTTGCATACTATTAGGGTAAGGAATCAAACTGCAGTTTCGGACGCACACAGTAATTTATTTAAAATGCAAACATTCAATTTGCCTATTCGTTATGAGACTTGGCACACAACCGGTTAATACATAGGTTCTGTATGTGTGTCATGCAATGTAGAGGCGTTTTTGAAAATGCTATTATTATTAGCAGTATTAGCAGTAGTAGTAGTAGTATGAGTATTACTATAAATGTATTTCTATGACTATAATTATTTTTTTAATAGAAGTAGTAGTAGTAGTAATAGTAGTAGCAGTAGTAGTTGAAGTAGTAGTAGCAGTAGTAGTAGTAGTAGTAGTAGTGGTAGTAGTAATAGTAGTAGTAATAGTATGTTAGTGGTAGTAGTAGTATTAGTAGTAGTAGTAGTAGTAGAAGTAGTAGTAGTAGAAGTAGCAGAGGTAGTATCACAGCAACTTGTATTTTTATCACTATAATTATTCTTATTTCAGCATGTGTTTATTTTCTGTATCATAAAAATTTTCGTGCTAATATGTATAAATAAGTGATTACATACTTATAAACAATTTGTGAAGTATGTTAATAATTAAATAAAACACACATGACAGCGTGTCAACACTATCGTTTCTAATAATTGATGAAATGTTCACGTTAACAATTGCACGGTAATTGTTGTGCAAATACGTGTGTTTCAAGCCTTTGCGAATGTTATGACGGTGATTCTAAAACGGATTTTCTCATAAGCATGTAAGTCAACACGTTTGTAAAGATATGCACAAATATGACTAAAGAAAGTCATAAATGTTCAAAGAAAATATTTTCGCAACCAGCTTTTTTGCCCAACGGACACGCCTTGATAGTATCGTATACCACTTCCGGCAGTATAGTTACTTTCCCGGTTCGATACTCGATAAGTCTTCCCTTAAAACATTGCCAACGTAATATTTCCAGTCACTCTGATATTCATTTTTATTTGACAGGTTGTACAATATTTCGAAAAGTTACCCCACTGTTCATGAAAATTCGCGAGGTGACCATTACATTTAATTCTCTTACAATCGCACTTTATTTTCGATATTTTTGTTCCATTTACAAGTTTCCGAAATCAGTGACTGTCGATTTCAGCATAATTGTTCAGATGCGTGTCTGTGTCTTGATGGACATCATATCAACATTCTATCTCACGAATACCATTAATCCTACTCCCTTCTATGTGAAAACGCTGGTGGACTTCTATTATTATCTTAATCTGACGTCTCATGATTTCCTGCATAATAATATTTGAGGCATATGACATTCCGTTCTTAACTGTGCATTGGGCAAGCCTGTTCAAGCTGTCTAGCGGCAGCATCTCCAGCTCCGTTCTCATCTTGCTGTACCACAGCAATCGATCCGGGTACGAGATAACGGACTGTCGGATGTTCTGCAATATCAGTATTATCCGCGGACCTTTCTTCATCATGTCAGTGATAGTTGCTATCCATACTGCTCGTCCTCCAGTCCACAATCTATCATCAGATTTCTGTCTGGTATCATGTAGTATGGTTGATATTTCGTTGATATTGTAGTACTTCGTTATGCCAATCCTTCATGCAGCCAGTGAAATGAACTAATTTCAAGAAACAATATATGTGGATTGATCTATGTTTTTTACGATGAACGATGTAATTTCTTTTCTCAGAATAAACACAAGGTGTGTTTTGCTATTTAATACAAATGTGTGTGCTTAATAAACAGCTTGTAATACTTCTTATGAAAATGACTGTTAGTAAAGATTTTTATTTCATTTCCTAGTAAAATGCTCTTCTGAAACTGTCTGTTCTTAGTTAAGATATGAGGTTTCTAGTATTTCCTAGTAAACTGTCTGTTCTTGGTCAAGAAATGAAGTGTCTAGTATTTCTTAGTATTGGCAAAACTCTGCTCATGGAAAAGATGGTAAAGATTTCAGGTTTCTAGTATGTCTTAGTAAAACAGCCTGTTCTTGATAAATATATGGGGTTTCTAGTATTTCTTTGCAAAAATATATGTTCTTTATAACGGGTTGAGGTTTATTTAATTTCTTAATATAGTGTGGATTCTTGTTTCAGCTCTGTTTCTTCTTACAGAAGCAATTGGGATTATTTCATTTTCTTAGTAAATAGTTGGAAACACTGAAACAAATAATGAGTATGGTGCAGCTCTGAGCTTGTCTGTATTTATGATAAAGTGCCCTTGATAATAAGAGTATTGAATTAAATATTCCATTAAAATTTGGAAAATATTCATTAACAGATTTAAATAAGGGTACCGGTAAGCATTAATATTTATTTCAGAAACTGCTATTGATTGTGAGGAAACACATATTTAATGTTAAAATGAGTTTCTTACAAAATATTTATGGAAATGTAGTACATGTTAATAATTGTTGTTTCAATATTTATACATAGTTAAACATTTAAAATAGATAATAAATCTTTGTAGTTTGTCCTATGGTGGAGTAAATACCCATTTACTTCTGAATTGAAGGACTACCGGTACCAATACCCTTGAACTAAAATGTTACCTCAGAGCATTGATGTGATTGTATATGTACAGTTCTCGGTTAATATAAATTACAGCGATGCTCCAGAGGGAACACATTTAGCGCGAAGTCTGCCGGACGCCTTGACCTTGGTAGAATCAAACGAATTAGCAGACAAGGTGGAGAGTATCCACATCATAGGTGGCAGTTCAGTGTATAAGGTAAGACTACGAGACGCCCTGACCCTTGTAGAATCAAACGATTTAGCAGACAAGGTGGAGAGTATCCACATCGTAGGTGGCAGTTCAGTGTATATGGTAAGACTACTGGACCCCCTTGACCCTTGTAGAATGACAGGAACTAGCTGACAAGGTGGAGAGTATCCACACCGTAGGTGGCAGTTCAGTGTATAAGGTAAGACTACTGGACCCCCTGACCCTTGTAGAATCACAGGAACTTGCTGACAAGGTGGAGAGCATCCACATCGTAGGTGGCAGTTCAGTGTATAAGGTAAGACTACCGGACCCCCTGACTCTTGTAGAATCACAGGAACTAGCTGACAAGGTGGAGAGTCTCCACATCATAGGTGGCAATTCAGTGTATAAGATAAGACTACTGGACCCCCTGACCCTTGTAGAATCACAGGAACTAGCAGGCAAGGTGGAGAGTATCCACATCGTAGGTGGCAGATCAGTGTATAAGGTAAGACTACGAGACGCCCTGACCCTTGTAGAATCACAGGAACTAGCTGGCAAGGTGGAGAGTATCCACATCGTAGGTGGCAGTTCAGTGCATAAGGTAAGACTACTGCAGCCCCTGACCCTTGTAGAATCACAGGAACTAGCTGACAAGGTTGAGAGTATCCACATCATAGGTGGCAGTTCAGTGTATAAGGTAAGACTACTGGACCCCTTGACCCTTGTAGAATCACAGGAACTAGCTGACAAGGTGGAGAGTCTCCACATCATTGGTGGCAGTTCAGTGTATAAGGTAAGACTACTGGACCCCCTGACCCTTGTAGAATCACAGGAACTAGCTGGCATGGTGGAGAGTCTCCACATCATAAGTGGCAGTTCAGTGTATGAGGTAAGACTAGTTTAAGCCTATTTATTTTAGCTTGATCGTCTCGAAAGCCATTAGCTTATTGAGACATTTTCGAGTCCATTTCGTGGGAAAAACCAGTGATTGATGTCTTATCAAAAATCCTTCGAACGCTCCTTGAGTAGGGATCAAACTTACCGCCTCCCAATTGCGAGGCAGAATCCATATCCATTACACCACTGTGATCTACAAGGTAATACTGACATGGAAATGTCCAGTCCCTGCCTGGCAGAGTTTTCTTCCCCATTTTTGTTTTCACACAAGTGGACATTTTTATATGTGAACAATCTAGGATCAGAAAAAGTTCAGGGTGCTGCTTAAAAGGAGCAGGGGGAGCATCACCTGTTCATGAACATTTTCTAAAATTATTGTAAATCCTGGCTTTTTATCATTTAATGCTTCTATTGAATCTGTTCATTTGAAGGGTTTATGTCATCAAAAAGGGCCCCAAAAAATATGTAATTAAGATGTTAAAACTGGCACATAATGACATTTAAACCAGTGTATATTTCATGGGATAAGACTGTATGCATTCTGAGATAAAAATCAATTTATAATAAGGGTTGTGTTTGTTTGTCCCTTTTCATTTTGACGTTTTGACATCAGAATTGTGAGTATTTGGGATAACTATAGTTTACACACCATTCATTACCAAGCAGAATAGCACAGTTGGTTAAAGCGCTGTCTGCTGTTATTTCTTGGTCTGGCTCTTTAGTCATGAGTTCGATACCCACTTTAATTTTTTCAAACATTTTTTGATAATTTGTTTTTATAAAGTATCTCATTGTTTATAATATTATTTATTATTTATTTAATGCAAATGTCTTTGTATAGTTGATTTCTATCATCTAATAATTCATAGTGCAATCGGAAGCCAATTGTTCATTGACACAGTCCCTTTAAAAACAACTAATTACATAAAATTTCAAAAGATATTGGTGTTCAACTTCTCCCTCAGTGATTTATAGGCCCATTGAGCTGGGTGTTTAATAAACACATTTGTAAACTGTATGTATATGTGTATGTTTATAACATATGTCACTATAGTAAATAGAGTATCTCATTAAAATCAAATCCCAGCGTTGTTAAGGATCTGAAGACATTGTACAACAGATCACGTTAAAAAAATCACCTTCCAAACAATAAAATACATGTATCAGCCCTGCTGCGCCCAATGAAATTACATTTTGCACAGCAAAGTTTGGTCACGGTTTTTAAAAGGTGATGCACTTCCAGCTGATCCTCAGGAATAAATCATTTACAGTTAATTTTGGTGTGGGTAACAATGGATAAAGTGGTACCTTAGGCGAATGAACATCCAAAGTTCACGTTAATTTCGTGAATAGTTTTTGTGGTTTACATAAAAAGTTATAGACCATATTGACAAGCGGTCACGTGGTCTGTTCTAGGTAAACATGCTGTCTTGCAGCTGAACTCTGTGTTTACAATAGCAATACACCGGCCAGCTTTCATGGGAAGGCTTTGCTGGTAATTAGGACTGATAGGCCCAGATAAAGATCCTAATAAATAAACAATTAGCACACCAAAAATGAATTTGTAACACATATTTACTATTCAATTCTCTGTGCATTAATGCTCTGCAATTCGGTCTTAAACTAAAGTAAAAATGGCATCTTAAAGTTCTACAGAGTGGACTAAAAAACCAAATGGGATTATCAAAATATTCTCTGTAATTCAACTTAAATTGTTGACTTCATAAAACAAAATGGAAAAAATAGAGCGTTCAATAAAGGGTATAATTTCTTTGTGAAAAGTTACCGACAAGAAGCATTTGTTTGTAAGACAGTTGACCAGTTTCACATTAAAGCACAGTGTTATGGAAGTCAAAGTAAAAATCAGAAATCAAATGAATTGTCAACGGCAATTTTTTAATCAGACGGGCAGTCGTCAGTGGACAGTGCAGCAGTATTGCGTGGTATGTAATAGTTATTTAACATTAATAAATTTTATACCAAATGACGTTAACATTATACATAGTGTATATATTACAACAGCTAAGACATAAATCTAAAAAATATATTCATGATATAATTATATTTAAATGCATTATTATATTTAAACAACATCTTCACTCATATTTATAGGTCTGGTGGTGTGTGTAACCATCTGATTGCCCTCCTCTACACAGCTAACCATTGGGTGACCGGTCAGCAAAAAATATCAGAAATACCAGCAGACATGTCTTGTACGGAGGTTGGACAAGCGTGGCATAAGCCTAGGGGGGGGGACAAAATCGAACATGAACCAGTGATGAAGTTGACATTTAGGAGGATACAAATGACAGATAACTTCGGAAACGGAGAGCAGTACAGAGCATTTTGTACAATGCTAGAATAAAACAAACGTAGAAAATCCACATCGACGGAAGATACTGAAGCAGTCACTGAGGTGGAAGAAATCCAAATTTAATTATTTGTCAAAGGGACAGGTATCAGCTGTAAATTACACCTTACTGTATTTTGGTGAAATTCCTATTGGCACACTACTGAGTTACATATTGAGTGACAATCACAGCTCAAACACAGAATTGGCACACTACTGAGTTACATATTGAGTGACTATCACAGCTCAAACACAGAATTTACAGCCTACCTACTTATCACCGCAGACATCATATTAGAAGAATCTTTGATATTTTTCTGGAATCCCCAGTCCACAGGCAAATTAGAATGTAAGACGTTAATAATGTGGACACTTCCAGCAGGGACTTTCTTACTTTGTTGACAGTTTCCGAAAGAAAATTGAAAGCAATGAAACTATTGATCAAGCACTGAAACAACTACTGCATGACATGCGCAAAACAGACAGACATCATCAAGGTTTGGAGACATTATGAACCGAAAGTGACCAAGTGAGGCACTTTCTCATGTCACAAGGGCGTCGGCAATGCGGCGGCAGGGGCGGCGACCGCCGCCCCAATATTTCGGCACGTGACCGTCATGTATAAATTCCGCCGCCCCTTCTGTGAAATTGGAAAATTGCACCTTCCCTGTTGTTTAAAGTCGGTCGCCGTTCCGCATGGTCAATTAAATTATCATCAATCATGTTGACCCATAATCCGCGGCAATCAACGGCCCATGTGTCATAAATCATGACATTCATTAGCAATGCAGATTAGGGCCTCTATATTTGTAGAGGCCGCTTATTAAGGAAGACGCTGTAAACAATGTACAGAAAATATAATTGTCGGCAATTTTATTACCCATTCAATTATTGTCCTTTAATATGAATGTACCAAACTAATGTCAACTAATGTCAAGCTAATGTCAACTTTCCTAAACGTTCGTTCGGCAAAGAAAATCCAAAACAACGTTAATTCAACCATTAGTGGTTTACAATTAACAAACGGTTGCATTATGACCAGTCCCAGGATGTGGCATCTGACAATTCTTGATATTGTTTACCAGTTTATAAATATGATTTTATTTATACAGTTATGTGATTATCATTGCACCATTGAAATAAATTAGATAATATTATATTTATGTAGTTATTGCGCCCCAATAAATTCCTTAATACGATCCCTGGGACAGTCTAAAATGCGATATTATACTAATTAAAATGCAAAGAACTAAATTAAATATTGAAGGCCCCCGCCTCGCCGCCCCAATGTTGAAAAGTTGCCAACGCCCCTGTGTCATTGACAAAGAGGACACTTCTCATAAAATGCATACCAAGCAAATGAACAAGAAACTCAAGCACCATGCCACGGTATTTTAAACTGGCTTATTAATCAACCCATGCTGTGGATACTTAGGTGCATCCCAAGATGTAAAAGTTATGATTATTACGGACTTTACAAAACATTACGAAATTATAAAGTATCCCTAAATGTATCGAAATCTGACTCCATCAGAAGCAGCAAATAATTACAACTTCTGCTTAGAAATCATAGATGGACAGTTACATTAAAAAGTAATAATTATTATTACCAGATAACTGGTCAAAGGGCACTAGCTGGGGCAAAATTGGTGTGACTTTGTGGTATTTACAAACACAGGACTATTTGTGGAACGAATTTATTTTATAAAGTTGTATGGCAAAACATGTTTAAATTATTAGTACAATTTTACATAAGTTTTGCAGTGTTTGAAAGGTACTGACTACACTAATCAGGTGCTTCCGATGCTGCAGTAATAATTGGATCTTGAATGTTGGAAAGAAGGCAGAACATAGTCCAAATTTGGTTTGCAACACCAACAGTTTTTATTGGAAAATGTTTGTCGAAAATATGCGCATTCGCTCTTTTAACGTGTATGCGGTGTTTCGCAATGAGTATCTTGAACATAAGCTGCAGAAAAAAAAGCGTTTGTTTTCCCCAAACTGGCGGAATATTCCGGCGAAGTCCCAATTTATACCTTTTTGTTACCTTCCGTTGTTTTAAAACACTTGTAAATTGATGCATTGATACACCATCTTCATAAACAGACGCCTTATAATGCAGCACACATCAATTAAACACCATAACTACCCTGTTGTCATAACAAATACAGACTGGACTTGTGTATTTCAACTGTAAATAAACCAACTCTTGGGCAGCGTGTTTACCTAGATAAGGTCACGTGACTTTCTTTGCTGATATGGTCTATACCACAACATTTTGAAGGCAACGATTTGATTGGCTCAAGTAAAGGTTGTCTGAATGTGACGACCCCTAATGTGAGGTCATCAGGTCCAGTCAGCGGATAATATAGCAGCGTCAGACTGGACAGTGCTTTTTTTCACCTTTGGGGGAAAGGTGGCGGGGCCCTTCAGATGGGGAATTTTACGGCAAAAGGATAATTGTTTTTGTATAAAAGCATGATTGCATGTTTATTTTCTACTTTGTTATAAAACATTAATTAATTGTTTTGCTACAAATGATAACTTTGGTTATGCACAAACTTGATCTCATAAAAAATTTGCCGGAATTGTTTACGAAAATTCCTCCATCTTAGTCAATTTTCGTCCGATTTTGGTCAAGTTTTTTTTCAAATAAAGACTACATTCTGAAGTAAATATGAAGTAATTTTAAAGTAAATATAGGGGAAAAATATATACTACTTAAGCAGGGGAATGGGGCCGAATTTTGGCCCCAAATTGGCCATTAAAAAAACACTGCTGGAGTTGATTTTAATGAGATTGAATAAATAGTATTCTTTCTATTCACTGTTTCTGCTCCAGGAGGCAATGACTGGTCCCTACCCGTGTCGTCTCTACCTTACCAGGATCCTCGCAGACTTCGAGTGTGACGCCTTCCTTCCAGAGATAGATGAGAGTCAGTTCACTAAGATAGCAAAGTAAGTAAAACTTGAAATTGATTTATCTAGTTGTATTTGTGTGTCATATTCGATCATAGATTATTTGGTCAGTTTTAATATATATAAGTGTAAACAGTTGGTTTTGTTGTGGCACTAAAGGTGGTACTAAAGTCTTTGTTGTTGTTTTTTCGTACATAAAATCTGGTCATTACTTACTCCTTGAATTAATAATTGAAAATGGGCCCATCAACTCCTCGTACTTTACTCATTCAAAAATTAGACGGAGGCAATCACTTTAAATGAGGAATGGCAAAAGTTATGCATCTTTTAAGAATATTTTGTAGATTGAGCGTGAAACTGTTGTATCTGCTTAACATTTCTATATCAGATACAATAGTTTCATGCTCAACCCTCTATTTGCTATTTCCCTTTCATCCCTGATAATGTTCCCACAGATCTCCAGGAAGAAAACGGGCTCAAGTTCCGCTTTGAAGTCTATGATAAGGTGTGAGAGTGTTGTGCAGTGTGCAGTGACTTCACATGTACTGTCTGTGATTCAATAAATGTTGTTGTCTTATTACAGTACTGTCTTATTACACTACAATCTTATTACACCACTGTCTTATTACACTACAATCTTATTACACTACAATCTTATTACACCACCGTCTTATTAAACCACTGTCTTATTACAACTCTGTCTTATTGTACCTCTGTCCTATTACACCACTGTCTTATTACACTACAATCTTATTACACCACTGTCTTATTACACTACAATCTTATTACACTACAATCTTATTACACCACCGTGTTATTACACCACCGTCTTATTAAACCACTGTCTTATTACACCTCTGTCTTATTGTACCTATGTCTTATTACACCACTGACTTATTACACCACTGTCTTATTACACTACTCTCTTATAACACCACTGTCTTATTACACCACTGTCTTATTGCACCACTGTCATATTACACCACTGTCTTATTACACCACTGTCTTATTACACCACTGGTTGATGTGTTCTTATCTTGACAGGACTGCAACAATATAGCAAAACCTGTATTGCAATATATTGGAAAATGGCTTATCAAAACCTGTATTGCAATATATTGGAAATGTTCAAGCTAAACCCATATTGCAGTGTATTGGAAAATGGCAGAGCAAAACCTGTATTGCAATATATTGGAAAATGGCCAAGCAAAACCTGTATTGCAATGTATGGGAAAATGGCACAGAAAAACCTGTATTGCAATGTATTAGAAAAAGGGTATAGCCAAATCTGTATTGCAATATATTGGAAAATAAAAAGCAAAACCTATATTGCAATATATTGGGAAATGGCCTAGCTAAACCTGTATTGCAATATATTGAACATGGCGTAGCAAAACATGTGTTGCAATATGTTGGAAAATGGCATAGCTAAACATGTATTGCAATATATTGGAACATGGCATAGCAAAACCTGTATTGCAATTTATTGGAAAATGGCAAAACCAATTGACAAACGTTAACAGTTTTGACTATGTAGTGGCATCAATCAGTAGATGAATACATAACATAACGCAAAATTTTATGTCATTTTATTTTTAAAAAATCTTCAAAATATATTGGGTATCTTATTACAATTTGTTTTGACCAATGGCAAAATATGGTATTAATATAGTTTTGAGTAATTAATAATGATTACAGGATTATTATAGCATGGCTTCTGTGGCAATATATTGCCAAAACAAATAGTGAATTTCACTGTATTCCAATACAAAATGGCTAGTCACATATTGCAATGCAATACAACATATTGGTATATTATTGCAGCCCTATTTTTTGATCCGTTGTATTGGACTTCTGTGGCAATATATTGCCATACAAATAGTGTATTTACACTGTATTGCAATACAGTATGGATAGACACATATTGCAATACAATACAACACATTGGTATATTATTGCAGCCCTATTTCCCAATTCGTGGTATTGGACTTCGTTGAAGGAGTTTGGTTCCCCCTTTCAGCTGTAATAAACTACACTTAAGCAGACGTAATTACATGTGTTGTTAATCATGTGTTACACACTTCACTTAAGCAGACCTAATTACATGTGTTGTAAATAATGTGTTTCATGCTTCACTTAAGCAGACCTAATTACATGTGTTGTTAATCACGCGTTACACACTTCACTTAAGCAGACCTAATTACATGTGTTGTTAATAATGCGTTACACACTTCATTTAAGCAGACCTAATTACATGTGTTGTTAATCATGTGTTACACACTTCAGTTAAGCAGACCTAATTACATGTGTTGTTAATCATGTGTTACACACTTCACTTAAGCAGACTTAATTACACGTGTTGTGAATCATGTGCTATACACGTCACTTAAGCAGGCCAAATTTCAAATACCAAACATAACGTTATAGTGACACAATGCAGGGAATAAAATGAGGGGGGGGGGGGGGCCCAAATATTTTTAGAAACCTAAATATCACTGGAACTGCAATACCAATCTCAGTTGTCAAATATAGGGATAGTGCATCTTGATTAGGTCGTTGACGTCCGCAGGGGCCCGCAAAAATGGGTTAAAGCCCGAGTGCGTTGCGACCGAAAAAAAGGTGTATTGTCGCTAAAACGGACTTTTTATGCAACCACTTTAGAGGGTGGCATATAGATCTCCCCTTGTCCGTCCGTCCGTCCGTCTGTCTGCACTAACGGGAGAGTAGTTAAGTGGTTTATGTTTATGGACAATTTAGTTAGAAATAGTTGATTAGGGTTAGGGTTAGTCTTTTATGTGGCTTGAAACTGCTTTTAGGTGGCTATTTTAAGACACATCTTTTTTTTTCGTAAGGGAGCCACTTTAGTATCATCTCGTAAGGACGTCCGTCCGTGAGTCCGTCGGATTTTTGTGGAGCGTATCTCGAAAAGTATAACTGCTAGAGTAATGAAACTTTATAAGCATGTTCATCTGCATCGGGGCTTGTGCACCTGGGTATTGTGGTGAATTTTTTTTCCGACATAAGCGGAGTTATGGCCCTTTTTCGAAAAAAATGTCATTTTAGGACTTGTGTCGCGCGTAACTTAAAAAGTATTACTGCTAAAATCGATGTTTTAAGATTGATGAGACACATTATTTGTGTATAGTTCAGTGCCAGGAGTCTTATTTTGCTCCACTTACATAGTTTTCTTTTCGACACAAGCGGTGACAAACATTTTGGAAAAGGTAAATTTGCCAATCTGTCACTCACGATAGGAGTAGTATCACGTATTCTCTATATCACGACCAATGAGTTGCATAATCGGCTTATGCAACTGGAGATTCATATTGATTATGTTCATTTGAGGGTTGAACACCAAAAGGTACCAACTCCCATAGACGCTTCCACAAATGTCAATCATATTCAAATTTATCTGCAATATTATCCAATCGTCGCACTTGTGTATCACGTGTTTAGTGGTTAAAATAGTTCATTCAAAACAGCACGTGCAAACTGTTTATGATATTCAAATAAGCACATAGTAATATTTGTGATTTTCGATGCATGGAAATTAATCCATTAACAAAAGCTGTGGAAAAGTCTAAACTATTCGTGGCAAAGCCCGGATCGGTCTATTGAAATGAATATGGTCCCTTATAGTTTTAACAGAACAGAACATGTGTTTATTTATGACTTGCACAATGTACATCGTCAATATAACAATACAAACAAAACATAATAGCAAATTAAGTCACGTTATACTCAATATATAAATAGATTCGGTATATATTATCATATATCTTTATATGGAACATACTTCGTACGAACATTCAGTACATTCCTTTATTGAAACGGATTATGTGTGTGTGAGTGTCACGAAAAATCAGCCATGTATATTAACTGTGCGTATAAAGCGTAACGATGTTCAGATAAATTCATGCAGTTTATGAGCCAGACACGTGATTTATGTATACTTATGGCGTACCCTTTGGGTCAAATGTACATGTACACACGGCAGCTAAATATAGATGTAAAACTGTTGTTATAAAATTGTACCAGCAGCTACACATTTATGACTGCAGTCATACATTTATAACAGCAGAACTTTATATTTACAAATATAATAGCAGTTACAATTTATACTGAAGGTAATAAAATATGACAGTTGTCATAAAATTATAACTGCAGTTACACTTTTTGTGTGAATCATTTTTTTTACGAAATATGAATCTTTACATTGATTTTATAATTAAAAAAATTATAAACATATTAAATAAATGCATTTTTGGTAAAAAGGCATTATATAAGACGTGACTTAATTCGCCAAATACTAGAGCTTAAGTTTAACTTGTTCAGAAAAATGTTACCGCGGTTATAATTTTATGACGACTGCCATATTTTATGACTGTTGGTATAAATTATAACTGCAGTTATATTTGTTAATTTATGACGGCCATTACAAATTTATGACTGCAGTCATAGAATTGTAACTGCGGTTACAATTTATAACAACAGTTACATCTATATTTAGCTTGCAGGCGTATATGTACTTTTGACCCAAATGGTACGCCATATTATGGTATACTGTTATAAAACCGGTAGTGTTATAAAACAAGTAGTGTAGTATTAAACATATCGTACTGTTCTAGTTGTTTATAACTGTTTAATTATACACTAGGATTTTGTGGTTCTGGTCGTATATGGTGCAATTTCGGTACAGTGTTCAACGTATCTTCCGGTATACGATATATGGTATGTGGGTTATTACTTTTAGTTTTAAAGCATACAATTCTTTTTAGTCATTAGGGTAAATTTATCATGCATAGCGGAATGTAATACTTTTAAATGATAATTGTTAAGGTACATGGCTGTTCTAGGCAATGCAGCTAGTAATTTGACACTGAATTGTTATTTGATTGTTTTATAATGGTTGTGTATTTACTTCATTATATTTTTGTTTCGTTTAATAATAACAAGATAAATTATTCGTTTCGTATTTGTAAACGTATGAGCTTGAGTCCCTTTATTTCGAATATTTATTAAATGTGGACGTTTCGTAAGTTTCTGGAATTATCATAAAGGGACATATGTTATCTGAAACATGTCATAAAATGGACTTGTTGGCATATGCTCGTATTTATGAAATATTGCATTAAAGCCAAATTCAGATTCTACGATAAAACGGTTATCGTATTGTCTGTCTTAGCAAGTTTTTCGTCGTGAAAACCTTTTGGTTTGTTGAATACTGTTTATTGCAAAAACACTGATCCTCCTACAGTCCGTAAAAATGCAAGTGAGAACCGTCATAAACATGGACTAATCGATACAGGTAAATTAAACGATTTAAACTGCGGAAGATAACAACGTGTTTGTAAACAGAAAACCGTGATTCCCCCTATTTACAATACATGGTTGATCCTCTCATTATCAACACAATTTAAGTCGACTGTACTGCCGAATTTCGTGGCGATGCGGAGTAAATCCGACTTTTCACCGTTAACATTCGGCGAACTGCACAATATTCTATATAAAACACGAGGAACTTCGGCTAGTTTCGTAGTGTCGAAAATGTAAACACCAAACTGAACTTCAAACTGTTAAAATTATATTGAAATTATGAACATGTGTATAAGTTGTTAGCTAATAATGCATTATTTTATATGTTTGTTATCTCAACATTAAACTTTTAATGTTTAGTTTAACGTGTAGTACCTTGATAGTGTTTCTAAATGTTGGAAATTCAAACATTAAGGCATATTGGCTAATCAGCTTAAAATGTCCATCACCATAGCATACAAATAAAGAAAAGAAGTAAGCGGTAATGCGTCGGACTTCACATTGACGCGTTTTTGAACACTATGTAAGTGATAATCGTGTTTGTCGAAAAGCTTTACAATCGCTTTAAAATAATAAGATTCATTTCAATAAATGTGCATTCTACGGCGGCATAAACGGGACATGAGAAATATTTATTTAACACGTGCGCACGTGATGATTCACACGTGCGCACGTCATAGCTAACAGATAGATAACATATTTATCATGTCCCCTCTATGCCGCCGTAGCGTTCATCAAAAGACACGTTATATCTAATATGTGTATGTGTCAATATGTGTATGTGTTAATATATGTATGTGTCAATAGTCTTAGTTTAAATCTAATATGTGTATGTGTCAATATGTGTATGTGTCAATATGTGTATTTGTCAATAATTTTAGTTTAAATCAAATATGTGTATGTGTCAATATGTGTATGTGTCAATATGTGTATGTGTCAATAGTCTTAGTTTAAATCTAATATGTGTATGTGTCAATAGTCTTATTAAATCTAATGTGTGTATGTGTCAATAGTCTTTGTTTAAATCTAATATGTGTATGTGTCAATAGTCTTAGTTTAAATCTAATATGTGTATGTGTCAATAGTCTTAGTTTAAATCTAACATGTGTATGTGTCAATAGTCTTAGTTTAAATCTAATATGGGTATGTGTCAATAGTCTTAGTTTAAATCTAATATGTGTATGTGTCAATAGTCTTAGTTTAAATCTAATATGTGTATGTGTCAATAGTCTTAGTTTTCATCTAATATGTGTATGTGTCAATAGTCTTAGTTTAAATCTAATATGTGTATGTGTCAATAGTCTTAGTTTAAATCTAATATGTGTATGTGTCAATAGTCTTAGTTTGCATCGGTTACACTTGACTGATGGAAATTCTCAATTTGCAATCTGTTAATAGGTATCTTTAAATTCGTAATGTATTATCGGTGGTGGTGCAGCGATAGCCTTTATACTATTGTACGGTGAAGGAACGATACATGTTTCATACAGATACACATCTTAAATAATGAAAATAATCCGTGGTAAATTAGCTTTAACACTTTTAGGTTATTAGTTGATTTTAAAGGGCATTTAAAAAAGTAGATCTATAAATGAAGTAATCAGGCCTAAGTTTCCTTGTTTTATTGTTCTGTATAATAAAATAAATATCACACCCCATAGAGGGTGATACAACGTATTGTCAATCCTCGAAATGGTATTACGCCTCGGTTCACAGTACTATTCTCGGGTTGACAATACGTTGTATCGCCCTCTATGGGTGATATTTATATATGATATAATGCAATAATTGCTGAACGCGAATATCATCTGACTGGAAAAAAAATATCACAGTAAGTTATGCATTAGTAAACGGTTATTTGTTTTAAATATACACACAGTGAGACTTCAGCTGGATCAGCAGGAGAGAACTCTTAAAAGCACTTTTTTTAGTTATTTAAGGCAAGTGACCAAATGCAAATATAACAGCACAACCGCCCCCTTCCCACAAAATCACCAAAACCACCCCAAAAATATTAATAAAACTGGGGTCACCGATTTGGGACAGGAATTGCAAAACATTCGGGGCTTCAACCCATTTACGGGTGTCAAACCACACACTTTACCGAGAGAAATGTAAAGCGATTTGATTTTAACACAGCGATATTTGTTTAAATGTCACGTAAATTGTAAACGCCTGCTAAATGCAAGCTGCCATTATGCAATCGTTATTTCCAGAGAGTTTATCTCATTTAAACAAAGTAATTACAACTACCACTTAAAATGCTTACTTTTTCTTCAGTGTAGTGATTTCGTCCAAGGGCATATAACGCATGAAGATTTAAGATTCGACTTCGTTTGCCGTCTAATGCTTAACGACGCGGAAACAATCGGACAAATGGAAACTCGTGATACAAATTCGCTGACCACGAACGGACCAATGGGAACGCTTGAAACATATTCGAGGACCAATGGCATTCGACTTAATGGCGGCTATGTGCCATAACAATAGAGCATTGGGATATCAAGGACTTCTGCCGTGGCCGAAGTTACAGTAAGAGTTGGAGACGCTGAGCAATGTCTTTCAGTAACAAAACTCTAAACTCTAAAACTTAAAAGCTCAGTTAGGCAAAGCTCTGCAATGTCTTTCAGTAACAAAACTTTAAAGCTCAGTTAGGCAAAGCTCTGCCATATGTCTTTCAGTAACAAAACTCTAAACTCTAAAACGTTAAAGCCTGTAAGGTAAAGTTCTGCAAAGTCTCTCAGTAACAAAACGCTAAACTCTTAAACTTAAAAGCTCTAATAATCTAACACTTGTTAGCTTTATTTTGAAATTTCTCGAATATGTTAATGAAATGTAATGTTGGACTTTTAAGAGCATTGTAGATATAGTATTTTATTTAGAAAACATTTGTGACAGAAAAATGATTTTAAATGCCTTTACTTTCTAAATTCTACAGATGGGTTAGGACCTAGTTTAAGTAATGTCTGGCCTCTACATGGTGTATTCCACTATGTGTATTGGTCCACCATAACAGCTCTTACCATTATCAGCTGACTGAGCAATGGCTGAGTGCACAGTGTATTGATCTCAGTAGATAAAGATCGTCACACTGTATCCAAACTGTGACCACAGCCGGGTGCCAATATACAGGGGAACAATATCGCAGATTTGGGGGGGGGGGGTGTCAAATAAGATGGATTAACGTAGGCCTTAAAGATAATATTAGATTTTAACCATTGAAACAACTCGTGCACACTGATCACAGTTACTAGTAAACTAAATGTTACTCAGAAAAACAATGGTGAACTACTTACTTTATTAACGTAAAATCGGTACATATATTAATCACTCATGTTTCGTTATACATTCTGATATTATGCTCTTGTTAATTTTCCTGAATGTTATTCTTTGTCAAATTGGAGACAAACGCAATGTCCTAGATACACTTATGATAGTTATTTGCGGGCGATGCATGATTTGTATCGACTTGCTTGAATACGTTATTGCTTGTTGAATTTCTAAAATGACCGATATACAATAAAAGCTGTTGCTGCCCTGCCCATGTCACGCCTGCTTTATATAAAATCCCTATCTGTCCACAGGGCAGACTTTGGTTATTACACGAGGACCACGTCCACACATAAGAAAGGTAAGGGTTTTAGATTCCCGACCATAGTGGTGCTATTTCATGTATATTTGGTTATATACAATTATATATAAAACAGTGTTTTGAGTGGTATTGTTGGTGACGACAGTTGTGCACGCCAGTGCTTATAAAAAGTCCTTAACGACCAATGCTTATTGGACTTGCATGACAACTATTGATCATTGAAATTCTATGACAAGCATTGTTCGATGAATTAACATGAATTTTTATATGGATAATTGTGTTTTGGACTTTTTATGATAATAGGTTATAGAATGTTAATTTGGACCATTGCCTGTAGACTTTTTATGACAATGGGTTATTGAATGTTCATATAGACAATTGTTTGTAGACGTATGACACTAAGTTATTTAATGTTCATATGGACCTTTGCTTGTAGACTATTGACAATAGGTTATTGAATGTCCGTATGGACCATTGCTTGTAGGCTATTGACAGTAGGTTATTAAACATTCAAATGGACCTCTGCTTGTAGACTTATGACTAAAGGTTATTTAATGTTCATATGGACCTTTGCTTGTAGACTATTGATAACAGGTTATTAAACATTCAAATGGACCTTTTGCTTGTAGACTTATGACTATAGGTTATGTTCATATGGACCATTGCTTGTGGAATTTTTATGACAATAGTTTATTTAATGTTCATTTGGACCATTCTTGTGGACTTTTTATGACAATAGTTTATTTGATGTTCATTTGGACCATTTCTTGTGGACTTTTTATGACAATAGTTTATTTGATGTTCATTTGGACCATTTCTTGTGGACTTTTTATGACAATAGTTTATTTAATGTTCATTTGGACCATTTCTTGTGGACTTTTTATGACAATGGGTTATTGAATGTTAATATCAACAATTGATTACTGAATTTCTAAAACGACCGTGGCTTATTAAATTACACAACATCCAATGATCATTGAATGTCCATGACGACCTGAAATCATTGACTGTCTATTACGGCTTTGATCATTGAATGTCCATGACGACTTTGAATCATTGACTTTCTATGACGACATTGATAATTGAATGTCCATGACGATTTTGAATCATTTACAGTCTATGACGACATTAATCATTGAATGTCCATGACGACTTTGAATCATTGAATTTCTATGACGACATTGATCATTGAATGTCCATGACGACTTTGAATCATTGACTGTCTATGACGACAGTGATCATTGAATATCTAGACGACTTTGAATCATTGACCTTTTATGAAGATATTGATCATTGAATTTCCATAACATCCACTTATTTTCATAATTAAAGTTTGTAAAGATTTTAAACATCATTCATTGCTGCCTATTTCTGTATAATAGCATTTTCCCTACTTGAATCCAGACCCCAGTTTGATGATCATTCACATCCATGGTCGGAAGAGCTGGGCAGGATGTTCGCAGCTGCAGGCGCACTACGGAGGCGTCTACCACATCGTCTGCAGCCGGTCACGTGATCCTAGGTGAGTCTACCACATCATCTGCAGCCGGTCACGTGATCCTAGGTGAGTCTACTACATCGACTGCAGTCGGTCGTGTGACCCAATGAGTCTACCGCATCATCTTCAGCCGGTCACGTGATCCTAGGTTAGTATACCACATCGTCTGCAGTCGGTCACGTGACCCTAGTTGAGTCTACCATATCGTCTGCAACCGGTCAAATGATCCTAGGTGAGTCTACATGTATACCACATCGTCTGCAGCTGTTCACGTATTCATAGGTGAGTCTACCACATCGTCTGCAGTCGGTCACGTGATCCTAGGTGAGCCTACCACATCGTCTGTAGCCGGTCACGTGATCCTAGGTGAGTCTACCACATCGTCTGCAGCCGGTCACGTGATCCAAGGTGAGTCCACCACATCGTATGCAGCCGGTCACGTCATCCTAGATGAGTCTACCACATCATATGCAGCCGGTCACGTGATCTTATGTTAGTCTACCACATCGTCTGCAGCCGGTCACGTGACCCAGTGAGTCTACCACATCATTTTCTGCCGGTCACATGATCCTAGGTGAGTCTACATGTATACCACATCGTCTGCAGCTGTTCACGTATTCATAGGTGAGTCTACCACATCGTCTGCAGTCGGTCAAGTGATCCTAGGTGAGCCTACCACATCGTCTGTAGCCGGTCACGTGATCCTAGGTGAGTCTACCACATCGTCTGCAGCCGGTCACGTGATCATATTTGAGTCGTTCACATCGTCTGCTGTCGGTCACGTGATCCTAGGTGAGTCTTTCACATCGTATGCAGCCGGTCATCTTCAATACATGCCAAATAAGTCCTAAGTCAGGAAAGTACTAACTGGACATTTTTACATTTTCTAATTTAAGGCAAAGTAACAAATCGATAAGTCACTACCACCACTAATTATAGTGCTTGTACTGTTTCTGCTAGTGTTAGTTCTTAGCTGTACTTGTATGTAGTCACATTATCCGCTTTTAGCATCAAGACACACCCGAAACTTCTAACGGTGACCGGAAGTGTACAAGAGGCTCTCGAGTACATCGCCGACCTGGACCGGAAGGGGAAGGTGGACAGCGTGTGGATAATGGGCGGCGCCGATATATACCAGGTATTGGGACTTTGATGTACAACGTATGGAGTAATTTCTTTTACACACAAGTGCCTGTACAGGGGAAATAATATGTTGAGTTAGCAGACGCAACAAACTAAGATATAAGGTTGTCAGTTATTTAAGACAAGAGGCCAATTGTGTGAACTTCATAGTACGTGCAATGCTATCAGCATTAAATGAACATAAAGCATTGTAAATGATTACAACTGCGATCCCTACCTTGGTCACAGAAATGCATTGTGGATTGAACAGGTTGAAAAGTGCACTACACATCATACAATGCAAACATTTTAAAACAAGACACCGGTTGAAAGTTTAGTCAAACGCACCCAGAAAACATTTTAAAGGGGAAGATGCATGTTATGTTTGATTACCACAGGAATGCCTGTCTTACCCGCTGTGCAGACGAGTCTATCTAACCCACGTGTACAAGGATTTCCCGGCAGACACATTGTTCCCGCCATTGGGTGACAACTTTCGAGAAGTAAAGTAGGTTATTTTGCACAATGTTTACAATTTAGTGTCCTGAGTTTATTTGCTTAAAGTAAGCAGTTTATTGAAGTTAATTATGAAACTAGTTGAAAAATGGTCTCCTTCAAAGTTGTCTTACCTAATAAATTGTATGGTTGTTTTTAACCTATTTTCTTGCTTGTATATTGGTTTTTAACCTATTTTGAATATTTGTCCTTGGATTAAGTTTGCCGCCTAATTCAGTTGGCAAGCAGGATTTCTTACAGATCAGATGTCAGTTGTTCGCTGACAGTTTTCTTTAATTTGGTGGGCTCATTTTAAAGGTTGGTATGTTATTTTGCCTGGCGTTTGCAGTTTATAGACTTAAGTATCTTTGTTTGTTTTGCTTGTCATTGCAGTCTTTTGAAGTTAGTATCTTTGGTTGCTTTGCTTGTCATTGCAGTTTATTTTAGTAGATATATTTGGTTGCTCTGCTTGCCATTGCAGTTTATTGAAGCTAGTATCTTTGGTTGCTTTGCTTGTCATTGCAGTTTATTGAAGTAAATATATTTGGTTGCTCTGCTTGTCATTGCAGTTTATTGAAGTAAATATATTTGGTTGCTCTGCTTGTCATTGCAGTTTATTGAAGTAAATATATTTGGTTGCTCTGCTTGTCATTGCAGTTTATTGAAGTAAATATATTTGGTTGCTCTGCTTGTCATTGCAGTTTATTGAAGTTATTGCTATTGTTGGC
Organism: Congeria kusceri; assembly: GCA_027627225.1. Lineage (NCBI taxonomy): Eukaryota > Metazoa > Mollusca > Bivalvia > Myida > Dreissenidae > Congeria > Congeria kusceri. The sequence goes on from CM051026.1 coordinate 96,117,824, forward strand.
TTTGCTTGACCTTACAAGTTAATGTTGTTCGTTATTTGGCTTGAAATTTGCAGTTAGAATTATAGATTACAGTTCAATTAAGTTAATGTTGTTCCTTATGTTACTGGACTTATGGAAGTAATCAGTTTGTTAAGATTATATATTTATTTATTTTTCAGGATGTTCGCAATTTAATAAAGTTAGTGTCGTTGTTAACTTTGTTTCATGTTTTGTTTAGTTAAATTAATGGTTTTCGTTATTTTGATTTATGTATTCAGATTATTGAAATAATGCGCTAGGTTATTTTGCATGACGTTTGCAGTTTTTTTTACTTTTGTAGTTTATATATATTAGTGTCATTGGTTGTTTTGCTCGATTTGTTCAGTTTATTTAAGCTAGTGTCTTTGTCTATTTTGCTTGTCGATTAGTGTTTATTAAAGTTTAAATCATTGGTGATTTTGCTTAACATGGCATTGTATTGACTTTAGTGATTCAAGTAAGTGTTATTAGCCATGTTGCTTGATGTTTTTAATTGATTGAAGTTACTGTCGTTGGTCATGTTGCTGGATGTTTTTATTTGATTGAAGTTAGTGTTATTGGCCATGTTGCTTGATGTTTTCAATTGATTGAAGTTACTGTCGTTGGTCATGTTGCTGGATGTTATTGGCCACGTTGCTTGATGTTTTTAATTGATTGACGTTACTGTCGTTGGTCATGTTGCTGGATGTTGGCAATTTATTGACGTTATTGTGTCGTTGGTTATTTTGCTTGATGTTTTTCATTGATTGAAGATACTGTGTCGTTGGTTATTTTTCTCGATGTTTGCAATTTATTGAAGTTACTGTCGTTGGTCATTTTGCTTGATGTTTGCAATTTATTGAAGTTACTGTCGTTGGTCATTTTGCTTGATGTTTGCAATTGGTTGAAGAACTAACTGTCATTGGTTATTTTGCTTATGTTTTTAATTGACGTTACTGTCGCTGGTCATTTTTCTCGATGTGCATTTGATTGAAGTTACTGTCGTTGATCATTTTTCTCGATGTGCATTTGATTGAAGTTATTGTCGTTGGTGTTATTTTGCTCGATGTTTGCAAATGATTGAAGTAACTGTTGTAGTTCATTTTGCTCGATTTTTTTCAATTTATTGTAGTTACTCTCGTTGGTCATTCTACTCGATTTTTTCAATTGATTGTAGTTACTGTTGTTGGTGTTTTTTCTTGATGTTTGCAATTGATTGAAGTTACTGTCGTTGGTGTCATTTTACTTGATGTTTGCAATTTATTGAAGTTACTGTTGTTGGTGTCATTTTACTTGATGTTTGCAATTGATTGAAGTTACTGTTGTTGGTGTCATTTTACTTGATGTTTGCAATTGATTGAAGTTACTGTCGTTGGTGTCATTTTACTTGATGTTTGCAATTGATTGAATATACTGTCGTTGGTGTCATTTTACTTGATGTTTGCAATTGATTGATGTTACTGTAGTTGGTGTCATTTTACTTGATGTATGCAATTGATTTAAGTTACTGTCGTTGGTGTCATTTTACTTGATGTTTGCAATTGATTTAAGTTTCTGTCGTTGGTGTCATTTGACTTGATGTTTGCAATTGATTGAAGTTACTGTCGTTGGTGTCATTTTACTTGATGTTTGCAATTTATTGAAGTTACTGTTGTTGGTGTCATTTTACTTGATGTTTGCAATTGATTGAAGTTACTGTTGTTGGTGTCATTTTACTTGATGTTTGCAATTGATTGAAGTTACTGTCGTTGGTGTCATTTTACTTGATGTTTGCAATTGATTGAATATACTGTCGTTGGTGTCATTTTACTTGATGTTTGCAATTGATTGATGTTACTGTAGTTGGTGTCATTTTACTTGATGTATGCAATTGATTTAAGTTACTGTCGTTGGTGTCATTTTACTTGATGTTTGCAATTGATTTAAGTTTCTGTCGTTGGTGTCATTTGACTTGATGTTTGCAATTGATTGAAGTTACTGTCGTTGGTGTCATTTTACTTGATGTTTACAATTGATTGAAGTTACGGTCGTTGGTGTCATATTTACTTGATATTTACAATTGATTGCGGTTACTGTAGTTGGTGTCATTTTGCTTGACGTTTGCAATTAATTGAAGTTACTGTAGTTGGTGTCATATTTACTTGATGTTTACAATTGATTGAAGTTACTGTCGTTGGTGTCATTTGACTTGATGTTTGCAATTGATTTAAGTTACTGTCGTTGGTGTCATATTGCTCGCTGTTTGCAAATGATTGAAGTAACAGTGGTTGGTCATTTTGCTCGAATTTCTCAATTTATTGTAGTTACTGTCGTTGGTATTTTTACTCGATGTTTTCAATTTATTTTTAGCTCGACTATTCGAAGAATAGATGAGCTTTCCTACTACCCCCGGCGTCGGCTTACGCGTCCACGTCTGAATTTGGTTAAAGTTTTTATTCAAAAGTCTTGTAACTTCAAAACTACATAAGTTATTCACTTGAAACTTGAAATATATTTTTGTCATCAACTCCAGTGTCAGGGGAAACATTCCCCATAACTCTGTTTTGTATTTTGACAGAGTTATGCCCCTTTTTTACTTAGATTTTCTGGTTAAAAGTTTATATTCAAAAGTGTTGTAACTTCAAAACTACATAAGTTATTCACTTGAAACTTGTAACTAACCTTTGTCATCAACTCCAGTATCAAGGGCAATATTCCGTATAACTCTGTTTTGTATTTTACAGATTTATGCCCGTTTTTCACTTACACTTTCTGGTTAAAGTTTATATTCAACAGTTTTGTAACTTCATAACAACATAAGTTATTCACTTGAAACTTAGAAATAACCTTTGTCATCAACTCCAGTATAAGGGCAACATTTCCCATAACTCTGTTTTGTATTTGACAGAGTTATGCCCCTTTTTCACATAGATTTTCTGGTTAAAGTTGATATTCAAAAGTTTTGTAACTTCAATACTACAAAAGCTATTCATTTGAAAAGTGGAATATGCCTTGTCATCAACTCCAGTATCAGGGCGAACATTCCCCATAACTCTATTTTGTATTTTGATAGAGTTATTTCCCTTTTTCACATAGATTTTCTGTTTAAAGTTTATATTCAAAAGTTTGGTAACTTCAAAACTACATAAGTTATTCACTTGAAACTTGGAACTAACCTTTATCATCAACTCTAGTACCAGGGGCAATATTACCCATAACTATGTTTTGTATTTAGACAGAGTTATGCCCCCTTTTCACTTAGATTTTCTGTTTAAAGTTTATATTCAAAAGTTTGGTAACTTCAAAACTACATAAATTATTCAATTGAAACTTGTAACTAACCTTTGTCATCAATTCTAGTATCAGGGGCAACATTACCCATAACTATGTCTTATATTATGACATAGTTATGCCCCTTTTTCACTTATATTTTCTGTTTAAAGTTTATATTCATAAGTTTTGTAACTTCAAAACTACATAAGTTATTCACTTGAAACTTGGAGCTAACCTTTGTCGTCAACTCCAGTATCAAAGGCAACATTCCCCATAACTCTGTTTTGTAAAAGACTTATCGAATGTCAACACGACTCAACTGGTTATAATTCAGTCACTGATTCCATAATTTCAGAAACGACGTCACATCTGACACATATCACGAAGAAAACGGCGTTTCATTCGAGTTCAAAGTTTACGAGAGGATCAGCTGATACAATTCAAGAACTCCTCCAGAGATGTCTCATTTGCTACATGGATGCTTACGCTGCAGTGTATCTAATGATGCTGCTTGTGCTTTGACCGAATATGTATTATTTTTCATGCAATGCAATAAAATAATAAGGAATACCAGCGATTCACCATCATTTCTCTCTGGGTCGAGTAAAATGATATAATTTTATCATTAGACACCATGGGTTATATGGAACTGCCTTTTATTTTGTCGTGTACTAGTAATAATTATTTTTAAGCAAACACAATATTACAAGACTTCAAAAATATGATCATTCAGCGACAATGATGCTAGTTTCCCAACACACAATTAGTTTGGATTCATTTATAACAACATACATGACGCAATACCACACAAATGTCCCATTTATAACATCATACTTGACGCAATACCACACAAATGTCCCATTTATAGCATCATACTTGACGCAATACCACACAAATGTCCCATTTATAACATCATACTTGACGCAATACCATACAAATGTCAAATTTATAAAACATTATACTTGACGCAATACCACACAAATGTCCCATTTATTACATCATACTTGACGCAATACCACACAAATGTCCCATTTATAACAACATACTTGACGCAATACCACACAAATGTCCCATTTATAACACCATATTTGACGCAATACCACACATATGTCCCATTTATAACAACATACTTGACGCAATACCACATAAATGTCCCATTTATAACACCATACTTGACGCAACGCCACACAAATGTCCATAAAGTGTGTCTATTTCGACATTAAATGTATGTTCTTGTCAAAAAGCATGACAAAAAAGGAAACTAGGTTGATTTCAGTGTTAGATCTTTTTTATTTCATTTGTGTTCATTCAACGATTTCATTAACAGCTGCGCCACTCGTAGAATGGTTACTCTTGAAATACACGTAGCATAGTAAAAAATAGTTTCAATTACAATTGCAAAAATATACTTGTATGTCAAATCATGTTAGAATTGAAATAATTTTTGCACTATCGCTGTTAATCGACCAATAAACAACTATTTGTCGTTCTGATGCGTGGCTATTAAACAACTCGGGCTAATAGTGCCATTACACCGAAATCTAAATCTATAATGTATAACACAACTTTTAAATGGCTTGCCGGTTTATGAGTTTACGCAACAGTAATTAATAATTAGAACATTGAGTTTTTATTCATAAACAGAAATACGCTTATGCTATGATAATTTCCTTTGCCAGCAATGTAAACTTTATATGCTGTGTTGTTTTTTACAGGTCACCAATGATTAACTTGAACAAAAATAATGATATTCATTTATATATAATTTTTTACTTAACATAATTAGGTTTCAAACGCGGCAAATACAGCGGTCATATCTCCGATATAACGACATTAACAAAACCAAGATATCACAGTGGCAGAGACAATATTGAAAAAAAACAAAAAAAAAACGTTAGTTGACAGTGCCAACTACAATAACGGAATTGTGAATTCATAATGGCAGCGACAATAACGAAATTTTGAATGGCAGAAACCATAAAATAATTATGAATTCAGAAAACCAGCAACAACAGCAAAATCACGAATTCAGAGTGGCAGCGACGAACACGTTTTATACGAAATCACAGTGACAACGAACTAGATGTTATCATGATTGCACAATGACGGCGACATTTAAAAAAAATCACGATTTTAGTATGCCAACAACAGTGGCCTTTTCACGAGCTGTGACAAGTACGTACATGCGTTCATTAATTTGCTTTATAATATTATTGATTTACAGCAACAGTCACATAACGTCATCATGAGTTCACACGAGAACGACATGAACATACATTATCTGGTTATCTATGACAATACATAACGAACTACAAACACTAAAGGACACATAGGTGTTGCTTTTAGTATTTGAACGTCTCTCCATTTCCTGCAGGATACTATCAGACCAATCTCCCCGTTCTCATCCCTGCATTGGACGGTAGTAGTGATGATAGTGGCTATTATAATGACGATTGTGGTGGTGAAAATGACAGTAATAATCAACCGAGTACCTCTGTTCCAGGTCTCCAGGTCCAGCATCTCCAGCTCAGTTTTCATCCTGCTGTACCACAGAAGTGGCTCTGGGTACGAGATAACGGCTTGCAATATTTTCGGCAACCTCAGCAGGGTTTCCCGCAGGATTTCTTGAAGGCATGTCGGCATCCCCGCCCCCCCCCCCCCCGCGACAAAAATCGGCTCAATGCCCCCCCCTCCTCGAGATCGTTCCAATTCGACCACTTAGTCCCCCACCCCCGAAATCGGCCGCTCAGTTTGACCCCAACCTCCTCGAAATCGGCCGCATCGCCCGATCCAGCTCCCCGAAATCGGCTGCGACATTAGAAATCCCGGCGGCGATCAAATCGGCAGTATTGCTTTAATTACCGCCCTTAATCGCTTAAACTACCTAGCCTTTTGCTCGACCGGCACCTCTCTTTGCATTATCTTTAATTTGGGAATTCTTGCTGTTATAAAACTGAAACAACTAAAAATACGTCTCCTACTAAAATCGCAATAACCGCGGTTTCTTGATTGAATAAAAGCGTGTTGACTAATTCCTTTGGAGGCAGTGTGCATCAAAATACTAGGCTGAATTTTTGATGGAATTAATTTTCAATCATACATGGTTTTGTTGAAAAGTCTCGGCGTTTTTCCGCCTTGAAATTCTGTCATGACCGCTAGTGTTGTTTTTTCAAAAACTCTTTTTTACCCCATTAATTGTTTTCTGATGCGAAAGTAATCAATCGTTGATATCAGTTATACTACATGCGGACATTTAAAGCCGAAAACTCACCGTTGCTTTTAAATACTGGAACGTGCTGTTCCTAATCGACATAAAATACGGCCCTGTATCTCCATGTAAAAAGCGTGTTTTTCTACAAAAGCATCCGAAAATTATGTAACCATACACAGGGTCACGGATGCCACATGAAAAACGTGCGTGCACTGGCCACGTGCTTAATTGCAGTGTTTATGTAAACAAAATTAAGTTTGACGACGTTAAATTGTGTTTTAAATTTAGGCTCTCTATTACATATTCGATTGCATATTTTTGATAGTCAATTTGTGAAATGGATAAGACCGGGATAAAATACAACGTTAAATATAATCAAATGTTTTAAAATGCCTGTTCACTTTTCCCGGCAACGCTAGTATTTGTTGTCAAACATTTTTTACGAATGATGTAAGTAAGGTATAAACTCCGCCCTAAAAATCGCCGTATTTGATTGGCTAATGAGATCGTTGTGGGCGGAACTACACAGTTCAGTCACTTGTTAATCACGCTGTTGGAAGTGAGACCTTATCGATCAATACGGCGTTTGTTTATGGTCCTGCGATAAAAGGATTAAGGGTTGTCGCTTTGAAAATTAAAGCATGTCGGCGATATTTAAGCATGTCGGCAAATCACTAACCGCTTTGAAGGCATGTCGGGCCCGACAAGCGAAACATGCTTGTGGAAAACCCTGCTCAGTATTATCCTCAGACCTTCATTCATCATGTCTGTGATTTTTGATACCAATGTACGCTGCTGCACTTCCTTCAGTCCACAGGCTGCCATCAGATTTCTCTCTGGTATCATATAGTATGGCAGCAGTATCGTGGATATAGCAGTTCTAAGTATATTAAGTCCTTCTTGTAGCCAGTGAAACACACTCCTTTCATGAAACAATGATTGTGGGTTGTTCTCCGATAGCCATAACACGATGTTTTTCATCGTGTGTGAGGTTACTTCTTTATTCTGTGGCATAAATACGTCTTTTACAATCATCTTCAACATGACATATACATTCATCTGAGCGTCATTAAGAGCGTTCACAAGTTCAATCTCACCCGTGTTAAAGCAAATTCTCCACTCTACATATTTGTGTTCGCTTCCTTTTTATCCAACAGGAGAAACAAATACTCCCATGGATACGACTTTGTGAACGATATCTTGTGGAGGCAAATGGCGGGGTCTTGCAGCCCATCTGTGCAGGATGCTGTGACAGTGACAGCGTAGTGCATAAACCTTGTCCGTATGAAGAACTCCTCCAATCGAACCCGGTAATGACGGTCCTGCACGTTCATGATTCACCGCACCAGGTGGAAGGTCTTGCGGATATTTACTGAGAAATAAATCATTGCACACGAGAGCGCGTCCATATCCATCATTACACAGAGCATTTTTAACAGAACGATCGAACTAACGAGCTTGTCTCTCTAGTAGCAGTCTACAGTGTCCAGAGTATACGTCCGTATTCAGCCTGAACACACTGGTATTGTTGGCTATTCCCTCTTCCACGCAGACGACACCTTGCAGCACGAACATGCAGTCCATGTGGCTCTCATACAAGCGTGTCAGCCCCTCTCCCTTGCTGCCGAGTGCGATAAGAGTACAATTACCTGGCCGTGCATTGTCCAGTCTGTCATTCTCCCTGTACCTGTCAGCTCTTGCTTTCCTGACTGGCCGTGCATTGTCCAGTCTGTCATTCTCCCTGTACCTGTCAGCTCTTGCTTTCCTGATGTCTGACCCATATCCTAGACATTTCATTACACAGCTGACTTCCACTGACGTGTTTTCGGCTTTATTCTGTTACAATGGATATTTTTCATTCAATGTATTATTAATACAACGTTTCTATAGTGTATGTAATTCATGTTGTTGTCTTTGTTATCATGGTTAAACTTATTAATTCGTATGAATGTTATTCATTATTATTTCCATGTTCATTTAACTATCATGCAACGATTGCCTAATGAAAATTAAAAAAAAGAAAAGTGGAAGATGTTCGAGTGTTGAATTTATTTTCAGTATAAAGAGATGTAATAATAAAATTGAGGTACACAATTATATGTTTTTATTATATGCTTTTCAGTATAATATAGAATTTTATGGATGAAATATAATTTGACATTTACATTGAACATTTAATTTTTTCCCTGTCAATATGTCTATCAGTAGTGGTTTACCTCCCTTGGAAAATGTAAACATGTACAATATTTACATGCATGCGTTTACACAAGAAAATCACATGATAAAACTCAACAAAAACATAATTAAGCGACAACGAATTATGACACGTTTTTCCTACCACACCAATGATGAACAATTTTGAAATAATTTTTGACGTTATATTTATGAGGTCATAATACACAAACGTGTGACGTTTAAGCTTATCTCGTGTACTGTTATGCATTTATTGTCCTAACGCATAATATACAACGAAAATGGGTTGCTTTCGGTGAATGGTCGAATATTTATTTAACTCGTGGTTATATAAAGGTATACGCCACTCGTGAAAATATTTTTTTCTATTACCACACGTGAAAAACAATTCGAACAGTCACCGAATGCATTAAATATCCTCTATATCGAAACAATTGCTAGCATAACCATAACGTAATATCCATTACGAAAGAATGCGTGATAGATAATAATGGAAGTAAATGTGACGATTATAGTGATACAGGTGATGATGCTTGTAATGATGATCATGATGATGATGATGATCACGATGATGATGATGATGATGATGATGATGATGATGATGATGATGATGATGATGATGACGATCATGATCATGATGATCACGATGTTGTGGATGATGTGGATTATGATGATGATGATGAGAATGATGATGATTAGGTGATTACGATGGTGGTGATGGTGGTGATAATGACTGATGTGAAAACGGTAGAAGTGATAATAGTGGCTATTATAATGACGATTGTGGTGGTGACAATGACATTAATAATCAACCGAGTACCCTGTCAGTCTCTGGCCCATCGCTTCTCGTCGCCATCGCTGAACGAGCATTGTAATTATAAAAAGGGACATTATTAAAAGCAAACTACAGCATGTATACCCATATACGTTATGATAAGTGTGCATTTATTCTTACAGTAATAAAACAAATTATAAAATGTGACTATTATTAGTATATATTGTATCAATATGTGTTAACAATAAGGATAATCATATATGTGCATGATACGGGATTCACGTGGTCGTATATCGAACATACATTGATCTGTATAGGTATAACCTAAATGTAGACAAATGAAGATAAAAGGTTGAACTAGCCAAGTGCGTATAAACAAATGAAAATTTAAAAAATACATCAAAGGAAAGTTATATAGTTTATAGAATCACTTGATCGAACCGTATTCATGACACGATATGTACTCTATCGTGTCATGAATACGGTTCGATTAAGTGATTCGGCACTTCTATTTTAGAACGGACATACTGGCGAACAAATAAATAAGACCCCAAAAAAAAAAACATAAGATAAAACAATGACGTTCTTACTGGGCGAGTGTACACCACAAGGGCGAGTGTGCACCACAACTGTCCCCAAGGAAGATAACTGTGATAAGTAGGATATACGCTTGTGATTATTGGCTGCTAAATTTTATAGATACGATTGAGTACATGTCATATCATATATATGGTTCGATACAATTAGTCGGCACTGTAATTGTAGAACGGATACTTTGGATATGTAGGCAAACAAATTAATAAGAGACTAAATCCCTCCAAAAAAATAAAAGAAACAATGACATACTTAATGGGCAAATGTACACCGTGATAAAAGTCCGCAGAAGAGATCGCAAATGTACACCGTAGTAAAAGTCCACAGAAGAGATCGCAAATGTACACCGTGGTAAAAGTCCCCAGTGGAGATCGCAAATGTATACCGTGGTAAAAGTCCCTAGGGGAGATCGCAAATAAACACCGTGGTAAAAGTCCCCAGAAGAGATCGCAAATGTACAACGTGGTAAAAGTTCCCAGGCGAGATCCCAAATGTACACCGTGGTAAAAGTCCCCAGGGGAGATCGCAAATGTACACCGTGGTTAAAGTCCCCAGGGGAGATCGCAAATGTATACCGTGGTAAAAGTCTCCAGGGGAGATCGCAAATGTACACCGTTTTAAGTCCCCAGAGGAGATCGCAAATGTATACCGTGTTAAAAGTCCCCAGGGGAGATTGCAAATGTCTACCGTGGTAAAAGTCCCCATGGGAGATCGCAAATGTACACCGTTTTAAGTCCCCAGTGGAGATCACAAATGTACACCGTGGTAAAAGTCCCCAGGGAAGATCGCAAATGTACACCGTGGTAAAAGTGCCCAGGGGAGATCGCATATGTACACCGTGATAAAAGTCCCCAGAAGAGATCGCAAATGTACACCGTGGTAAAAGTCCCCAGGGGAGATCGCAAATGTACACCGTGGTAAAAGTCCCCAGGAGAGATCGCAAATGTACACCGTGGTAAAAGTCCCCATAGGAGATCGCAAATGTACACCGTGGTAAAAGTCCCCAAGGGAGATCGCTGTGATTTGCAGGATAAACGTTTATCGGCTGCTGAAATGAACATGTTAAACACTGAAATGAATGTAATCCTTACATATTTAAATTGGTATGCAAATTAATTTGCATAATAATCGAATTCGATTACATGTTTACAGAGACGTTTAAGCCCATCTCGTCGCTGTAATTCTCAAAATCGCCCTGCGATTACTCTGTGGAGTTCTGGACATACAGTCGATACAACAAGATGTGATAACAGTTGAGATTCTCTACCGTGTATGAAGGCGACACACGAGAATGTGATAACCAGGCGAGATTCCCTACCGGACATAGAGACTAGTGATGTATATGATATACAGTAGAGACTAACATCAATTTGAGGAATAATATACAATAATATTAGGGTATGAACACACACTATTTTAACAATAATTGAGGCTTTAACTCGTATATCACAGTCAGGAGTATCACAGGACCACCTCATTTTGAGGTGTTTAGAAATCGTCCGATTGTGACTTCCGAGGTGGCCCGTTGGTGACAACAAAATGGAAACGGTAAGCATAACGTTCCCGTTTGGTATTATTTGCTCCGTTAAACAGCCCGCTTCCAAAATCGGAATTGTCATTACCAGTAGGAATAGTCAACAAACACTCGCTTGAAATCTCGTGGAATAATTTACAGAAATACAGACTGTAGGAATATGATAGGTTGAACTCTTTGTCAATTTTGTTATGCACTGACATGATTTTCCGATCTCAATTCTTACTACCGACCTCTGTGAAGTTCTTTCCGGCTGCCGATGATCACACATATACAGCTACTCGTTTAAGTCGATGTAGAGACAAATTCCTGATTGTCCGTCTACTTATTTCATATAAAATGTTGTCGTTTATCTCGAAGTTTTTAACTCAAATTATCGGATAAGTCGAAGTAAATTTATCATTCCCTACTGGTGGGCGAGTATAAGTCGGCCAGTAGTATTTTCCGGACGTTTGCAAATATTCGTGTTTTGTAACCGCATTCCGTAATTTTTGTCATCACATACCAACAAACGCTTGTATTCTTCAAGTCTGTTCTGTTATTCGTTGGAAAGGTAAGTTATTTCATTGTAAAACACTCAATGTTTGCATCGGTAACCAGAAATGCATGTAACTTCCGTCTGGGAAAGTAAAATGTGTGGCATGTGCACAAAAATACCCTTTTGAGGCCCATACATTATTTATGATACTTGTTTCCGTCTGCAAATTATAGCAGACGAAATTTGACAAAACCATATTTAATCCTCTACTATGTTAAAAATTTGCATTAATTCATACAAATATGTTCAAATTGAGATTTAAAAAAAACAACAACAAAAACAGTCAAACAATTATATCGCTATTTGCATAAAAAACAATTAAAGTGCATTTTTATTGGAAATAAGGCAAGGGAGCTTACTCGTTTATCTTTATCAAGGGAATAATTACCTAGTTACTTCCCTTGATATAAATTGTAACCCGTTGTAATTGCTCTGTTATCTATTGTTATCTATTGTTGTTATTATTGTTGTTTTATTACTAATAAAATACTATTAAAATGTATCATTATTATTATTATTATTATTATTATTATTATTCAAATTACAGATGCAGTGCAGAGAACGCACTGCCCTACAGAGGACTGTGCCTGCAGTTAAGCAGCAGAATATGAAAATTAGAGTCGCTGCGAGCGAATTTAATGTCCCTCGCAGTACTCGATCTGATCATGTCAGAGGAAAACACTCTAAACATAGAAAGGAACCAGAAAGTTTGCTTACGGAAGACGAAGAGCAAGCGCTTGTTAATTATTTAATTTACATGTAAGATCAAGGGTTTCCTCTCAGCAGAAATCGTGCACGCGTCTTCATACGTGAAATTGTCAAGCGTGGAGGTTTGTAACGAAATCAAATGTTCTACAAAATAAAATTGAGGACAATAATTAATTTGCAAATAATTAAGTTCTAAAATGTATTTTTATTATAAATAACACTTGTCTGTTTATTGTACATATATATATCCTCCTATATAATAAGTATTGAGACAGTTGCTGATATAACACGATTTTAATTAATGAATTTTGTTTCGTATATCGGTAGACAGAACATTCACCTTCAAGCTAGGCGACAACGGACCTTCCGACCAGTGGTTTCGGAAATTGTTTATTCGCCACCCTGATCTGAAGGAAAGGATGCCAGAAAGCCTGGACAACGCACGTGCTGCAATGTCCCGGGAAGAGGTCGTGGATAAGTTTTTTACCATTATGGAACAAACTGGGAATGACTTGGGGGTTGAAGACAAGCCGTCCCAGGTGAAGCATTTTTGTGAGTCTATGTGATGTTTAATAATTACAGAGTATTACCTGACAAGTCAACAGTAGTGCATAAAAATTAAAAGTAATGTTTGCATTACAGATATTTAATTGTGATGAAACCGGATGGTCTGGAAAAGAACGTACGAAAGGGAATGTTCTGACGGGCAACAACGAACACACGTTTGAACGTAAGGTGCTAGGTGGCAGCCTTATTACTGCGCATTTATGCATCTGTGCGGATGGGCGATTTCTGCCATCTATGGTAATTTTCACGGTAAGTAACTTTTCTATTTGTATTCGTTATTGACTGATATTTTGTTCAACTTAATAATAAATAAAACGTACGCTCCGTTAAAATATACAACTTCAGGGTTCCTTGCCTCAAACTTAGTTTACAGAGGGAGTGCCAGACACGTGGTTGTATGGCTGCAGCGCAACAGGTAACATGGACAAAGAACTTTTTGAGCTCTGTTGTTTTTAAAGCATTCTTGCCCAATTGTGTGCGGGAGCGTCTGGTGGTTTTATTTATGGACAACCACGACGCCCATATTTCAGTAGTTCTGATCGGATTTCCTGGGCACACAACCCATATTCTTCAGCCATTGGATGCAAAGGTACAATTACAAAAATACCATTCAAATAAAGTTAGTGTTATCGAAATTTTATATAATTTTTTTTTTTAAATAATGTGTTTTATCGGTTTGACATCTATTATTTATACATGGCAACATGTTAATTACTAGACATTGCATTTAAAATCGTATTTTAGGTCATCGGTCCAATGAAATCACGTTTGGCCACGTTAGTTTCGAATTTGGGTTTTATTAGCCCAAGTCTGACAATTGGAAAAGCCCGCTTTCCGATTTTGTTGAAGTATGCGGTTGAACAGTTGAGCCCAGCAACGATAATCGGCGCATTTGCTGCTGCCGGAATTATTCCATTCAACAGATCGGCCATCGATCGATCTCAATTGATACCCGCAATGTTTTCGTCAGATGCAGACAACAGAGGTAAATGCCTATGTTGATTGCAATGTATCATTAAAGATAAATTTTCCTTAAGTTTGTTCGGAAATATAACTACTTTTGTACGGGTGTGTACATAACGGTTAAATACCTATCTTATTCAATAGTTTATCTGTAACGGTCTAGCCGTTGTGAGAAAAATACCAAAGCAATCTGACATTGAATGAAACTTAACAAAACTTACAATGCAAGTGTAACTGAAGTTATAAGGATCTACCAGTACGTGTTAATTAAAAACTCAAACGGAATTTTTCTAATACTCGGTTATATATTATATAATTGAAAAATTAAAGAAATAATTTTCGATTTATCGTTGTTTATCGGCCAATAAACAACGAGTTGGAGTTCAGATGCGTATGAGTTAAACCACAGGGCGTAAGTCATTACGCCCTCGTGGTGTAGTAGCCACGCTTTAAAACGAAAGAGAGTAGTTTATCGGCCGATAAACAACGATAATGCAAATATTATATCGATTCTAACATGATGTGACAAATAGTTTTGTAACTGTAATGAGAACTTCATGTTACTATGCTCTGCTTAGAATCGGTACTACTTTTTGCGTTGCTTATTGTGGAGTTTAACAACGATAATTGTGTTCATTGTCTTTAAATTTTTTTTAGCTAGTATCATGTTGGCATTATTTTTTTAAATGTAGAAAATTCGAAATATTATTATTTCAATCGATCGTTTCTTGTATTCAATACGCGTATAAATATGTAAATCAAACATAATATGATAATAATGTGTAACAGATTCTGAAGACAACGAAGCTGTACGTACATGTGGGTAGTGTGGCCAGTTCCTTGTAAATCCACTTGTAAAGGCGGGGCTTGTACCAGAGGAACTAGCAGATATTTTAGTTCCTCAGCCCAAGAAGGAACTGAGTCAAAAGAAAAGGAAGAACATGGTCACAGACGGAAGAGTAATTAGTGGAGAAGAAGTGCTTCAACAGTTAAAGGTACATGTACATTTGAAAAGATTAAAAATAAAAAATATCTACAGTTATATCAGTACGCGTAGTACATTTACATATTGACCATTTCAACCGTAAACCGTATAATTACGAAAAAACAAAAACTAGGACGTAGTAAATACATATTGCTTAATCGTTAGTAACTTACTCACTTGTGTATGTTTTCAATTTGTAATAAAAAGGAACGTCAAAGGATAGCAACAGAGAAAGAGGAAAAGGCTGCTGAAAAGAAAACGTTTGGCAGAGGATAGACAAAGACAAAAAATAGCAGAAGAAAATGAAAAGAGACTATAAAGCAGCAGAAGGAAGAAGAGAGAATTACGAAACAACGACAAAAACAGAAAGCTGTTCAAGAAAAACAGAAGAGAGGAAAACTGGCAAACAAAGTGTATATATGTGGTGTTTGTTGCGAAAGAGGTAGAGTGTTTGATGAATTGAATGCAATTGTTTGGTATGGATGCGATGAAAGTCAGTGTGGAAAATGGTATCACTTTGATTGTTTACATGTGTGTGAAAAATTATACCTTTAGGAGAGGGCGAAAGATGGTATTGCAAGATTTGTAAACCATGGTTGTACGATGAGGAATGACTGTAACGGCGAAGTACGAATGTTTAATTAGCATTCAAAGGCCCCAGTACACGAAGTGTAGTATTATGGCACAATGATGTATTCATGATTAACCTATAATATACAACGACAGTAACAAAAATAATGCGTTGTATATTGCGTTTTAGCATAGTGTTTGTTCTATTGATCTGCATTTAATAATAATGAATTAAAAACAATTAGAAAGATTACATTTAGTAATATGTTATGTCTAAAACATGAAAAAGTTATGTTTATTGATTGATGTTTTTATTCTTAATTCTTACTAAAGTCATCTCTTACTTTTACATTCAAATAAAGTTTTGTATGTGCAAATCATATTGATCCGACATTAAAAATTAACAAAATGTAATGAATTATGAATAAATGAATAGTTTTTTTATCTTGATATATATACAATAGCATAGATTTACATGTGAAACTTGTCTTCTATTATATTAACATAACTCATAAGTAAGCAACACTTACACAAACCCATAATCGGTACAATTAACATGCATACCGGCACTGCTGTAGTTGTAACGGTGAGTTGAATGCTTCTGTACGTTTTTACTTGTAACTATTAAATTACTTGGTAAAATGTTATTATATTAGCCGCAAAATATCATCAGAATCTCAAGAAATAAAAGTATAAGAGTATCATAAGGTAATAATTCATTTTCTCGTTACATTTACTGTTATAATAAAGTGTCCGGATAATACTATTGTCAACGTGAAAACGACGACGATTTATGTCCGTTATTACGGGCCTCGTTTCTTGCGCATGCGCAGAAATGAAAACGTTTTGTTTTTATTCCAAGAAGAATGAAGAACCCAGGATGTTGTATGGCAAGTTTCAACGTCCAGCTCGTTCCGACAACAAAGTTATCCCAAAATAGATGCATATTTCGTACGACATATACTCGCCCACAAGTATCTGTATTTGCACACGTATTATTGTTTGTTTATCTAGAAATGTCAACACGTTCCGCAGCTCAAACCTGACAATAATGGCAGAACCATGTCAAAGTTTTTCACAAATTGCAAACATATTAGCCTGTGTTCGCTAAGTTATTATTTGATCTGGGTTGCGTGCGCTTTAATTTTAACTATTATTTGTTAATTGACTGCGACATCACTGGAAGCATTGGAGGGATGCGGAACAGTCAGAAGATTCATCGAGTAGTTGCTAGGTACCTAAGATATTATAAACAGATTTGATGAGATCGATCGCTTTATTAACTAAAACGTTATCTGTTCAATACCCTCTCTAAACAGAAAGAAATAACTGTGTAAATAAAAACTGACTTTCCCGTTATGTGTGCTATATTATTTGTGATATGATTCATGTGCTTTTTTTATATCATGCTTTGATGTGTATGCTGAACTTGTTATATTTTGTGCTGAAATGTAAATTGCATTTGTTATATTAATAAATGTAATAGTCAAATAAAACAATAAAATAATAATTGTAATAATAATATCGTCTTAATTATAATGACAGCCGAAACGTAAGCATACACAAACAGTTAAATGTAACCCAATGCTAATTTCACAAAGTTCGAGTTCGTTTAAATATAAAGAAAGCGAAACTCCAGCTGCGACAGCAGGATAGAACTCTTATTATCAGCCCGAGGTCTTTTATTTATGGCAAGTGACCAATTGCCAAAATCAATACACAGGACAACACAAACACACATTACAAACACAAAACAAACATGATTAAAACTGGGGTCACCGCCTTGGAACGGTCAATGCAAAGCCTAGGGGGTTTAAACCGGTTTATGTGCGCACGAACCTCACACTTGGCCTAGAATTATTCACAAAACATGTAAGTGTAAATAAACATTAACCTCATAGCATCGCAATTCAAATAAAACAGCAATAAAAGAGAATATTATTCAATTGAATTACCAGTTAATTACTCAATGGCAAGATGCAAACCAGAGCACCAGCATTGCAACCGTCTGAGGCACGATGAAATGAAACAAAAAACAAGTATCAAGTACATTTTGTCTTTTTCTAAAAAGCTTTAAAGACATAGCATCATATACTTCAATTTTCAGATCATCGTCATACAATTTCAGGAAGAAGCCGTAATGTTGGGTGTAAACAGCCAGATTACATATCTTTGTTGTATATGTTTATTTAAGTCGAACTACGGATATCTTGAAGTCTCTTTTGCATTCACGTCGACTTCAAGATAACGAGGTTCAGCTGTATGTATTAAAAATGTTTGCATTAATTATAGTTTTTAATAGTTTTCTGTAATTTCTTGAAATGAGGTGGTCCAGTTGCTGAGGTGGTCCGGTAGTGCTGAATTTCATGAAACCGAAAGTAAAATTGGTGGACACGACTAAAGCTTTTTAATATTCATAAACGTGAAGTTATTGTGTTCATTTTCCCTTTTCCGGTTTTAGAAGTGTTCGTGTATTAAACAAATGTGCCGTTAAATCAACATAAAAGTCTAAATAACACGGTGTTAAAACGGTAACCTCTCCGTTAATAATAACCCAAAATGCACCCTCTCCGTTAAATCAATACATTTTGTATCGTATGCAAGTATACAAAACATGCGAATAAGGCAAATTAAATTAATACGTTATGCACGGAACTTTAGCTTGTTTTAGGAATGAAACGGCATGGTGGATTGTTTAACAAACGCGAACGTGTACTAAAATTAAAGAAAAAATTTCAGACTGTCTTAAAACACATACTTTACATCTGAAATAAGTACCTCAGTGCGTACTGTGTTCTAATAATGCCTGTTAAGTGTATTGTCGGTCCGTAGTTTTCTAAGTAAAGATCCCCGAAAACGACAAATACTGTCTATGATACATGAAAACAGCATAAAAGGAGTAAAATACGGAGATGTTACAGGTACTTTCCAATTCTTACCGCCGTCAAAAATTATTATATTTACACCAGTTATTCGCTTATAAAGTGAAAAATAAGAAAACGCCGACCAAAGTTAACAACAGTGTTCACTATTTCAAGGAAACAGATAACGTAATAGTGTGAAAACCTTACTGAAATAGCAGTATTGTGTCCACAATGACCCGTGATACCAAAATGTCTCAGATTATTGGCGACAGTGACAAGAAAGTGACCTACCTATTGTTCTATGAGGTGATTTCTAACGGACATGGTGCATTTTGGCTATTTTAACGGAGAGGTTACCGATGCGTTTTAACACCGTAAATTAGACAGCGTTTCATCGACTGTATCTATATTTCATAGAGTAAGTATAGTTTTTCCAAAATGTGCTCTGTTGTGTCGTCCATTTCGCCATCGACACGCATTTCTTTCTTATTTATCTCATCTCCAGTCTATAAATACCCTAACGTTTTAACGAATTCGACGGTTATGAATATATATATATATATAGCAGTTTGTTTTTAATCGTCGATATCGTTTGAGAAATAAATTGGAAATGATGTGACGTTAAGACAAAAATACCAATTAGAACAGATGAATAAATGAATAATTGTTAAAAAAAATAACAACAATGAACGAAATTCCTTTACTTGATATTTAAACAAATACATGTATCAATACCATCTAAAAATTACACGTCACCGGGCATAAACGATTGCAAACGTTAGTTTTTATTAGCACACATTTAATATTCATGTACATATAAAATGCTACTTGAAAATATGTATTTATCTAGTGCTCGAGACTGTAGTTTTATGATGTTAAAACCTAGATTGCCCATAATATGACATATGACTCGTCAGAGAATAATCGGATAATGACCTTTATATCTTGCCATTATCGGTCAAAAGGTTCGATTTGATATAAGATAATAGTTACGACAATTTTCCTTTTCCCAATCATTTTTTTAAACAAATATATCATAAGGTGGCGTAATTTATTATTCATACTTTAGTTAATGCATTAACATTAACGTTGCTTATTTTTATATTATTAGTAGTTCATTTACATGGCTATAGTAATCACTTCTGTGTTGATAGAGTCTCTTTAAATTTTATAATAATATATATGCTTTCGATTTCTCAAAATTTCAACACGATTTCGATGTCTTATTTGTTGAATTCAATGGGAAAATATTAAAACAAATTATTGGTGTGCCAATGGGTACTAACTGTGCACCGCTTATAGCTGATCTATTTCTATATTGTTATGAACGGGATTTTATGCTAGGTTTATCAAAAGATAAACAATTAAATTTGATTCAATGCTTTAATCAAACTAGTAGATATATTGATGATATATTAAACATAGATTACCCTTTCTTTGAACAAAATATCCAAAACATTTACCCTAAAGAACTTTCCTTAAATAAATCGTGTTCATCGTATACAGATGCTGCATTCCTAAACTTACATCTTACTTTTACTAACAATATAGTTAAAACCAATCTATATGACAAACGCGATGATTTTAATTTCGAAATTGTAAATTTCCCTTTCTTGGATGGTAATATTCCTAGAGGTCCTTACTATGGTATATACATTTCGCAATTGCTCATGAGTTAAAGATTTCAACGACCGTAATATTACACTGACTAATAAATTATTAAATAAAGTTTTTTTTTATATCTCGATTTACGCAATTAGTGTGCTTAATTCTACAAAAAATATAATGTCTTAGTTTCTAAATACAATGTTTCTTTGAAATAGTTCTTATATAATGGAATATCCCACCCATCATTTTACAGTGATGTTTTGAAACGATTCGCAAATGTAAATATGTTAAAGTGAATGCTAAACGTATACTTAATAATTTAATACACACTTTCTTATGAAAATGATATAATACATTATACTAAAAATCACATGCTTATTAGTTTTCAATACTGAATTTCTTTCATCGTTACAAATTTGGTCTTTTCATGGTGGATAAGTAGCTTTAACCTCTTTGCGTTTTAAAATTATGACGTCATCGTGTGCATTGGGCCTTTCTGGATTACGTCATCATTTAAATATTTTTACTGTCTCAGTAACGTAGCGTAAGATTATCTAGGATATATTGCACCCTTTTATTTAATATTTTACAGAATTTTCGATTTATACACTGGTTTTAACTACCACGTTCATTAAGTTAAATTATTGTTTTCAATTTGGGTTATCAGGAAGATATGGAAAAATATATCAAGATTTATTCAGTTTAAAATAAACATATTCAACAAAGCTATGTAATATGGCTTTTTACACCCAACATAACGGCTTCTCCCTGAAATTGCATGACGATGATCTGAAAATTGAACTATATGATGCTATGTCTTTAAAGCTTTTTATAAAAAGACAAATGTAGTTGATACTTGTTTTTTGTTTCATTTCATCGTGCCACAGAAAGCTGCAATTGTGCTGATTTGGTTTGCATCTAGTCATTGAGTAATTAAATAGTCATTCAATTGAATAATATTTTCTTTTATTGCTGTTTAATTTGAATTGCGATGCTATGAGGTTAATTTGTATTTACACGTACATATTTTGTGAGTAATTCTAGGCCAAGTGTGAGGTTCGTGCGCACATAGACCGGTTTAACCCCCCAATGCTTTGCATTGACCGTTCCAAGGCGGTGATTCCATTTTGTTCATGTGAATTTTGTGTTTGTTATGTGTTTTGTGATGTCCTGTGCATTGTTTTTGGCAATTGGTCACTCGTTCTGCTAATAACAGTTACCTCCTGCTGTCGCAGCTGGAGTTTCGCTTGGTTTATATTTTAATATGTTCGTAGCAGTGGACTTTAACATACCCATCTTTCATTCTGTTCGGCCAGGTTGGCCGACTCGATACTGTTTTGTATAGAAAAGATGCATTCGGGAAAATTAATGTATTTTAAATGCAAGCAGTATCACTTACGTTGCAAAGATTTTGTTAAATTACACTTGTTGATGAAATATGAAATAAGCTTTGCAGCCATGTTTTTTTTTAAAATAAACAATTATATTTTATTGAAAAAAAGAGTAATTATTTTACTTATGCCATTTGCAGAGGCTTATCTGACGAGACTGTCTGGTTTTCCTACAGGTTATATATACTCCGATCAGTCTCTGGTTAGTTCTTGTCTTGTGTCTTGTTTTGTTTGTTTTCTGGACGCATCCTGTAAAGAAGTCGTTATAAAAATCTTAGCTGATGGCGGAGAGAGGACAGAGTGTGTCAGATACTGATAATGTCCCGTGGAACAGCAGGCAATGCACACACTGCTGATGGCGGACAGAGGACCGAGTGTGTCAGATACTGACAATGTCCCGTGGAACAGCAGGGAATGCACACACTGCTGATGGCGGACGGAGGACAGAGTGTGTCAGATACTGACAATGTCCCGTGGAACAGCAGGCAATGCACACACTGCTGATGGCGGACGGAGGACAGAGTGTGTCAGATACTGACAATGTCCCGTGGACAGAGTGTGTCAGATACTGACAATGTCCCGTGGAACAGCAGGGAATGCACACACTGCTGATGGCGGACGGAGGACACAGTGTGTCAGATACTGACAATGTCCCGTGGAACAGCAGGGAATGCACACACTGCTGATGGCGGACGGAGGACAGAGTGTGTCAGATACTGACAATGTCCCGTGGAACAGCAGGGAATGCACACACTGCTGATGGCGGACGGAGGACAGAGTGTGTCATATACTGACAATGTCCCGTGGAGCAGCAGGCAATGCACACACTGCTGATGGCGGACGGAGGACAGAGTGTGTCAGATACTGACAATGTCGCATGGACAGAGTGTGTCAGATACTGACAATGTCCCGTGGACAGAGTGTGTCAGATACTGACAATGTCCCGAGGACAGAGTGTGTCAGATACTGACAATGTCCCGTTGACAGAGTGTGTCAGATACTGAAAATGTCCCGTGGACAGAGTGTGTCAGATACTGACAATGTCCCGTGGAACAGCAGGGAATGCACACACTGCTGATGGCGGACGGAGGACAGAGTGTGTCATATACTGACAATGTCCCGTGGAGCAGCAGGCAATGCACACACTACTGATGGCGGACGGAGGACAGAGTATGTCAGATACTGACAATGTCCCGTCGAACAGAAGGGAATGCACACAATGCTGATGGCGGACGGAGGACAGAATTTGTCAGATACTGACAATGTCCCGTGGACAGAGTGTGTCAGGAACAGCAGGGAATGCACACACTGCTGATGGCGGACGGAGGACAGAGTGTGTCAGATACTGACAATTTCCCGTGGACAGAGTGTGTCAGATACTGACAATGTCCCGTGGACAGAGTGTGTCAGATACTGACAATGTCCCGTGGAACAGCAGGGAATGCTCACACTGCTGATGGCGGACGGAGGACAGAGTGGGTCAGATACTGACAGTGTCCAGTGGAACAGCAGGGAATACACACACTGCTGATGGCGGACGGAGGACAGAGTGTGTCAGATACTGACAATGTCCCGTGATTTCGTTATTGTCGCTGCTATTGTGATATCCTGATTTCGTTATTGTCGCTGCAATTGTTAGTTCATGATTTAGTTATTGTCTCTGCCATTGTGGACTCATGATTTAGTTATTGTCGCTGCTATTGTGGACTCATGATTTAGTTATTGTCGCTGCCATTGTGGACTCATGCTTTAGTTATTGTCGCTGCCATTGTGGACTCATGATTTAGTTATTTTGGCACTGCCATTGTGAACTCATGATTTAGTTAGTGTCGATGCCATTGTGATATCATGATTTCGTTATTGTCGCTGCCATTGTGATATCTTGATTTCGTTTTGTCGCTGCTATTGTGATATCATGATTTAATTATTGTCACTGCCATTGTGGACTCATGATTTAGTTATTGTCGCTACCATTGTGCTATCGTGATTTTGTTATTGTCGCTGCCATTGTGATATCATGATTTCGTGATTGTCGCTGCCATTGTGGACTCATGATTTCGTTATTGTCGCTGCCATTTTGATATCATGATTTCGTTATTATCGCGGCTATTGTGGACTCACGATTTCGTTATTGTCGCTGCTATTGTGGACTCAAGATTTCGTTATTATCACTGCCATTGTGATATCATGATTTCTTTATTGTCGTTGCTATTATGGATTCAAGATTTAGTTATTGTCGCTGCCATTGTGGACTCATGATTTAGTTATTGTCGCTGCAATTGTTAGTTCATGATTTAGTTATTGTCTCTGCCATTGTGGACTCATGATTTAGTTATTGTCGCTGCCATTGTGGACTCATTATTTAGTTATTGTCGCTGCCATTGTGGACTCATGATTTAGTTATTGTCGATGCCGTTGTGAACTCATGATTAAGTTATTGTCGCTGCCATTGTGAATTCCTGATCTAGTTATTTTTGCTGCCATTTCGAATTCGTGATTTAACTATTGTCGCTTCTAATGTAAATTCACGATTTCGTTATTGTCGCTCCGATTGTGAACTCATGATTTAGTTAATGTCGCTGGCATTTTAGTTACTGTCGCTGCTGTCGTGCATTCATGATTAAGTTATTGTCGCTGCTATTGTGTTATCGTGATTTCGTTATTGTCGCTGTCATTGTGAATTCGTGATTTAGTTACTGCCGCAGCTATTGTGATATTGTGTTTTCCTTATTGTCGCTGTCATTGTGTATTCATGATTCATGATTGTTACAATTGTTAATAAGTGATTTGCAATTATCGCTGCCATTTTGGCCCATCATCGTGTACGCCTAATATATTTTATTTTGTTATTTCTGAAAATAAAGATATAAACTGGTGAGACAAAGGAAATTGTGAATTCATGATTTAGTTACTGCCGCAGCTATTATGATATTATGTTTTCCTTATTGTCGCTGTCATTGTGTATTCATGATTCATGATTGTTACAATTGTTAATTAGTGATTTTGCTATTATCGCTGCCATTTTGGCCCATCATCGTGTACGCCTAATATATTTTATTTTGTTATTTCTGAAAATAAAGATATAAACTGGTGAGACAAATACAATTGTTAATTCATGGTTTCGTTATTGTCGCCGCTGTTATTAATTTATGCTTTCGTTTTTGTCGCTGCAATTGTTAATTCATTATTTTGTAATTGTCGCTGCTGTTATTAATTGACGTTTTCGCTTTTGTCGTTGCAATTGTTAATTCATGATTTCGTGTTTTAAGTAGGGTGGCTTCTAACGTTTGTTTATGTTTCGCATGGCATTAAAGTGATACTTTTTTTGCTAAACCACAATAATATAGATTTTTTAATTTGATAACAGTAATTATAATAATAATATTGATAATAATAATAATAATAATAATAATAATAATAATAATAATAATAATAATAACAAGACATATACAATACATGAAGATTATTCAATATATATTGGCATTGCACTATATATTATATTTTATACCACAACTAAAACAAATTTAAATTATGTCAATATTTGATAATCAATCTGCAGGCAGTTGACATTAATCTGGCAACTGTGCCAGTTTTGTACGTTTGTAAAACACGATTGAAAAACCGCCGTGACTTAATTACTGAGGTAATCGTCCGCCTTTCCGTAGATACAAAAATCCAGCTATAGTGTTTCAGTATCAACCGACCACGACCTTATATGAGTTCTCACCTTACTACTGACTCTAGTGCTAGCCGCTATTTTTAAGCGGTCGCCAAAAACATATGCGAGGTTAAAATAAAGTCGTGACGAGTTCAAACACAGCGGCACTTTCACCCAATTCGTTGAAAGATCTTACACTGACGATGTACAAAGTCCCCGGATCTGGAATGGAAACAATAACGGATAATAGGTGTACCAAATATATACATCCACATTGGAAATAGTTTTTATTTCGTAATTAGCAATTAAATACTCGTAATTACGGCTTAGTAACTTGTAATTACGTCTAATTATATCGTAATCATTAGTTATTACAAAATAGCTCGTAATCAAGACATAATAACTCGTAATTATGGATTGCTTGTGCTGCCTCGTCATTACAACTGAGCTTTCTATTATGACTTGCACAAATTTAATAACGAATTTTTATTTCTATTGGACATTTGCCTTTATCTTGTAATCTCGATATTATCATATTATTTATTTGATAACGTTGTTACGTGATGCACGACGTCATTATATTTGTACTTTATGTTTTGTTTTTCTCATTAAGTAAATCATTTAAAATTTACACATTTTATTAATTGTCTTTAAGTGAATAAGAAAAACACCCATTTTGGTACAATATGAACTAATACCATCATTAATGGACTTAAAATGCACATACAATCCTACACACATACAATCATACACACATACAATCCGACACACATACAATCCAACACACATACAATCATACGCACTTACAATCATACACACATACAAGCCTACACACATACAATCCTACACACACAATCATACACACATACAAGCCTACACACATACAATCGTACACACATACAAACCTACACACATACAATCGTACACACTTACAAGCCTACACACATACAATCTTACACACATACAATCCTACACACATACAATCCTAGACACATAAAATGCTACACACATAAATCCTACACACATATAATCCTACACACATACAATCCTACACACATACAATCCTACACACATACAATCATACACACATACAATCATACGCACATACAAGCCCACACACATACAATCCTACACACATACAATCCTACACACATACAATCCTACACACATACAATCCTACACACATAATTAAACTATTTAAACATCACAAACGTCAATGATGTAATTATGAAAAAGGAATTTTTAAAATACCTATATATCCCTTCATATTGCATTCACGTAACTTTTTAAATATCAAGCAAATACTAGATGTACATACCCAGTTTTCTAAATGTGTGCTGGCTTTCCCGATTCGTAAGGCTCCCCCTCTGCACTTCCGGTATGAATTTCCCTATACCCACCACGTAGCCGACAATGTCTCTCATTGGTTGATTAGGAGGTAACCAGGTCAAGGTCACTGTATCAAAGGTCACGGACGTTGTTAAATTTCGAGGCACATTTGGCAATGCCGGCTCTGAAGAATCGTTGACAAAAATATGTTTATACAGTATTTGGAATATAAAAAAACACAACGTGTGTTTTTATATGGAAAAGTTGACTCGCAGCTCAGCCGGGAAATGCACTCGCTGTGTAAGCTAGAGTTTCCGGGTTCAACCTAGTTAATTCAGTCTGGAGAGCACTCGCCGTGAAAGCGAAAGGTGTCAGGGTTTTAAAGGGAAAAACAATCGCCGTGTAAACCATATGACCCGGGTCGTACTCCTGGGGCGTCAACACAATTGTTCTCTACCAGTGTATCAATACAAAACAAAATTTACAATTACCATATTTGGCGGTGTCTACATTTCGCGCATTCCTGACAAACAGTTATTCGCGCGGTCCTAATTTCGCGCATTTCCCTCGTTGTGTATAGTTTTATTCATCATGCAACAAACAACAGTATTATATAAAAAATACAAGTGCTTATATATCAACATTAAATTATCAAATTTTCTGAATGATGAATTATGAATTTAAACAGGTTATCAAAGTAGATGTATATACATTACATGAATACAAAGAGCATCGTAGGTCGACAGCTATTTGTCTAACATTATGTATATATACGTAACTTAAAGTACACATTTATCAATAAATGGTCTCACATTCGCGCTAATTTTGCGCATTAAAATAAAATAATTCTACTGTAATTAAACAACTACCTCGTGGTTTAGTCTTCGCCTGGTACCAGTAGGACCAGGGTCCTGAACCGTTCACCGTCAGACAGCGGACGCGAATCTCGTACACAGTGGAGGGCTGCCGGTCTGAACAGAGTGAAAATACGCAATCAGTCAATCAATTAAGCTGGCTTAAAGGGACTTAGTCTCCGAAAGGGGCCCTAAACGGCCAACCGCATTAATTAGTCTGAAGATATTGATATCGACATATTATAAAGATTAAAATAATGTACGTTTACTAGAAAATCTTTTAGGTCGTTTTTGTGTGGCCCTTACCTGTTTACACTTGACGTCAGATGTATGGGTATCGTATATAACCATAGAATGCATACATAGATTATGGCAAGGGGTTAGTGCGTTCCCAATTATCATTTGTTCTGACCTCTCATTCGACGTGAGTTCGACACCCAGTTTAGTTAACTTTTTTTTTCGGCGTAGCTGTCTAAGATAACTTTTGACCTAGATTTCTATCGATAATTATGCACTGGTAAAGTTGAATGCCAATACTACTGGGAAAATGTTCTAATGTTAGCCAATGCACACTTATAACAATGGTTTAATGTATACCCATAACGGTTGGCCTAGATTTCTATCGATAATAATACATTGGTAAAGTTTAATGCCAATACTACTGGGCAAATGTTCTAATGTTAGCGAATGCACACTTATAACAATGGTTTAATGTATACACATAACGGTTGGCCTATATTTCTATCGATAATTATGCATTGGTAAAGTTGAATGCCAATACAACTGGACAACTGTTCTAATGTTAGCGAATGCACACTTATAACAATGGTTTAATATATACCCATAACGGTTGGCCTAGATTTCTATCAATAATTATGCATTGGTAAAGTTGAATGCCAATACTACTGGACAAATGTTCTAATGTTAGCCAATGCACACTTATAACAATGGTTTAATGTATACCCATAACGGTTGACCTAGATTTCTATCGATAATTATGCATTGGTAAAGTTGAATGCCAATACTACTGGACAAATGTTCTAATGTTAGCCAATGCACACTTATAACAATGGTTTAATGTATACCCATAACGGTTGGCCTAGATTTCTATCGATAATTATGCATTGGTAAAGTTGAATGCCAATACTACTGGGCAAATGTTCTAATGTTAGCCAATGCACACTTATAACAATGGTTTAATGTATACCCATAACGGTTGACCCAGATTTCTATCGATAATTATACATTGGTAAAGTGGAATGCCAATACTACTGGACAAATGTTCTAATGTTAGCGAATGCACACTTATAACAATGGTTTAATGTATACCCATAACGGTTGGCCTAGATTTCTATCGATAATTATGCATTGGTAAAGTTGAATGACAATACTACTGGGCAAATGTTCTAATGTTAGCCAATGCACACTTATAACAATGGTTTAATGTATACCCATAACGGTTGGCCTAGATTTCTATCGATAATTATGCATTGGTAAAGTTGAATGCCAATACTACTGGACAAATGTTCTAATGTTAGCGAATGTACACTTATAACAATGGTTTAATGTATACCCATAACGGTTGGCCTAGATTTCTTTCGATAATTATGCATTGGTAAAGTTGAATGCCAATACTACTGGGCAAATGTTCTAATGTTAGCGAATGCACACTTATAACAATGGTTTAATGTATACCCATAACGGTTGGCCTAGATTTCTATCGATAATTATGCATTGGTAAAGTTGAATGCCAATACTACTGGGCAAATGTTCTAATGTTAGCGAATGCACACTTATAACAATGGTTTAATGTATACCCGTAACGGTTGACCTAGATTTCTATCGATAATTATACATTGGTAAAGTGGAATGCCAATACTACTGGACAAATGTTCTAATGTTAGCCAATGCACATTTATAACAATGGTTTAATGTATACCCATAACGGTTGGCCTAGATTTCTATCGATAATTATACATTGGTAAAGTGGAATGCCAATACTACTGGACAAATGTTCTAATGTTAGCGAATGCACACTTATAACAATGGTTTAATGTATACCCATAACGGTTGGCCTATATTTCTATCGATAATTATGCATTGGTAAAGTGGAATGCCAATACTACTGGACAAATGTTCTAATGTTAGCCAATGCACACTTATAACAATGGTTTAATGTATACCCATAACGGTTGGCCTAGATTTCAATCGATAATAATGCATTGGTAAAGTGGAATGCCAATACTACTGGACAAATGTTCTAATGTTAACGAATGCACACTTATAACAATGGTTTAATGTATACCCATAACGGTTGGCCTAGATTTCTATCGATAATTATACATTGGTAAAGTTGAATGCCAATACTACTGGACAAATGTTCTAATGTTAGCGAATGTACACTTATAACAATGGTTTAATGTATACCCATAACGGTTGGCCTAGATTTCTTTCGATAATTATGCATTGGTAAAGTTGAATGCCAATACTACTGGGCAAATGTTCTAATGTTAGCGAATGCACACTTATAACAATGGTTTAATGTATACCCATAACGGTTGGCCTAGATTTCTATCGATAATTATGCATTGGTAAAGTTGAATGCCAATACTACTGGGCAAATGTTCTAATGTTAGCGAATGAACACTTATAACAATGGTTTAATGTATACCCGTAACGGTTGACCTAGATTTCTATCGATAATTATACATTGGTAAAGTGGAATGCCAATACTACTGGACAAATGTTCTAATGTTAGCCAATGCACATTTATAACAATGGTTTAATGTATACCCATAACGGTTGGCCTAGATTTCTATCGATAATTATACATTGGTAAAGTGGAATGCCAATACTACTGGACAAATGTTCTAATGTTAGCGAATGAACACTTATAACAATGGTTTAATGTATACCCATAACGGTTGGCCTATATTTCTATCGATAATTATGCATTGGTAAAGTGGAATGCCAATACTACTGGACAAATGTTCTAATGTTAGCCAATGCACACTTATAACAATGGTTTAATGTATACCCATAACGGTTGGCCTAGATTTCAATCGATAATAATGCATTGGTAAAGTGGAATGCCAATACTACTGGACAAATGTTCTAATGTTAGCGAATGCACACTTATAACAATGGTTTAATGTATACCCATAACGGTTGGCCTAGATTTCTATCGATAATTATACATTGGTAAAGTTGAATGCCAATACTACTGGACAAATGTTCTAATGTTAGCCAATGTACACTTATAACAATGGTTTAATGTATACCCATAACGGTTGGCCTAGATTTCTATCGATAATTATGCATTGGTAAAGTTGAATGCCAATACTACTGGACAAATGTTCTAATGTTAGCCAATGCACACTTATAACAATGGTTTAATATATACCCATAACGGTTGGCCTAGATTTCTATCGATAATTATACATTGGTAAAGTTGAATGCCAATACTACTGGACAAATGTTCTAATGTTAGCGAATGCACACTTATAACAATGGTTTAATGTATACCCATAACGGTTGGCCTAGATTTCTATCGATAATTATGCATTGGTAAAGTTGAATGCCAATACTACTGGACAAATGTTCTAATGTTAGCGAATGCACACATATAACAATGGTTTAATGTATACCCATAACGGTTGGCCTAGATTTCTATCGATAATTATACATTGGTAAAGTGGAATGCCAATACTACTGGACAAATGATCTAATGTTAGCCAATGCACACTTATAACAATGGTTTAATGTATACCCATAACGGTTGGCCTAGATTTCTATCGATAATTATACATTGGTAAAGTGGAATGCCAATTCTACTGGACAAATGTTCTAATGTTAGCGAATGCACACTTATAACAATGGTTTAATGAAAACCCATAACGGTTGGCCTAGATTTCTATCGATAATTATGCATTGGTAAAGTTGAATGCCAATACTACTGGGCAAATGTTCTAATGTTAGCCAATGCACACTTATAACAATGGTTTAATGTATACCCATAACGGTTGGCCTAGATTTCTATCGATAATTATGCATTGGTAAAGTTGAATGCCAATACTACTGGACAAATGTTCTAATGTTAGCCAATGCACACTTATAACAATGGTTTAATGTATACCCATAACGGTTGGCCTAGATTTCTATCGATAATTATGCATTGGTAAAGTTGAATGCCAATACTACTGGGCAAATGTTCTAATGTTAGCCAATGCACACTTATAACAATGGTTTAATGTATACCCATAACGGTTGACCCAGATTTCTATCGATAATTATACATTGGTAAAGTGGAATGCCAATACTACTGGACAAATGTTCTAATGTTAGCGAATGCACACTTATAACAATGGTTTAATGTATACCCATAACGGTTGGCCTAGATTTCTATCGATAATTATGCATTGGTAAAGTTGAATGCCAATACTACTGGACAAATGTTCTAATGTTAGCCAATGCACACTTATAACAATGGTTTAATGTATACCCATAACGGTTGGCCTAGATTTCTATCGATAATTATGCATTGGTAAAGTTGAATGCCAATACTACTGGACAAATGTTCTAATGTTAGCGAATGTACACTTATAACAATGGTTTAATGTATACCCATAACGGTTGGCCTAGATTTCTTTCGATAATTATGCATTGGTAAAGTTGAATGCCAATACTACTGGGCAAATGTTCTAATGTTAGCGAATGCACACTTATAACAATGGTTTAATGTATACCCATAACGGTTGGCCTAGATTTCTATCGATCATTATGCATTGGTAAAGTTGAATGCCAATACTACTGGGCAAATGTTCTAATGTTAGCCAATGCACACTTATAACAATGGTTTAATGTATACCCATAACGGTTGACCTAGATTTCTATCGATAATTATCCATTGGTAAAGTGGAATGCCAATACTACTGGACAAATGTTCTAATGTTAGCCAATGCACATTTATAACAATGGTTTAATGTATACCCATAACGGTTGGCCTAGATTTCTATCGATAATTATACATTGGTAAAGTGGAATGCCAATACTACTGGACAAATGTTCTAATGTTAGCGAATGCACACTTATAACAATGGTTTAATGTATACCCATAACGGTTGGCCTATATTTCTATCGATAATTATGCATTGGTAAAGTGGAATGCCAATACTACTGGACAAATGTTCTAATGTTAGCCAATGCACACTTATAACAATGGTTTAATGTATACCCATAACGGTTGGCCTAGATTTCAATCGATAATAATGCATTGGTAAAGTGGAATGCCAATACTACTGGACAAATGTTCTAATGTTAGCGAATGCACACTTATAACAATGGTTTAATGTATACCCATAACGGTTGGCCTAGATTTCTATCGATAATTATGCATTGGTAAAGTTGAATGCCAATACTACTGGACAAATGTTCTAATGTTAGCCAATGTACACTTATAACAATGGTTTAATGTATACCCATAACGGTTGGCCTAGATTTCTATCGATAATTATGCATTGGTAAAGTTGAATGCCAATATTACTGGACAAATGTTCTAATGTTAGCCAATGCACACTTATAACAATGGTTTAATGTATACCCATAATGGTTGGCCTAGATTTCTATCGATAATTATACATTGGTAAAGTTGAATGCCAATACTACTGGACAAATGTTCTAATGTTAGCGAATGC
The DNA here is from genome assembly GCA_027627225.1 of Congeria kusceri. Classification (NCBI taxonomy): domain Eukaryota; kingdom Metazoa; phylum Mollusca; class Bivalvia; order Myida; family Dreissenidae; genus Congeria; species Congeria kusceri. The sequence continues at coordinate 96,151,108 of CM051026.1, forward strand.
ACACATATAACAATGGTTTAATGTATACCCATAACGGTTGGCCTAGATTTCTATCGATAATTATGCATTGGTAAAGTTGAATGCCAATACTACTGGACAAATGTTCTAATGTTAGCGAATGCACACATATAACAATGGTTTAATGTATACCCATAACGGTTGGCCTAGATTTCTATCGATAATTATGCATTGGTAAAGTTGAATGCCAATACTACTGGACAAATGTTCTAATGTTAACGAATGCACACTTATAACAATGGTTAATGTATACCCATAACGGTTGGCCTAGATTTCTATCGATAATTATGCATTGGTAAAGTTGAATGCCAATACTACTGGACAAATGTTCTAATGTTAGCCAATGCGCACTTATAACAATGGTTTAATGTATACCCATAACGGTTGGCCAAGATTTCTATCGATAATTATGCACTGGTAAAGTTGAATGCCAATACTACTGTGCAAATGTCCTAATGTTAGCGAATGCACACTTATAACAATGGTTTAATGTATACCCATAACGGTTGGCCTAGATTTCTATCGATAATTATGCATTGGTAAAGTTGAATGCCAATACTACTGGACAAATGTTCTAATGTTAGCCAATGCACACTTATAACAATGGTTTAATGTATACCCATAACGGTTGGCCTAGATTTCTATCGATAATTATGCATTGGTAAAGTTGAATGCCAATACTACTGGGCAAATGTTCTAATGTTAGCCAATGCACACTTATAACAATGGTTTAATGTATACCCATAACGGTTGACCTAGATTTCTATCGATAATTATACATTGTTAAAGTGGAATGCCAATACTACTGGACAAATGATCAAATGTTAGCCAATGCACACTTATAACAATGGTTTAATGTATACCCATAACGGTTGGCCTAGATTTCTATCGATAATTATACATTGGTAAAGTGGAATGCCAATTCTACTGGACAAATGTTCTAATGTTAGCGAATGCACACTTATAACAATGGTTTAATGAAAACCCATAACGGTTGGCCTAGATTTCTATCGATAATTATGCATTGGTAATGTTGAATGCCAATACTACTGGGCAAATGTTCTAATGTTAGCCAATGCACACTTATAACAATGGTTTAATGTATACCCATAACGGTTGGCCTAGATTTCTATCGATAATTATGCATTGGTAAAGTTGAATGCCAATACTACTGGACAAATGTTCTAATGTTAGCGAATGTACACTTATAACAATGGTTTAATGTATACCCATAACGGTTGGCCTAGATTTCTATCGATAATTATGCATTGGTAAAGTTGAATGCCAATACTACTGGACAAATGTTCTAATGTTAGCGAATGCACACTTATAACAATGGTTTAATGTATACCCATAACGGTTGGCCTAGATTTCTATCGATAATTATGCATTGGTAAAGTTGAATGCCAATACTACTGGGCAAATGTTCTAATGTTAGCCAATGCACACTTATAACAATGGTTTAATGTATACCCATAACGGTTGACCTAGATTTCTATCGATAATTATACATTGGTAAAGTGGAATGCCAATACTACTGCACAAATGTTCTAATGTTAGCCAATGCACATTTATAACAATGGTTTAATGTATACCCATAACGGTTGGCCTAGATTTCTATCGATAATTATACATTGTTAAAGTGGAATGCCAATACTACTGGACAAATGTTCTAATGTTAGCGAATGCACACTTATAACAATGGTTTAATGTATACCCATAACGGTTGGCCTATATTTCTATCGATAATTATGCATTGGTAAAGTGGAATGCCAATACTACTGGACAAATGTACTAATGTTAGCCAATGCACACTTATAACAATGGTTTAATGTATACCCATAACGGTTGGCCTAGATTTCTATCGATAATTATACATTGGTAAAGTTGAATGCCAATACTACTGGACAAATGTTCTAATGTTAGCCAATGTACACTTATAACAATGGTTTAATGTATACCCATAACGGTTGGCCTAGATTTCTATCGATAATTATGCATTGGTAAAGTTGAATGCCAATACTACTGGACAAATGTTCTAATGTTAGCCAATGCACACTTATAACAATGGTTTAATGTATACCAATAACGGTTGGCCTAGATTTCTATCGATAATTATACATTGGTAAAGTTGAATGCCAATACTACTGGACAAATGTTCTAATGTTAGCGAATGCACACTTATAACAATGGTTTAATGTATACCCATAACGGTTGGCCTAGATTTCTATCGATAATTATGCATTGGTAAAGTTGAATGCCAATACTACTGGACAAATGTTCTAATGTTAGCGAATGCACACATATAACAATGGTTTAATGTATACCCATAACGGTTGGCCTAGATTTCTATCGATAATTATGCATTGGTAAAGTTGAATGCCAATACTACTGGACAAATGTTCTAATGTTAACGAATGCACACTTATAACAATGGTTTAATGTATACCCATAACGGTTGGCCTAGATTTCTATCGATAATTATGCATTGGTAAAGTTGAATGCCAATACTGCTGGACAAATGTTCTAATGTTAGCCAATGCACACTTATAACAATGGTTTAATGTATACCCATAACGGTTGGCCTAGATTTCTATCGATAATTATGCATTGGTAAAGTTGAATGCCAATACTACTGGACAAATGTTCTAATGTTAGCCAATGCACACTTATAACAATGGTTTAATGGATACCCATAACGGTTGGCCTAGATTTCTATCGATAATTATGCATTGGTAAAGTTGAATGCCAATACTACTGGACAAATGTTCTAATGTTAGCGAATGCACACTTATAACAATGGTTTAATGTATACCCATAACGGTTGGCCTAGATTTCTATCGATAATTATGCATTGGTAAAGTTGAATGCCAATACTACTGGACAAATGTTCTAATGTTAGCGAATGCACACTTATAACAATGGTTTAATGTATACCCATAACGGTTGGCCTAGATTTCTAACGATAATTATGCATTGGTAAAGTTGAATGCCAATACTACTGGACAAATGTTCTAATGTTAGCCAATGCACACTTATAACAATGGTTTAATGTATACCCATAACGGTTAGCCAAGATTTATATCGATAATTATGCATTGGTAGAGTTGAATGCCAATACTACTGGACAAATGTTCTAATGTTAGCCAATGTACACTTTTAACAATGGTTTAATGTATACCCATAACGGTTGGCCTAGAGTTCTATCGATAATTATGCATTGGTAAAGTTGAATGCCAATACTACTGGGCAAATGTTCTAATGTTAGCCAATGCACACTTATAACAATGGTTTAATGTATACCCATAACGGTTGGCCTAGATTTCTATCGATAATTATGCATTGGTAACGTTGAATGCCAATACCACTGGACAAATGTTCTAATGTTAGCGAATGTACACTTATAACAATGGTTTAATGTATACCCATAACGGTTGGCCTAGATTTCTATCGATAATTATGCATTGGTAAAGTTGAATGCCAATACTACTGGGCAAATGTTCTAATGATAGCCAATGCACACTTATAACAATGGTTTAATGTATACCCATAACGGTTGGCCTAGATTTCTATCGATAATTATGCATTGGTAAAGTTGAATGTCAATACTACTGGACAAATGTTCTAATGTTAGCGAATGTACACTTATAACAATGGTTTAATGTATACCCATAACGGTTGACCTAGAGTTCTATCGATAATTATGCATTGGTAAAGTTGAATGTCAATACTACTGGGCAAATGTTCTAATGTTAGCCAATGCACACTTATAACAATGGTTTAATGTATACCCATAACGGTTGGCCTAGATTTCTATCGATAATTATGCATTGGTAAAGATGAATGTCAACACAACTGGGCAAATGTTCTAATGTTAGCCAATGCACACTTATAACAATGGTTTAATGTATACCCATAACGGTTGGCCTAGATTTCTATCGATAATTATGCATTGGTAAAGTTGAATGTCAATACTACTGGGCAAATGTTCTAATGTTAGCCAATGTACACTTATAACAATGGTTTAATGTCTACCCATAACTGTTGGCCTAGATTTCAATCGATAATTATGCATTGGTAAAGTTGAATGTCAATACTACTGGGCAAATGTTCTAATGTTAGCCAATGCACACTTATAACAATGGTTTAATATATACCGATAACGGTTGACCTAGATTTCTATCGATAATTATGCATTGGTAAAGTTGAATGCCAATACTACTGGACAACTGTTCTAATGTTAGCGAATGTACATTTATAACAATGGTTTAATGTATACCCATAACGGTTGACCTAGATTTCTATCGATAATTATGCATTGGTTAAGTTGAGTCCCAATACTACTGGACAACTGTTCTAATGTTAGCGAATGTACACTTATAACAATGATTTAATGTATACCCATAACGGTTGACCTAGATTTCTATCGATAATTATGCATTGGTAAAGTTGAATGCGAATACTACTGGACAAATGTTCTAATGTTAGCGAATGCACACTTATAACAATGGTTTAATGTATACCCATAACTGTTGACCTAGATTTCTATCGATAATTATACATTGGTAAAGTGGAATATCAATACTACTGAGCAAATGTTCTAATGTTAGCGAATGCACACTTATAACAATGGTTTAATGTATACCCATAACGGTTGACCTAGATTTCTATCGATAATTATGCATTGGTAAAGTTGAATGCCAATACTACTGGACAAATGTTCTAATGTTAGCGAATGCACACTTATAACAATGGTTTAATGTATACCCATAACGGTTGTCCTAGATTTCTATCGATAATTATGCATTGGTAAAGTTGAATGTCAATACTACTGGGCAAATGTTCTAATGTTAGCCAATGCACACTTATAACAATGGTTTAATGTATACCCATAACGGTTGGCCTAGATTTCTATCGATAATTATGCATTGGTAAAGTTGAATGCCAATACTACTGGGCAAATGTTCTAATGTTAGCCAATGCACACTAATAACAATTGTTTAATGTATACCCATAACGGTTGACCTAGATTTCTATCGATAATTATGCATTGGTAAAGTTGAATGTCAATACTACTGGGCAAATGTTCTAATGTTAGCCAATGCACACTTATAACAATGGTTTAATGTATACCCATAACGGTCGGCCTAGATTTCTATCGATAATTATGCATTGGTAAAGTTGAATGCCAATACTACTGGACAAATGTTCTAATGTTAGCCAATGCACACTTATAACAATTGTTTAATGTATACCCATAACGGTTGACCTAGATTTCTATCGATAATTATGCATTGGTGAAGTTGAATGCCAATACTACTGGGCAAATGTTCTAATGTTAGCCAATGCACACTTATAACAATGGTTTAATGTTTACCCATAACGGTTGGCCTAGATTTCTATCGATAATTATGCATTGGTAAAGTGGAATGCCAATACTACTGGACAAATGTTCTAATGTTAGCCAATGCACACTTATAACAATGGTTTAATGTATACCCATAACGGTTGGCCTAGATTTCTATCGATAATTATGCATTGGTAAAGTTGAATGCCAATACTACTGGACAAATGTTCTAATGTTAGCCAATGCACACTTATAACAATGGTTTAATGTATACCCATAACGGTTGACCTAGATTTCTATCGATAATTATGCATTGGTAAAGTTGAATGCCAATACTACTGGACAAATGTTCTAATGTTAGCCAATGCACACTTTTAACAATGGTTTAATGTATACCCATAACGGTTGGCCTAGATTTCTATCGATAATTATGCATTGGTAAAGTTGAATGCCAATACTACTGGACAAATGTTCTAATGTTAGCGAATGTACACTTATAACAATGGTTTAATGTATACCGATAACGGTTGGCCTAGATTTCTATCGATAATTATGCATTGGTAAAGTTGAATGCCAATACTACTGGACAAATGTTCTAATGTTAGCCAATGCACACTTATAACAATGGTTTAATGTATACCCATAACGGTTGCATATTTTAAGGATTAATTGTTTACATAAGCGGTTAAAATTAAGTTATAAACATATTTTCGACCTACACTCTAGAACTGAACATAATTATGAACCATTTTAATCAGTGTATATGTCATGATCAGAATGTTTTATTCATTCACACAATGAAAAGCTATTTTGTTTAGCCTACATATTCGGCGCGCTCTATAAATAGCAATTACGATGCTAAAATTGACGGGCACGACAGTCAGTCGCAACGTACAATGTTGCCCGTTGAGCTCGCATCAGGTCTGCCTGTCAATAGTGTTAAGGTTTCTTGTGACCAGCACAAAATAAGTGGTACATTTCTGGTATTAGTTCAGATAATTAAGGAAAAAAATCTTAGCATACTTAATGGGGCTTATATTTCCTATTATCTTGTCAATGTGTAAAAGTATTATTGTGACCGTCTGTCGTGCCCGTGAATTAATTCCAGCGAGTACAACACACCCCAGCAGGAGAGTGCATTCTGAAAATAGCGCGCGGTAAAGCTGTGTTAATACACATGCATCAATTAGAATCCGAAGAATCCTCAACCGGAGAATTTAAATAAATGGGGGACTGATACTGATAAACTTACTGTGCATGTTAATTTACAATTGAATTGTGGTTGCATTTTATCAAGAAAATTATTTATAATTGCACCTTTGTAACAACATTTCCAGTCGATGTTATTCAAGTTATAAAAATTGTTCAACATCTTTATATAAGTAAAATGTGGTGAAAGAAGAATAGAAAATTTTATTCATGTTACTTTAACTTCATTTGCGTAACATGAATACGCTATGTGGAATACTAATGATACATTTTATACTTAATATGGACTTTTTAGCTGTGCAATATCGTGTGATAATGCACAGCAAAATCCATATTGAACGAGGGGACGACTTCGTTTTGCTCATATCTATAACAAAATAGTAATGAAACTCCTTTCAAACATAAAAACGTCTAAAAATAAATCCACCCAAATCTTACAGGATTTTCATAATGGTAACTGTCGTTAATTTTAACCGTCAAAAGGAACTTACCGCGGCTAGGTGTGTGATACCGTGTCTGTTTATCAATTAACAACATTTAATTCACTGTAACCTGACAGGAAGTAGTCCAAGTTCTCGGAAGTCTCGGCGTCCACGACGAAAGACTCCCGCGCCTTGAGACTGCGGTAGGATATCCGGTACTGCAAGATGAGGCCGTTCTTCTGAACTTCCGGTGGGAACGCCTGGATTCGGATTGTCTGGAATATTGACGATGGAGGTATCTTTAAATGTATAACCATACTTAACTTACTTAATATTAATATAACTTTTCGTAAAATTATATGATCTTAAACTCCACAAAAATGCGTCCAAATTATAAAACTATATATTGTTTGTCTCATAGGCGTTTGTAATATTGATAATGTTGTAGTTTTGCAATTAAATTATGATGTTGAAGATTAACAAAATTCTCGGATTTTAACTGGTGTTAATACACTTTAGCAAGTTTATAATAAATCTTATAATAGTTTCCTTAGTCTGTTTCTACTTCGCATTTCAGGTTGCGGTGATCGTTGTGCCCTGCAATTCCTTGGTTTAACTATTAAATTAAACGACCTATGAAAAGATATCACTTGCATTATAATTTCAATCTCCCCTTCTCTCTCTCACCCCTCTCTATTTAGTCTGATGTGTATTAATAAAAAAATCGTTCGGTATAGCAGTGTATTTACAAACGATATGTAATAATTACATGTAATTAATACGTATTCTGCATGTTTATTGAAACTGTACGCTTACGGTAGAGTTGATGACGTTCAGCGACACGTTAGACGGCGGTGCTCCGGGCTTATCAGACAACGTCCTGACGCTTACGTTGACGGTTTCGCCCCGGACGTGACGTAAGATAGGGGTGATGTTGAACACGTACCCGGTGTAAGGCTCCAGTGACCTGCAGATAGAAGCAGAAAGTACTACCGTCATGTAAAATATTCAAATGTTGAAGAAAAACGTGCATGGTTCATCAACAAGGAGACGCCTTTGATGCACAAATCATAATAAAATACCCCTTATTGGATCATTTACCTCAGACGACTGATGTAATAAAAATACCCATCCCCCAAACAAACAAAAGAAAACAACATATCGTGAACATGTGTGTGTTTATTCTGCCCTTTCATTCATGAAGAAAACACATATCTGCAATGTTTACTTATTTTAAACTTTAGTACGCATTTTTCTTCAGAGCCTGTGAATCCCAGTTCGGAGCCAGTCGTTGCTCTCACAAAATGTTCTAATTTTCGCATATTTCGCTGTCCGACTAAGAGGGAATGTAAGACCCCGGGTAAATTTTCTTTAAAATTTCGCATTATTTAAAATAAAAAAATAAAAATAAAAAAAAATAAAAAAAAAAATTAAAAAAAATAAATAAATTTTTAAAATAAATAAATAAATAAATAAATAAATAAATAAATAAATGTTATATATAGATATATATATATATATAATAATAAATATAGATATATATATATATAAATAATAAATGCGCGAACTTGAGACCGCGCAATTAAGCCTTCTTTATCAAGAATGCGTTAAATTTAGACGCCGCGATATAAGATTATTTGACAGTAAATTGCGCGAAATTTATTCACTGCGAAATAAAATGGTTCGACATTAGAATGTTCGAATTAAAAACACTGCGAAATAAAATGATTTTATTGTGGAAAGAGCGACATTGAGATACCACAAAATAAAATGAGTTTACATAAGATTGCGTAGAATTTGGACACCGCGAAGCAAAATTATTTTACAGTACCTGACGACATAGCTGCTGACAGTGGCGGGTAGAGACCCACCACCAGGCAGTTCCGGCCTGTCTTCCCCGGCTAGGGTGTAGGACAGTGCGAATCCGCTAAAGCTGCCGGACCCAGGGGGATCCCACTGGAGGCGCAGCTGGGTGGGGGAGAGGGGCGTGCCGCTGAAGTTGCGTACCGGCTCCGTGGTGATGACTGGAAAACATAGAACGAAAGCGTGAACGACCAAATTACACTGGTCGGAATAACAGGGTCATTTTGTGCGCTATTTCGCATTTTTGGTCTGGGATTAGTGGTGCCAGTAAAATCGGAATTTGCGACCATTATAATATAGAGAAAAACAATCGGGACTTTTAAAAATTGCCCGCTATAGCTGGTAGATCGTTAAAGCCTTAGTTTAAGGTGCATTCCACTCCGTGTATTGGGGCTATAGCTGGTGGATCGTTAAAGCCCTAGTTTAAGGTGCATTCCACTCCGTGTATCGGGGCTATAGCTGGTGGATCGTAAAAGCCTTAGTTTAAGGTGCATTCCACTCCGTGTATTGGTCCACCATAAAATATCTTATCATGATCTGCAATATTTCGTTTCAGCTGACTGAGCAATAGCTGAGTGTGCTGTTTCAATTGCACCAAAGTATTGATCTCAGCAGATAAGGGTCGCCACACTGTGACCACTCAGGGACAGATACACACGATTAAATTACCCCAGGAGAGGGGAGGGTCAAATAAAGGAGGATTAAATTAGGCCTTTAAGCAGGGCTTAAGTGTACTATGTACTATATTTAGTTTTCATTTTAGCTCAATTGTGTTGAAAGCCTAAGGCTTATTGAGACACGTTCGAGTCCGTTCCATGTACTTGATGTCTTTTGTGAGAAAGAGCATTCAACCGCTCCCTGAGTAAGGATCAAGCTCCCGATCTCAAGGCGGACACCATGGCTATTACACCACAGCGACAGGATTATGGTTGTCACTGTAAACCGCCACGCAGAAGTAACAACTTCGAGGGTATGGTGATAAATGTAACCGCCACGCAGAAGTAATAACTACGAGGGTATGGTGATAAATGTAAACCACCACGCAGAAGTAATAACTGCGTGGGTATGGTGATAAATGTAAACCGCCACGTAGAAGTAATAACTACGAGGGTATGGTGATAAATGTAAACCGCCACGCTGAAGTTATAACTACGAGGGTATGGTGATAAATGTAAACCGCCATGCTGAAGTTATAACTACGAGGGTATGGTGATAAATGTAAACCGCCACGCTGAAGTAATAACTACGAGGGTATGGTGGTACATGGAAACCGCCACGCAGAAGTAATAACTACGAGGGTATGGTGATAAATGTAAACCGCCACGCTGAAGACATAACTACGAGGGTATGGTGATAAATGTAAACCGCCACGCTGAAGCAATAACTACGAGGGTATGGTGATAAATGTAAACCGCCACGCAGAAGTAATAACTACGAGGGTATGGTGATAAACGTAAACCGCCACGCAGAAGTAATAACTGCGTGGGTATGGTGATAAATGTAAACCGCCCCGCAGAAGTAATAACTGCGTGGGTTAGTTGTTGCTATAAACCGTCATGGGGAAGTAATGACTGTAAGGGTATGGTGGTTACTATAAACATCCAAGGAAAGTAACCGCCGCGAGAAGTATGGTGGTTACTGTAAACCGCCAAGGAGAAGTAATAACTGCGAGGGTTATGGTGGTTACTGTAAACCTCCAAAGGGACGTAATAAGAGCGTGGAATATGGTGGTTACTATAAACCGCCAAGGAAAAGTAACGGCTGCAAGGCGTTTTAAACACATCGTGTACGGGTATGTTCATTCCTCCAAATGGCCTACACTCTCCCACGCTCTGTTACACTCTCCTGGTGTAGCATGTTAACTTCCACTTAATGGTCTACACTCTCCCCCGCTCTGTTAAACTCACCTCGTACATGAATGTTAACTTCTTCCAAATGGTATACACGACCTCGTTCTCTGTTAGAATAACCCTGTATGGGAATGTTTATCTCATCGGTATTGTCTACACTCTCCCCCACTCAGCTAACCTCACCTTGTACGGGTATGTTGACCTCCTCCCAATGATATACACTATCCCCTGCTCTGTTGAACTCACCTTGCACAGGTATATTCACCTCCTCCCAATGGTCTACACTCTGCCCTGCTCTGTTGAACTCACCTTGTAACGGTATATTCACCTCCTCCCAATGATATACACTCTCCCCTGCTCTGTTGAACTCACCTTGCACAGGTATATTCACCACCTCCCAGTGGTCTACACTCTCCCCTGCTCTGTTAAACTCACCTTGTAACGGTATATTCACCTCCTCCCAATGGTCTACACTCTTCCCCGCTCTGTTAAACTCACCTTGTAACGCTATATTCACCTCCTCCCAATGGTCTACACTCTCCCCTGCTCTGTTGAACTCACCTTGTAACGTTATATTCACATCCTCCCAATGGTCTACACTCTTCCCCGCTCTGTTGAACTCACCTTGTAACGGTATATTCATCTCCTCCCAATGGTCTACACTCTCCCCTGCTCTGTTGAACTCACCTTGTAACGGTATATTCACCTCCTCACAATGGTCTACACTCTCTCGTGCTCTGTTGAAGTCACCTTGTACAGGCATATTCTCCTCTTCCCAATGATATACACTCTCCCCAGCTCTGTTGAACTCACTTGCACATGTATATTCACCTCCTCTCAATGGTCTACACTCTCCCCTGCTCGGTTGAACTCACCTTGCACAGGTGTATATTTAATTTCTCCTAATGGTGTACACTAACATCTGCTCTGTTAAAATCACATTTACAGGTATATTCAAATTTTTATAAAGGTATACACTCTCCCTCGCTCTGATGTACTCACCTTGTACAGGTATGTTGACCTCCTCCTAACGGTCTACAATCTCTCATGCTCTGTTAAACTCACCTTGTACGGGTATGTTTACCAGCTCTCAATGGGCTACACTCTCCCCTGCTCTTTTAATCTCACCCTGTTTAGGTGTGTTCACCTCCTCCCAATTGCCTACACTTTCCCCTTCTAAGTTAAACTCACCTTCTACGGGTATATTCACCTACTCAAGTTGTCTACACACTCTTCTGCTCCGTTAAACTCACCTTGAACGGGTATGTTCATCTCCTCCCAATGACCTACACTCTCCCCCGCTCCGTTGTACGACTTAACGGAGATCTGGTACGTGTACCCCATCCCTGGAAACAGATTTACATTTGGCCTACACGAGCAGCCTCTGTCGAGCAGCAATGTATTTACAAATGTTACTTATGTTACCGTCGAACCGTCATTTAGGTTAACATTCACACTGTTGGCAATGTTCCTTTCCATTAACGCTTATCGTATTCAAAAGTATATAACCATTGTTTCAGGGACTTCATCAATCCTTGATATCAGTTATTAACTGTAACAATATCAAACATGATTTTCTATCCATCTACATATTAATCATGAAAAAGAAATAAGTGTACATGAACATACTGTTTAAAATCTACTGATCTTTTCCAAACTTGTTTTATAACATGTATATGTAATATATCATGTGAGAACTCGCACACGCATCATATACGTACCCACTTCATACACTATCATACACGCATCATATACGTACCCACTTCATACACTATCATACACGCATCATATACGTACCCACTTCATACACGATCACGCTGCTCTCCTTGTATCCAACCTTCATCACCTCCCATCTCTCCTTGTTACGCAACACCTCAATGACGTAACCACGCACGAGGACATTCGCTTCCGGTTCCGGTGGCAGCCATGACACCAAAATGTTCTCGTCCTCGGCCCGCAGAAAAACGTTCTGAGGAGGCGGTGGCGGCACTGTCTCTTTGAAATAAGAAAGCAAATCACGGTTAACCCACCTATTTTTTTGTATGATCTTACATTCATATAGGCCTCTTTTCTCATCGTACCCTCCAACCAGTCCGACTACAACCTCCTACTCTGTCAATATTCTAGACATACCATTTATGTATGCCTCTGTGCTCAGTCAATGTCCTACTGCACAAGCATTTATCAGTAATTTTGCGGTGTCTAAAATCGTTAATTTGCGCGGTTTTATATTCGCGCAATTGTATAAGTATTTGAATGTTCAATACTGAAGCAAAACGACACACATATAATTTAAAAAAAGCAACAAAAATATTGAGTGTACGATAACATTTTTGCAATCAATTTCAAGAGTTCATCAAAGCATACATGTTTAAACTACAGGCATACACAGAGTATCGTAGGTTCAGAGAGTTTCTGGTGGTTTTAAATTTGCGCTACTCTCAGCAATATGAGCAAAATAAAGAGATTGTACAGCATAAAGGCATCTCTTCTGGTGATGCCCTCCACCTAGCCTGACTGCGACCTCTCTATTCAGTCAGTATCCTATACATACCGTTCACGTAGGCCTCTCTGCTGGTGTTGCCCTCAACCCAGCCTGACTGCGACCTGTTTACTGAGTCAATATCCTATACATACCGTTCATTTAGGCCTCTCTGCTCGTATTGCCCTCCACCCAGCCTGACTGCGACCTCCCTACTCATTCAATATCCCATACATGCCGTTAATATAGGCTTCTCTGTACTCAATTAATGTTATATACGTACCGTTCCGAGGCCTCTCTGCTCGTGTTGTCCTCCATCAAGCCAGACTGCGACCTCCCTACTCAGTCAATATCCCATACATGCCGTTCATATAGGCCTCTCTGTATTCAGTTAATATTATAAACGTACCGTTCCGAGGCCTCTCTGCTCGTGTTGTCCTCCATCAAGCCAGACTGCGACCTCTCTACTCAGTCAATATTCCATACATGCCGTTCATAAAGGCCTCTCTGTACTCAGTTAATATTATATACGTACCGTTCCGAGGCCTCTCTGCTCGTGTTGCCCTCAGCGCAGTCTGACTGCGATCCCTCTACTCAGCCACTATTCTCAACATACCGTTAATATAGGCCTCTCTGCTCGTATTGCCCTTCACACAGCAAGACTGCGACCTCTTTACTCAGTCAATATCCCACAGGTATCGTTCCTAAAGTCCACTCTGCTCGTGTTGCCCTCCGCCCATCTTGACTGCGACCTGTCTACTCAGTCAGTATACAATACATACCGTTCATATAGGCCTCTCTGCTCGTCTTGCCCTCCGCCCAGCCTGATTGCGACCTCTATACCCAGTCAATATTTATACATACCGTTCATATAGGCATCCTTACTTGTGTTACCTTCCACCCAGCCTAACTGCGACCTCTCTACTCGGTCAGTATCCTACACACACCTTATATATAGGCCTCTCTACTCGTTATGCCCTCACTCCAGCCAGACTGCGGCTTCTGTATTCAGTCAATATCCCATACATGCCGTTCATACAGGCCTCTCTTGTAGTGATACCCTCCGCCCAGCCTGACTGCGACCTCTCCACTCAGTCAATATCCTATACAAACCTTTCATATAGGTCTCTCTGCTCGTGTTGCCCTCCATCCGGTCCGACTGCGACCTCTCTATTCAGTCAGTATTCTATACATACCGTTTATACAGGCCTCTCTGGTCGTGTTGCTCTCCACCCGGTCCGACGGTTACCTCTTTATTCAGTCAATATCCTATACATACCGTTCATATAGGCCTCTCTTCTCTTGTTGCTCTCCACCTAGCTGACTGCGACCTCTCTACTCAGGGAATATCCTATACATACCGGTCATAAAAGCCTCTCTACTAATGTTGCACTCCACCCAGCCTGACAGCGGCTTCTGTGGTCAGTCAATATTCCATACATGCCGTTCATATAGGCCTCTCTTCTGGTGTTGCCATCCACCCAGCCCTACTGCGACCTCTCTACTCAGTGAATATCATATAAATACCGTTCATAAAGGCCTCTCTACATGTGTTTCCCTCCACCTAGCCTGACTGCGACCTCTACACTCAGAACGTATACCATACATACCGTTTATATAGGCCTCCTTGCTTGTGTTACCCTCCACCCAGCCCGATTGCTGAGTCTCCATTCAGTCAATATCCTATACATACCGTTCATATAGGCATCCCTGCTCGTGTTGCCCTCAACCCTGCCCGACTGCGACCTCTCTACTCAGTCTGTATACCATACATACCGTTCCTGTAAGCCTCTCTGCTCGTGTTGCCATCCACCCAGCCTGACTGCGACGTCTCTACTCAGTCAATATCTTATACATACCGTTCATATAGGCCTCCCTGCTGGTATTGCCCTCCAGCCAGCCTGACTGCGACCTCTGACCGTCCTCTGATAGCGCCACTACCTGGACCTCGTAACTCTGATCCTCCTGAAGACCTACAGAGGAGGTATGCTGCATTATTGGTAAAGAACAGTTTCGCATTACGAATGCAGAAGTTAATGATTTAATGTACAATACTGATGCTAAAATGAAAAAAGCATACTAATAAAATGCATAATAATTTCCGCATAGAATTTTACCAAACATTCCTAATATATTTACCATAAGCACAAAATACCTATCATGGACACGTTCGTGAACATCCTGCCGATCTGTATCTCATCCACCCTGTCCTCTCCAAACTGCCGGTAATGGAACACGAACGCGCGCAAGCGCACCTGACCTTCCAGGACCTCGCGAGGAGGCAGCCATGACACCTTCAGTGTCTGAAATA
Source organism: Congeria kusceri (assembly GCA_027627225.1). Classification (NCBI taxonomy): domain Eukaryota; kingdom Metazoa; phylum Mollusca; class Bivalvia; order Myida; family Dreissenidae; genus Congeria; species Congeria kusceri. Next base: position 96,166,610 of record CM051026.1, read on the forward strand.
TCGAGACACAATATGCTAGAGATATATACGATAATTAATTAATTATTAAATAATTATTAAGTAAGTACATTTTAGATATTAATATGTATAATACATAATACATTTAATACAAAAAAGCTTTATAATGTATGTAACACAGAAGATATGAACAGTTTCAATTTACAGAACTATATATTTCGCATTGTAGCATCAGTTACATAATATTGTATTTCCCTTAATTATGCAACTTATTTGATTATCTGCACTGTATAGCACTAAAGATATGTGTGACTTCCCTGAGTAGCACTGTAGGATCATATTTTTCACAAATCATATTTTTCACACGCATGTTAAGAATAGGATCTCATTTGTCACATTCATAAGTGTGAACAATGTGATTGGCCAACAAGGGGATATGCGTATGGATCACATTTTTCACGTTTTTATGGTGCAATTGTATCGCGACAATCGATTAAATCATTATTTGGAGCATAATTATACAGTAATCATCATTATCATCATCATCACCATCATAACACCACCATCATCGTCATCGTCGTCATCATCATCATCATAATCATCATCATAATTATCATCATCATCATCGTCATCATAATTATTCTCGGCATCACCATTATTATCATTATAGTTAACGTCATCAGTATTGTCATTACTATGAGAAACTAAGCCCTATTTAGGAGCTGCATGTACTAATGTATGCAAGCGCTTAATCGTTAGTCAATACGTTTGTTCGGTCTAATTAGGAGATAGGAATGCATACTCGCGTCCGTCCATACGAACTTACAACTTTTTATTGGGATATTAACCAATGCACGCATCCGAACGTACGTACAAACAAACGTCCTATTTTTGATTATTAAAACCAAAATAACCATGCATATGTTCGCCCGAACTGGAATATTCGTATAAACGGACGGTTATATAATGACCGTATTAGAACCGCCGCACATGTTGGTACGTACGTTTGGACAGTACAGTAGTGTAGCGTACCGCACCTCCCGTATAGTATCGTGCCGTACCTATCCGCATCGTACCTAAACTTACCGCACCGTACCGTACCGTACCTTTCCATACCATAGCATTACAAACCATACATGCCCTGTCCTGCCGTGCCCTGCCATACCTAATCATACCAAATCTTACCGTACTTAATCGTCCGGTACCGTGCCGTACCATATCGTACCATACCATGCATACCGTATCGTACTGTAAATCCCCCCGTTTTTTTTCGGGTACATGTAGTGTGAACATTTGAACACGTTCTTTTTATATGTGAAGAATATGATTTGAGTGCATATCAAAAACTGTACTCGATCACAAATTTCACAGAAAATGTTAAGAATGATATTGCGATGTGTGAAGATTGAGATCCTATTTTTCAAACGTATGGAAAATATATGTGAAAAATATGTGAAAAATGTGATATGTGAAAAATATGGTCCCACATAGCACTACATATATTAGCGTATTCGCTATGCCGCAGTATATTTACGTGTATGCGTCTTTTTACTCAGCTGCACTACACAAATTATATGATCATATGAGTAGTAGGTAGTATCATACACAGTACATTATGTAAGTTCAATACACTACAGAAATGAGCTAGCTCGGTATGCAGTAACATGTTTCTGAGAACTGTAATACGTTGTGTAAAACAAGTGTGTTGAAATTGTCGTGAAACACACCTGTTTGATTTTACTTTAACAACGATCTTACTGTAGCGTTTAATGTGACGAGCTGAACATTTGTGGGCGGGGTCATTCTGGGGATGGGGTGTGTGCTAATTTGCATACGTGACTCCGCCCCCTGTCCACCTTCATTGAAGGCGATAATTATTACCTGAAATATATTTGAATTATTTCGATTTTGCAGTTGAAAAATGTAATGACATTGTTTAAAAATACGAAAATCGGTACATAAGTCGCTTTCAGCTGTATTTAAAAATAATTGAAAACGCACAGTTTAATAAGGTTTACAAATAATGTTAAGGCACAGTTTAACGAGGTTACACAATGATTAGACACAGTGAAATAAGGTTTTGCTAGTTAATTATAAAGCAAGTTCATACTTAATCAATTTCTCCTGAATAGTGTGTAACTTACATTAAACAACGATTTCTGATGTAAGTTAACACACAATCAATATGAATATTGTTTGAGTGCTTACTCACATTAAACGTTGTTTCTGGTAAGAGATCCTTAAAAGTCACGTGTTTCTCCGTCACGTTGACATCTCGAATTCTGTATCCGCTCTGTTCCGTCAGACGACACGTGTATGACGTCAGGTGACCACGGGGATGGGAGGTTTCTATTTTTGGCGCGTCCCACGTGACGTGGATTAAAAATGGCGACACAGACACACCTCGGAGGTTTTGAACGGGCCCTGGACGTTTCGCTGGAATAACAAAACGAGTAAAAACTAATAATAATTCCGCGAAATATTGAAAAAAAGGTAAGTGACGTGGACGGAGGGTGATTATTTGGCGAGGTGCATGACATATATAATTGAATTAATAAAGTACATGGTGCAGTGGGGAAAGCAAGACTAGTTCTGGCATTTTATAATAACCTTAGTTACGGCTTTTAAACATTTTAACATCTTTCCCTAGCCGCTGGTAGACAGACTAAATGTAGTGGTCAACTACCATGAGATTCGAAATGATATCCGGTTACAAAAACATCAAGAACCTACGGTGAACAGTGACGGTGACGTTGCTAAAGTCACTTCCGCCTGCGTTCGACGCCAGACAAGTGTTCTCGCCTTCATCCATGAACGTCACGGGCTCGATGGTTAGGTAGCTCATGGCGCCCAGGTAGGTGGTGCCGGATTGTTTGTCCGTACCGACATACCGCTGGGTGGAGATCTGGAAATGGACATCACTGAGGCGTTTCTGTATTATGTTGAACTTGTTCAAAACAATCAGTCCCTTAAACATTTCCTTAAATTACTTCTCGTCTGAATGAAGAACGTTGATTGTATTTGCTCACTAGTCAATAAACTTTTCCCTCCATCGCCATAAAACCCACATTCCCTCACTCAATCACGCACTTATTCTCTCTCGGAATCACTAACGCACTCACCTCTTTCATCCCTCACCCCCTCTCGCACTCCTTCACTCAATCACTATCTCACTCACACTCATCCTCTCACGCATCACTTACAATTACCAAAACATTTAATATTAATTAAACAAGAACCATCACAAAACAAGATGATTGATTGTTTGATTCATTCATTCGTTTATTGATCAACATACCGATATTCTGTTGTTCATGCTGTTTAGATGGTTTACCATATTTGTTTTCGAATGACGGAAATGTTATCAAATAATAGCAACGCTTTACCAATTTTCGGACCAGCTAAAGCAGGCGTATTCTTTATGTCACTAGTGCTCCACAAGGACACGACGGTGTAGTTGCTATTCTTAGAAATCACGTGATGTACATCCGGGACACTGTCTCCCACAATCCCCTCAAGTACATGGTCTAAACTGCTTCCGAAGACTGGTTCCGTCGTTGTCGGCGTTCTAGGATCTGCACAAGAATATTCGTATTTTGACATCTTACTTTAGTGTATTTGTTTTCGAATAGGAATGAACAAATCCTATACTGTTTACGTTGATACAATAGGACGTGCTAGAAGAAGAACAGCATCATATAATATTGGCGTTGATATATTATGACCTCATACAATCTGGTAATAATAATAGCATCATATAATATTGCCGTTGATACATTATGACGTCATACAATCTGGTAATAAGAATAGCACCATATACTATTGGCGTTGACAAATTATGACGTCATATAATCTGGTAATAAGAATAGCATCATATATTATTGGCGTTGATACATTATGACGTCATACAATCTGGTAATAAGAATAGCATCATATACCATTGGCGTTGATACATTTTGACGTCATACAATCTGGTAATAAGAATAGCATCATATAATATTGGCGTTGATAGATTATGACGTCATATAATCTGGTTGGCGTTGATACATTATGACGTCATACAATCTGGTAATAAGAATGAAATCTTAGAATATTAAAGCTGATACTGTCAAATAAGAACAGCGTTATAGAATATTGACGTGTATACAATAAGGAGTTGTAAAAGACGTCATGTATTACGTTCTTGACGGTAGTAATTATCAAAATAATATCAATATCCTACCATCTGATGGTAGAAACAATAACTTCTGGTCAACTTCCGGTTTTCTACCGTCAAGTGCTTGGAACACCATGAGGTTGATGAGTTGCCGCTTTGCCGTGTCAAAGTCAGTCACGTGCAAGCGCCTCGTGTCACGTGGGATGACGTAGAAGGAGATGGGGTGAAGAAATGGGGGTCATTTTATACCATATTGTATCAAACGAGTTCAGGAATGTTGTTAGAAAGTGAGCCTTTGTCGAGCTTACTAACGAATTTCCAGGAGAAGTTTAATAAAATATGGCATGAAATGACAACGAGTGTCAGATCCTTTTGATAACATGCTTTTAAACCTCAAAAAAAAAAAAACAATTTACTAAAAGATGTTGATAAATCTTGAAAGTTGTGTACTGACATGACGGCATTTCATATTGACGACGTTATTTCACCAAAATAACATCATGCAATTGGTCAGTCAAAGAATATGTCGCCATTAAAAAACGCTCAAAAAAATGTCTTACACATGTGTAGGACACAAATATTCGTAATGGTGTATTACACGGAAAAAAAGTATAGCATGTGATAAAACGAAATTTTTGAAACAAACATATCGTGTTGGATATCAGGGACCGTTTTATTATTATGTTTATTTATAGGGGCTCTTAGTACAACACCCCAGATTTTAGGGGAGTCAAGTTAAGAAGGATCAAAGTAGGCCTTTAACAGACATGCATTATATTCGAGGTTATGAGTTCGCATATCCCTTCTAGACTCGACAAAACAATTAAGACCATGTTTTGGACAACGGTAATAAGCAATATTCGGCCTATGGGTACCTACAGTGATTTTGTTGCTAAACAAAAAGTTAGTTTAGAATAGAACCCACATTTTTATCAAAGAAATGGCTGGACTGCAACCGTTAAGGGAAACACTTATATTATTAAGAGCATGTCTTAATTGACGTTATTTCTGTCTTTTTAACTCCGCCTTCTCAGGATCTGTAGTAAGCATAACCATATTATCGATATCTACTTTTCACATGTCCCAGAAAGTGTACATGTACAAGCACACAGCCAAGAAAAATCATATCCTAGGTAAGTAAGAATACATTAAGTACCACTTGGCCAAGACGGGGCTCGCTCTCTCCGTCCCTTCTTAACCCATATGTACACATATATTCCTACTGGTACGTGTATGACAGTTACCTAAAATTCTCACCACCGTGACGAGATCAGAATTATTTTAGCGGTAGTCTTCGAACACAGGAGACCACGTGACCAGGTGAGTGCCGTCTGGAAGTGTGAGCATGCGCAGTCGAGTATCCACGTGATTCGTCAAGGGAGAGCACTCCGGGCCCAATGATGCTGCAATAATAGCAAGTTGTGTTAATGTTTTGAAAAGCATTGTTCGCATGATGTTGTTTCTTTTATTGTTTGATGTTCCCTGTCATGTGCAGTTGTATTACGCAAATCTTTGGTTTTATGTTTTTGTGTTTGTCATATACTTAACCTGTAAATATGTTCTTCGTCATAATTTGGCGTTATTTTTGTTATCTAACATTAAAGTAATTTACTGAACTGTAATATTATTCAGGAATTGAAGGTTTCAATGAGTTGTGAGTTTCTATTTGTTATATTTATTTCCAGTAAATTGTTGGCAGTATATTTGTTGTATGTAACGCAAATTATACAAATCAATACGAGTGCATTTTTTCAGCTTTGTGAATTGTTTTTATCCTATTGCTACAGCCGAATCGATCAAAAAACAACCCATCGTATAAACTTTAGCTTTATCCTATCGCTATTTTAGCACACGTTTATTAGATCTTTATTTTTAGAACGCTATGTATTTAAATGTGACGTCATTCCAACTGATGTCGTTTGTAGTTAATAACAAAAAAAAAAAACAGTGTTAAAACTGGGAAACCAACGCTATTTTTATAATTCTGAAATTTTCACGCCGTTAACATGATGGATGAGCAAAGCATAATAAGGTTAATATACTATTAGGTGAGTGTCGGATAAAGATGAAGTTTATCATGCTCGGCACGAAACATTTGAGCGCTCGGCAAGCCTCGCATGATAAACTTCATCTTTGACCAAGACTCACCAAATATCCTGTTAAGTCTGATGCCCAAATGGTCATTCAATAAAATCTGTTCTATTTTGTCAATCATAGTCATTGTCCTAATTGAACGAATTACAAAGAGAGTAATTTCAAACAGAGCTGAAGAAGTTTCAACTATTTTGTTAACATACAAACTATTTAAAAATAAAAAATAAAAAAACGCATTCACATCTGCGAATTCAAACATGTTAAATATGAAAATTAATTAATGAATTGTTGTTAATTCCTGGTTATCCTATTAAATTGCTGTTCCTTAAATATCATAGTAAACTAGTATTTTGCACAGTCATGTTTTGTGACTATTTACCATGAGGAAATGACCATACATGCTAAATCAGTGCCTTACAACCGTATATGTGTATCAGTTGTGTATGAACAGCATACCATCGACAAACAATGTTTGAATTTCGCAAAACGTATCAAAATTATACGTATCGTACGATTCATATTTAACAATGATTTTTGCTTTAATAGGGGATCTTTACAAAAAAAAACGTTTTAATCGTTAATAAAAAAAATACACACTATGCATGTGTTTAGAAACGGCTTTCCTTTTTTTCATTAAATTTTGATGTAACGTGTCATATGATATGTGTTAATGTATAATATTTTGATAATATTTAACAATTATTATTTTGGTTTCATTTAAAGTTGCATAACTTATCTTACGTCCGATTTCGTGATACAATAATAAGCGGCGAGTTGTGAGATTATTATATATTTGCAGATATCACTATTTTTATCTATGAAACAATGTGAAAAAGACCGGCTTGTTTCGGTAGTACAGTGCTCTATGTACATGCACACCCGGGAAAGGCGAAAATGATATAAAAAACTCGGTATATATGATGTTGCCGAAATACAGCTATAAGGTCGACAGACACTAATTTAATAAATATGATCATTCATTACAGTAAATAGTCACAAAACATGTGCTGATAACGTTTAAACAAATACATACTCAAGAGACAAGCTAAAAAGCTATGTAACATGCAAAAGTGGAATGGACATTGTTATTGATACATATTAGTTCGAATTTCAGACAATCAAACTCTCACTTACTGTCGGAAGTGTAGAACTGCGTGTACGCTTGCTCAGGACATCCTGTTTCTTGGTTCCCGGACGTGAGAACAATACGATGCATGGTGCTGGGATTCAGACCGGATATCAGGTGATACTGCATTTCCGATGCAGTGTGAGACATCTCGTGCGTCTCATGCTGAACTGGGTCTGGATAATGTTTAACATTTTTTATTCAAGTACAGACAACATGTTTAAATCATATTAAGATACTTGTTAATACTTTGAACTTTTGAATTACTATTTATTATCATACACAAATCAAAAATAACTATGCAAAACTAAGTGTGTATTATTGTTTTTAACAAACCATTGAATACTTTGCATTGCGTAACCTCGTTACAACTTGCACCATAACAGAAAACTGTAGAGACAGTTGATAACAAGTATGTCTTATCAAATTTCAAAATATATGGACATGACTTACTCCACACATGTTTGATAAAGAATCTCAATGGCGACATTAAGTTTGTCTCATCAAAACTCAAAATGTCTCAACATGACTTATCTCACACATGTTTGATAAAGAATCTCAATGGCGACAATACGAATGTCTCATCAAAACTCAAAATGTCTCAAAATGACTTACCCTACACATGCATGATAAAGAATTCCAATGGCGACAATAAGTATGTCTCATCAAAATTCAAAATGTATGGACATGACTTACCCCACACATGCATGATAAAGAATTCCAATGGCGACAATAAGTATGTCTCATCAAAAATCAAAATGTATGTACATGACTTACTCCACACATGCATGATAAAGAATTCCAATGGCGACAATAAGTATGTCTCATCAAAATTCAAAATGTATGGACATGACTTACCCCACACATGCATGATAAAGAATTCCAATGGCGACAATAAGTATGTCTCATCAAAACTCAAAATGTATGTACATGACTTACTCCACACATGCATGATAAAGAATTCCAATGGCGACAATAAGTATGTCTCATCAAAACTCAAAATGTATGTACATGACTTACCCCACACATGCATGATAAAGAATTCCAATGGCGACAATAAGTATGTCTCATCAAAACTCAAAATGTATGGACATGACTTACTCCACACATGCTTGATAAAGAATTCCAATGGCGACAATAAGTATGTCTCATCAAAACTCAAAATGCATGGACATGATTTACTCCACACATGCATGATAAAGAATTCCAATGGCGACAATAAGTATGTCTCATCAAAATTCAAAATGTCTCAACATGACTTACCCTTCACATGTTTGATAAAGAATTCCAATGGCGACAATAAGTATGTCTCATCAAAATTCAAAATGTATGTGCATGACTTACCCCACACATGTTTGATAAAGAATTCCAATGGCGACAATAAGTATGTCTCATCAAAATTCAAAATGTATGTACATGACTAATCTCAGACATGATTAATAAAGAATCCCAATGGCGACAATAAGTATGTCTCATCAAAATTCAAAATGTATGTACATGACTTACCCCACACATGTTTGATAAAGAATTCCAATGGCGACAATAAGTATGTCTCATCAAAATTCAAAATGTATGGACATGACTTATCTCAGACATGATTAATAAAGAATCCCAATGGCGACAATAAGTATGTCTCATCACAATTCAAAATGTATGGACATGATTTACCCCACACATGTTTGATAAAGAATTCCAATGGCGACAATAAGTATGTCTCATCAAAATTCAAAATGTATGTACATGACTTACCCTACACATGCATGATAAAGAATTCCAATGGCGACAATATGTATGTCTCATCAAAATTCAAAATGTATGGACATGACTTACCCCACACATGCATGATAAAGAATTCCAATGGCGACAATAAGTATGTCTCATCAAAATTCAAAATGTATGTACATGACTTACCCCACACATGCATGATCAAGACCTCCAATGGCGACAATAAGTATGTCTCATCAAAATTCAAAATGTATGGACATGACTTACCCTACACATGCTTGATAAAGAATTCCAATGGCGACAATAAGTATGTCTCGTCAAAACTCAAAATGTCTCAACATGACTTACCCCACACATGTTTGATAAAGAATTCCAATGGCGACAATACGTATGTCTCATCAAAACTCAAAATGTCTCAACATGACTTACCCCACACATGCATGATAAAGAATTCCAATGGCGACAATAAGTATGTCTCATCAAAACTCAAAATGTCTCAACATGACTTATCTCACACTTTTGTAATAAAGAATCCCAATGGTGTCAATAAGTATGTCTCATCAAAACTCAAAATGTCTCAACATGACTTACCCCACACATGTTTGATAAAGAATTCCAATGGCGAAAATAAGTATGTCTCATCAAAACTCAAAATGTCTCAACATGACTTATCTCACACATTTGTTATAAACATTCCCAATGGTGACAATAAGTATGTCTCATCAAAACTCAAAATGTCTCAACATGACTTATCTCACACATTTGTTATAAAGAATCCCAATCGTGACAATACGTATGTCTAGTCAAAACTCAAAATGGCTCAACATGACTTATCTCACACATTTGTTATAAACAATCCCAATGGCGGCAATAAGTATGTCTCATCAAAACTCACAATGTCTCAACATGACTTATCTCACACATTTTTTTATAAAGTATCCCATTGGTGACAATACGTATGTCTAGTCAAAACTCAAAATGGCTCAACATGACTTATCTCACACATTTGTTATAAACAATCCCAATGGCGGCAATAAGTATGTCTCATCAAAACTCACAATGTCTCAACATGACTTATCTCACACATTTTTTAATAAAGTATCCCAATGGTGACAATACGTATGTCTAGTCGAAACTCAAAATGTCTCAACATGACTTATCTCACACATTTGTTATAAAGAATCCCAATGGTGACAATAAGTATATCTCGTCAAAACTCAAACTGCATGGCAATGGCTTATCTCAAACATGTTTGATGTGTGCTGTGTGGATGCAGTAGCCCGTTGTGCTGTGTGGATGCAGTAGTTCGTTGTGCTGTGTGGATGCAGTAGTTCGTTGTGCTGTGTGGATGCAGTACTTTGTTGTGCTTTGGATGGAGTAGTTCGTTGTGCTGTGTGGTTGCAGTAGCTCGTATCCCCGTACATATCTTCAATGTTGTCATATTTTCAGTCTTCAGAGGCTGTCAGCGGTAGAGTCAATTCTTATTGTTTCTTGGAAACCTTGTTTAAGAACTTTCTTGTGCACAGATTCTTATACATGTTCTGTATATATGATGCTAACACGTTTGTTCATCAATCGTGAGTTCTGCTAGAGATGCGGAATATTTACAGACCATTGTTTGACATGATGCCTTATTATATGCAATCAGTCATGGGCAATGTTTATTAATGTAACTACAAGACATGTGGTTTCGTATACCTTTCATTATATAAAGAAGCTTACTACAAAAAATCATACAATACTTATTTCACCTTATTTCTCCTTGTTTAAAAGTAAAGTCTCATAAAAGTTCATGCATATCGTGTATGTTTTAACATGAAACGCGCCCTGTTGTGGCGCACAGCACGTGTATGTTTTAACATGAAACGCGCCCTGTTGTGGCGCACAGCACGTGTATGTTTTAATATGAAACGCGCCCTGTTGTGGCGCACAGCACGTTGGTGAGAAACGTCGGTCGTTAAAACTCGTTTTAGAGAACATTTTTATAATATCAAAATTAATAATAAATGTAATAGCTTCACTTATCAACATTTTTACAAAACTGGCCATGGTATAACACATATTTCAATTCAACCCGTTGAACAGCTAACTTTTGATAATGTAACGTCTAGTCAATACCAAGTTAAATCTAGATGTATGTCGGAATTGTAATGAATTAAATGTTTGCAAACTGCTTATCCTCTAGGATTACATCATTCTATTTTTAATGTTGGAAATATCCCTGAAGACAGTTTTATCAATGTCCTGTCTTTTTTTATAAACATGTGGGAAACAAGCGTTGACATGGTAAATGGAAAAATGGAAACATGCAACGTAAATTTAGACGCATACTATCTTGCGATGACTGTTACATTTTATTTAAAAATGCTGGAAAACATAAACTATTAAGTACTTTATGCTCCTTTCTGTTTCTTCTTTAAGAAATATTGATAATAAAGGTAAAAGTACTTTAAGGTAGAAAGATCGTAATGACTTCGCAAATACTCGCGAAATATTGGTTAACTTCGGCCCATTCGCCACTTACCGTAAATCTAATCGATCTGATCCGAAACAGAAATTATTTTCGCGAAATAAACATTACTTTTCGAATGTTGAGTTATTTTCAATTAAATATGTGAAATAATTGCTTATTTGTCTTTAAAGATTAAAGTAAAAATGTAGTTTGAAGAAAAACAAGTTACTCTGACATGGGGAATACCTTCAAATGACGTAATTGTTGGGAATTTCTGTTTTCATTTAATCATGACATTTTCGCGATATTTCTGGTGTATTTCCTTACACTTTAGTTAAACTTGTCATAAATAAACGTCCAAGTATTATTAGTATTATTGAACATAATTATTCGTATATAAAACCATATCTGCGTAAAGGAGATACATGCTTCTTGCTGTGAAATAACATTCATTCACACAAAAACCTTGGAAAAATAGTCAATCGTGATGGGTGGAGAGCGAGACGCCGGGTGATCGAGTTTGGTGTTTTGTAGGATAATTTAAATACTGTTCATTGTGTAAACTTGGGCATGCTCCACTGAGGAATTTTGACCAGATCTACCGCTGTAAAAAAAAACATCTGAAAATTATGTATCGGCGAAATGATGAGAATGGTCTAAGAGAAACCTTTTAATCCAAAAACAGTAACATTTTACCAATAAGTCACGAGCTTCAAGAAGAGTTTTGATGAAGTTATCACACAGATTTGCCAGTTTTTTTAAACTCCCGTTAATCCAATGTAATGAAAATGTCCATTGATTTTTTTGAAACACACCCTTATAAAACAAAAAACGATATTTCTTTAACATGAGTGCAAAAATAATTCATTTAATATCGATACTGCTAATAGATTATAATTATAAGAGAACAAAAATGTTTTAACATAGAAGGACAGTATTTGCTTTTTTACTTGTCTTATTTTTCATACTTTTTTTTATAGCATTCGGTTGCTTCAGTATATTTTTGTATTACTGATTTCGACATACTATGGAATAAAAGTTAAAAAAAAATCAATAATTGGTGTTTGGCTTATTTTTACTGTAATGAAATACGTTGTTTTTTACCATACGCTTAGTCAAATTTAATGTAATACGTGTTATTGGTCAACTTTAGTACTTAAGTTTGTTACACTTTTTTTTATAAGATACACCTTCAACGTATAAATTAAAGCTATTCGGGAATAAATAAAATACATTTTGACACTATGACAGTCATTTTTGTATGTGTACCCCATCAGAATTTTAGGTTGAAGTAGAAAAATGAGGGGTTATAAGAAAAAATGCATTTTTGTCAAATCGTGTGGTTAGATTTGTTTATAGTTCACAGTTTAGTCTCATAATATATTAAATTTTCAAAGATAAGAAGAAAATCAAGGTCTGAAAAAGTCGCATAAGGTTCTTTCTACATTAATTCACTCTGATCCATTGTATGAATGTGCTAATATTAGTCAATCCTATACTGACTATTATCTTAAGCCGTTCATCGAGAGTCTACATAATAAAAAGAGAAATCGTATTAAAATTAATTTCTGTAATAAAAGTATCGATTTAATTGACCTTCCTAAAATATTCAATGATAAAAATGTACGTAAGTTAATACCTCCTTATTTCCGTAAAACTGAAACACCACTTCATTCATTATATATATATTTACAACCCTACAAAATCAAAACCGTCGACAATTGCTTCGCAGAGGCCCTAAATTTCGACTTCCAATTTAATTTAATTTTGACAACTGCATGAAAGAAATAAAAGTATCATTAGACGAATACGGTAAAAAGTGGTGCAGAAATGAAAATGCATATGTATATGCGCTTTACGAATGGAAGAATAAAGGATTGCTTATGTTTAAGTATAATATGCGTTTCTAATAATAATAAACATAAATGACAAAGTTTCGATTTGTTTTTAATTTATAAAGAATTCCCAATTTTAACAATAAGTATGTAACATAAAAACTCCAAATATATGGACATGACTTGTCTCACACATGTTTTATAAAAAATCCTAATGTTAACAATGATTCATAGGTCGGGTTAAGATATTGAGGTTAAAGATTAGCGAACGAAAATCAACACACCTGTGTGGCCCTCTTCGTATAATCTAAGCGTCCAGGGGTCGGAAATTCGTGTTTGCCACACCACAAGCACGCTATCAGACGATATGTTGTACAGCCGCAGTTTGCTCCGCCCATTTTCTACATCCGGGCTGTCCGTAGTGAAGTTCAACCAATCAGAATACTCGCTTTTAGTGTTATTGACAGTTGACGCAATCCTCACGAAATACGTTGTGTCCGGCAACAGATCTTTAAGCAATAAAAAACGATCAAAAAAAGCATATACATTCTTTCATCACTCAGTGTGTATATTATTTGATGAAGCACATATTTTCGGTATAGCTGTCAACGCCACACGTTTACACTTACTAAACCAGCAATTCTAAATAAATGAAGCCAATAATGTCATAGGATACGCTAGCTAAATTGTTCATAAAACAAAACGCTATCTAATGTCAAAACTATCGGTAAAGATATGCATCAAAACAGGTACAGAGTGCTGCTGAATAGTAGCAGGGTGGCGAAGCAGGATCTTTGACCTTGTCTGACAATATTGTAACATTCAATTGTTTATTGCTTCTAATTAAGCTTTCTAAACAATTTGTATTAATTTGTCATTTAGTACATGCAAACATATATCCCAATTCAATTTATTTTATAATTTCGGCTTTGTCCTGGGCTGGCATTCACAAAGCTCCTAAGGGAAATCTTAACTTAATTTGTACTTCAGTGAAATGTTCAGATCAAACGTTCGAGATGTAATCCAACTATTTCAGTTCACAAAACGGTATAATACTAGTCATCTAAGAAATATTTTATCACATTAAAACAGTTTAATGTAAAAAGAGCTATACATGAAAAGCCGAAGCGTTAAGGAGTTTTACACATTTAAGAAATTAAGAAGGCGCTTTGTTAATACGGGCCCAGCACCCTGACATTTTTTGCTCTGGTTTTTTTCCTTTCGTGATCTGATACACCGATATATTCTGCTCACACCTTTTACTTTCAGGGACTTGGTTTCGTTCCTTATGACGACGGAGCAGAATGCCGGTGCCGACAGGTCGTCCGTGTATTCTACCAGGTAATGGTCGGCGTCGGCAACCGGTTTCCACTTGACTACGAACGTCTGCAACGAATGGCATACAACTCAGATATACAGTAGCGGTAATACCGTATATACTCCAAAAATGTGTAGGTGTTCATGGCGACGTGTTTCAGTAAAGATTGCTTAGAAATACAATAATACTAGCATGCTGGTATAAAGAAAAGAGCATGTATGTCTAAAGATGTGTTTAAAAAATGACATTAGTACGATTGCGTTGACAATACATAACAACACTATATTAAGTAAGCATCTTTAAATAACACAATCAACATATATACATCAACATTTGTCCACATTTTTATTTAATGAAAGAAAACAGAGAATGCTATTTATAGAAGTCTCATCGTATTTATGTCTGTCTGTATTTATATCCTTCTGTCCGTCCGTTCGTTCATCATGCATTCAGTCAGTCTTGTACGTCAGTCTTTCGACACATCCGTTCTTTCGTCCAACCATCCGTTTTTTTTGTGTGCCTTAATTTTCTTTATTTATGTGTCAATCGAGCAATTGGTATGCCTGTCTATTATTCCGTCCCTTCATGTGTCTTTTTGCGCGTCCCTTCATTTGTCCAACCGTGTGTATGTCTATAATTGTAATTGTTTCATTCGTAAAATCATAAGACAAGTTAGCCTACTCACGCTGTCCGAGATTGACTTCACGCGCAGTTTACGTGGGGACTCAACTGTGACGTCATCAAGAGTTGTGAACCTCACGCGCCCGATCTTTTTACTTTCTCCTAGAAAAGCAAAAGCGGTTTTGATTTTCAGATGAAAACATATACCGATATAATTAACCAATGTGTCTTGAACTTTACACCATATTGGTACTGCAGATTAAAACGGCATTTTTCTGGCCTCAGGTTCTGTTTGATCTATTTGGTACTTAATCTATATTTATAACTCCTACAACTCGCAATAACGATTTATCTTGTTCGTAATAACCACAGAGTCACTCGGAATTATGTTCCGCTTTAATTAGCTCGTAGTTAAATCTTAATAATTCGTAATTTCAACTTCTCGATCTAAATTACGACTACTTAAATCTAAACACGACTTACTTAACGGTATTTCGATCTAGGTTATTAAAAATGTATTTACCGTTCTCTGTGTTTTGTTCATGTGTGTTTTGTGTTTGTAATGTGTTTTTGTGATGTCCCGTGTATTGTTTTTGGCAATTAGTCACTTGCCATTAAGAAAGGACTTCGGGCTGTCGCAACTGGAGTTTCGCTTTTTTGTATATTTATACTGTAGATAAGAGGTTTGAAAAACAAACTGCATAATTATGTAATCAATTATGTAATCAAAAATTGAACTCACAACTCAGTATGTGTTGCTTTGAAATAATAAAAAAAATAAGCCGTGTTTGCCTAAGTGTAAAATCACATTTGTTTTCAAAAAATGAAAACATATTAATAAAATATTAATATATATGAAAATTATAGTTACACTACTTTCAGAGGGTATCAAGTACCTGTGTTATCGATGACGTAGACATTTACTGTATACTCCGTGTCTGGCGTCAGGTCCGAGGAAATGACGTCATCATACAGCGTCTGCCAGTCCTTTTTGAAACCGTGACTTTTTACAATGATCTGAAAAGCTTGAGCGAAGCAAACATACCACCTCGATCATTTCAATCCGCTGTAAATCGTCTAACGCTGGTGAAACTACAAAAGTACTGTACGTTATGCACATGGGCCCTCAGTTACCAAACTATTCTTAGACTTAAGATTAAGAATGAAGTAAATAGCCTATTGTTCAAAGTGTTGTTTTCAAAGGACACTGTAAATTTCAATCTTGCTCGGTATTCACTCACTCTTATTGCAACATTCTTTATTTACAACGATTTGTTATTGACAAAAGCAACATTGTTACCAATATAGTTGTTTTTGATTGTTTCTTGAGTGTAACTCCATTCTTAATTCTTAAGTCTAATAATTGGTTGGTGTATACTGACCTTGGTATAGTAATGTTGTAATGGATGTAGTAATGGATGTAGTAATGGACGTAGTAATGGACGTAGTACTGGACGTAGTAATGGGTGTATTAATGGACGTAGTAATGAACGTTGTAATGAACGTAGTAATGGACGTAGTAATGGACGTTGTAAAGGACGTAGTAATGGACGTAGTTATTGACGTAGTTATGGACGTAGTAATGGCCGGAGTACTGGACGTAGTAATGGACGTAGTAATGGGTATAGTAATATATGTTTTAATGGACGTAGTAATGGACGTAGTAACGGACGTAGTAACGGACGTAGTAATAGACGTATTAATGGGTGTTGTAATGGACGTAGTAATGGACGTAGTAATGGGTGTGGTAATTGACGAAGTAATGGACGTAGTAATGGATGTAGTAATGGACGTAGGAATGGACGTAGTAATTGGCGTAGCAATGGATGTAGTAATGGACGTAGTAATGGACGTAGTAATGGACGTAGTAATGGAGGAAGTAATGGACGTAGTAATGGATGTAGTAATGGACGTAGTAATGGATGTAGTAATGGATGCAGTAAAATATGTAGTTTCCGCTTTGTGATCAAGAGATTGTTAGTTCGATCCTACCCATAGAGCGTGATCTCCAATAGAGACATCAATGGTTCTACCCAAGAAGCCAACTCGGAAGTGTCGAGGACCCTTTTTTCGGGATTTCCTATGTTACTACAAGATCCTAAAATAATGCACAAAAGGGCATTTACTTTCGAGTTTGGTTTCACAAAATTAACTCGAATTTTATATCGTCTTGAGGGCATTCTGTTTGCGAATTTGCAGCTGAATAACAACCGATTGTCTTCATTATCGTTATTATGGGATGAAACAAAAGACAAGGAAACAATACCTCTGAAGGTATTGTCGTTTAATTGCCTTTCCGAGCTGTTGAAGACAATTCTTGCAGAGTGCTGGGTTATGTCGGTCACTAGGATATCTTCGTTGTCATCAGAATATGTAGGCAGAAATTAGCTGATAATGCAAAAACGGTTTTGGAGTACTCGAGTACCCGGATATCAGTTCGGGGAACAGACTAGTAGTACTGACTGGGGGTAACTGTAATGGTCAAAAATGCCTGATTAGCACCGCCTAAATCCAGGCTCAGCGAATAAGATGCTTGCTATATTTCGAATGTAATCTTGTGTGTTATCAGCTCATCTTAGATAGAACGAATAAACGATCTAAAAACCGATACATGTTGTATCTTGAATACACCATCCTGCAAGGGTCAAGAATTTTACAGTAATTACAACAAGGTACCCGGATATTAAATAGATACCGGTTGCAGTTCGGGATGTGAATGGCCTTTCGGTTCACCTTTGCCTCGTTACGATTTGACGAAACGTTCATGCATGTGCCCAGATGTGTATGTTTTGTTCACGCTTGTGAAATGTTTATACTTTAAGTTATATAATTGCAATTTGTATAAATGTATGAAATTGGATTATAATATGTCTTAAAATATTTTCATGAGGAATACATTTTAAACATTTAGTTTTTTAATATTGATGCAAACATTTATACAGAAAATGAAAAGCAGAATGCGTTAAAGAGGGACTGTCTGATTTTATAATATATATCGGGTCTTCTTCATTGCCCACTAACATAAATCCGTTGTATATATCATAAAATACGTCAACATTGAAACGTGCAAATATATTTTTTCTGTTGATACAGACCCCTTTATACGACTACATCGGCTTCATTCGGTTTTGAATCAGAAAATAAGAACTGCGCATAAGCCAACAATCAATCTGACTCGTCTAAACGCTGTATAGACATGAACATAATCTGACTCGTCGAGACGCTGTATTGACATAAGCATAATCTGACATAAATTGATGGTTTTACGTTATATTTTTCTAATACAAAATCGTACACTCCCTCATTAGCATTATATCGCAGCGAGCATTCGATACGTACCGTGCTGGTCCGAGCGTTTCTTCTCTTCTGTTTTCACGACCGCAGTATCCGACCAGGCCCCTCTGTGTTTGCCGACAACAGCTCGCACGTTAAAGATGTAGACGGTATTCGGGTTAAGACGCCGCAAGGTAAGCACCTGGTCTGTAGTTGTCGCCCTTTGGGAATATTTGGAGCCTTTCGTCTTATACCTAGGAAAGTTAAGTAATGCATAATAAATAAACGTAGGGCCATAACATCTGTTGTTTAAATGCAGTATTAAAAAGGTTAACTTTCTGATGAAAGCAGGAGCATGAAAACAGCAGAGATTATTTAAGAAATAATTGACGGGTAACTGTTGGTTATTGCGGTAATAACCAACTGTTTGGAGTTCCGATGCGTAGGAATTAAACCACGAGGGCGGTAGCCCGAGTGGTTTAATAACAAGCATCCGAACGACAAACCGTTGGTTATTACCGCAATAATCAACTGTTACCCGTGAATTATTTCGATTCTAACACGATCTTATATAAAATTCGTAGTTTTAAAGGTTATGAATGAGAACTATATTTATGTATACTCCGCCCATTTTCCGAGAAGAGCATACACACGTGCGTTTCTGTGACGTCAATAAATCATAAAAATTCAAAATAACGTCAGCTTTATTGATAAACATTGAGCGAATGACGTCATACTTATCGATATAATACAGTGAAAATATGATGCTAAAAAACGCCACTTAAAAGCATATTAACAAAACGTAAACGTTTTTGTGAACTTAAGTATAAAGTATGTAGTACAAGTGTGGTCTTACTGTGCTACAAAATGCAGAAAATGGTTTGTTTGTCACAATTTGCTATCACGCATTTAAGCACGTGCATTTTACGGAACAATTTCTTCGAAGTTCTGGAACTATTTTCAAAACATTAGGCTCCGCCCATTATTTGTTGCAGAATAACCCACAGTTATTTTCCTTCTTTATCTATGCACCACTAGCCGCGTGCCGTGGTAGAATTGAAAATATATACATACATATCTAAATGCGCGATTTTTAGACCACGCAAACTAGTCGTTTTAAAAATGCGCGAAATTTACACACCGCGAAATAACATGATTTTAATGCTATCACTTACTTGACCACATACTGAACCTCTTCTTCCGTCACTTCCGGTCTCGTGCGCCACGTGATACGTATCTTCCTCGAGGACAGGGCCCGCGCCCACTCTATCTCTACATCCGGGGCTGATGACGTCACCAGACCTAAAATGACCATATACATTGAAATATTCTAACATGATACGCATTTAGTTTTCTATTGACAAAGAACAAAATTCACCGTTGTAAAACTACCATTTTAAGAAGGCACGCACCAACCTTCATATAAACAAAGAAGAAAATTAAGTATAGGTTACTTTGCAACAATTATGGGTGGGGCTAACACACTCAAAGCACGCGCTGCGAAATAAACACTTACCCGACAAATGGGCCGATACATTTACCCCCAGTGTGATAATATTATATAAATAACACATGGCTGAGAGGATGATATAAAATAATATCAACCCGAGAAATGTTATATCAACCGAGGGTTGATATTATTTATATCACCCTCTCAGTCATGTGTTGTTTATTTTATTGCACCAAACAATCCGTATAACACATTGAAATGATAAGCTTCGTGAATTGTTTTCACCATTACTTTAATGTAGACTCTAGAAATAAATGCTACGTAAGCCGAGGCTTGACATTACCATTTTACAATACAATAGTTAGAGTTTCTAGTTAAAACATTGCAGAATCAGCCTTCCGTACTTTCCAATGCTTCGCAGAGATGACCCTAACCTTTACGTGTCAATTTTAAAAATGGCGTGATCGATATGAAGTTTCTACAGCGCGTTATATTAAATCAGCTAAAAACATAGCGAAATGCGGGCGAAATGTTATCTTGTGATTCAAAAAGGAATAATATACAGTTTGCGGAAAATGTTTAATGGACTTTCAGATCACAAAACGGATAAATGTGTGGCATAATCCAGACACGGATCAGGCCCAGGCTTTTGGCCTCCAGCCCCCCCCCCCCCCCTCCGGCTGAACCCGGCAATATCATTTTCGGGCTGGGCTTTGATCGTACACAAGCAATAAACGGCTGGCGTGTCACTTAATGTACCGTACATTGCCTTGTCTATTATGTAATCTGGACATTCAATCTGGGAGCTGGATGGTACCCTGCTGGGCATTCACCAATCATTGTATTCGAGTGGCTGTTAACATATCAATTGGTAGAATAATATTTGTCAAGGGTTCGATGTCGTTAATTTACCACGGTCGGACGCATCCTAATTGTAATCAAGAGTGTTACTTAGGCGTAAACAAATTATTTTTTCGGGTTACCAGACCTTCCCTAAACATATGCCCAAACCTTATAACAATTCATTGTGTCTGTCGGATATTTTTTGTTTTATTTACTTTTTTCCAATAATTAAATTTTTCTGGATAGCATCCACTTAAAAACAATGTTTAAAGATATTACCGATATGTTTTTAATATTCATTTAGTTTTAAAATCTTAAAGTTAATCATTTACCAAATAAAAAAATCCCTACCTACCTACCCTAATGTTTTTGGGCATGTTACCTGAAACGAACATATTATTTTGTATACGCCTTATTCAAACTTTCTGCTTTAGGTAGATGTATGGCAATAACTTCATAACTTTGTTTTGTAAAAGTTTTTTAAGGTTGATGATGGGACCCAATCCCAAATATTTAAGGAAAAAAAACTACCACCATACGTTTGGTTCGTAAAGAGATGTATAGATACAATAATGATATAATATTAATTATGTTATATAATACAAATTCCCACGTAGATACGAAAACAATCCATGTAAAAGTCAATTTAGGGTGAAAAGCTCGTGATTTAAATTTGGCAAATATATGGCTACATATGGTTCATATTATGTAGTAAATGGTATTTTACCTAGTTTGTTATAGTGTATAATAAATCAAAAATGTATAACTTGCCTTCTATTTGGTCCGAAAATATGTACTTTGTCAAATTGTATGTACGACAGTGGAAACAGTCCTATTAACATAAAAGGAAAAAAAAACCCAAAAAAACTAGTTACAGCCATCAAAAATGACCATTTCCAATAGCTATAAATCGGTAGCGAAAACAATCTTTTTTTTCCTTTTTTTCAAAAGTCTTTCAAGGTCCATAATTGTGTGATTTTTTTCATAATATGTGATGGATATTTAAAAAACTACTTCTACTACTACACCTCAACTGCTGCTGCTGATTCTACTACTGCAGTTGCTGCTGCTACTACTACTACTAGTTCTACTACTATTACTACTACTATTACTACTACTGCTGCTGATTCTACTACTGCAGTTGCTGCTGCTGCTACTACTACTACTACTATTACTACTGATGCTGCTGCTGATGAGGATGTTATTGCTACTACCGATGCTGCTGCTACCATCACCACTACAACTACGTCTGCTGCTGTTGCACCGGCTGCTATAATTACTGTCACTACCAATTCTATATCATCTAAGTCCAGCCCCCAGCCCCGGGCCAAGCCTGGTCTGCCCCCGCCCCTGTAGTCTGTAAAGAAACTGTGCAGTGACGACACAAACCAGTTTTCAGTGGACTAATATTATTACATAGGGTTCAAATGGGGGCTGACCGTGTAAACTAAAAGTGTTTCTAAACGACAAAATGTGTGTGTTTCTTAACGAAAACTAATGCATAAAGCGTGGTTCATTTCCCGAATTATATAATGATTTCGTTGTAAAACATACATACTCTTTGGTGTGTGTTTATCAATGGAATCATTATAAACACGCTGTTTGTATTAGTTTTCGTTAAGAAACACAAACATTTTGTCGCTGAGAAACACTTTAAGTTTACACGGTCAGCCCCCAGTGGTTGTGTTGTGTCGTGCTTAAATACTTTAAATACGGAGTTAAAGAAAACATGCATCGGTGGTGTCTAAAATTATTTTGGACGCCATTATTGATAATCGGATACAGGTTTGGACACAAAATACGAATTTAAAGATACGTTCTGACCAGTCATAGCGATTTCGAAAACACCGCGTTTCTGGTTAGCAAAGTTCACGTGAACAATTGAAATACACATGCAAAAAAATGTTGGCTTTGTGGATACAAAAAGGAATTGCAAGTGCTTGTAGCTGGATATTAATTGTAAATTGTATTAATTGTAAATTGGATCTACGTCATCACTATGTAGGTAAAAGTTGCATAGTCGTTTAATTTTGTTTTGTTTTGAAAACAAAATCGCTCTTCTATTTTTAGCTCAGCGCGAGGGTGATATTAAACATATTACCCTGTGATTTAACTTTTGGTCTATGGACAAATACACAGAGCGGTCACGTGAGGTGTAATAAATATATATATCACACCCTTTTCGATAGTAGACGATACGTTGTATCACGCTTCATGGTGTGTGATATTTATTTTATTATACCGAACAATAAAAACAAGGGAACATAAGCAAGATAACGTATTTATCCTGCCGAATGCCCTTTAAAATCAGCCTAGTTTTAAGAAAAGATTACCAAGTGACCTCGAATCTCCGTCAGCAGCTCTGACGGGTTATTTTCATCGCTTAAAATGTGTTCCTGGTTTCGATATGAAACAGTTTTGGTTCCGTCACAATACAATAGTAATCTAGTTGAAAAAACAACAACTGCAGAATCAGCATTCCAATACTTCCACACAAACTTTTACCGGCATTACAATGGAGTGTACAACTAGGCCTATATTTAGATGTGTCATTTTTAAAGATGGTGTGATCGAGAGGAAGGTCTGACAGCGCGTTAGTTTAAAACAGTAAGAAACTGGCGAAAGTTATCGCGTAAACCAAACCGGAATAGATGGAAAGTATTGTATAGATATTCAGATCACATTACGCGATAAATATGTGGCATTATCTGTAAGCAAACTGAGCAGTCACGACACAAACCAGTTTTCACTGGACTGACATCGTTATCCGTTTTCCTAGTATCCTACATAGGTCATGACAGGATTGTGTTGTGTAGTGTAAGTTTGTTGGTAAGTACCAACATAACACAGAATTAAAGAAATTATTGTGGACGCCAATATTGATAATTGGATACAATTGTGAAAATACGAATGAAAAGATACGTTCTGACCAGTCATTGACCTTTTCGACATTGTTTACCGAGGTTTTCCGAATACGCCGTATAATTGCTTTCGCTGTTCAGAAAATTTATTATGCATTTTGCATATGACTGGACAAGAAAACTGTACTTGTTGTGGAAAAGTATATGTAAGTCGGCTTTTATACATATTTATGCTTTATATGCACTTGTTATGTTTTAAACAGGTTAAAATTTAACATTCTAAACGTGGGTGGGGTATGGGAATTAATCATTTAATGATCGGAAAACTACGCTACAAAGGCAACAGATCTTATTTTGGCATTAGATTTAATACCTTTCTTTCAAATAGGTTATGAAATAATAAAGAGAACGCCAGTATATTTATTTGTATGCACGTTATGTTTATCCATAACAGTCCTTAAATGTGCCATCAGTGTTTGTCAATAGAAAACGTATAGGCAATATTTAGAAGTTTTAATGCATATACGGAATTGCATAGAGTAACCAGTTCAGTATGTTGATACATAATATTAGTGTGTGTTTGTATTACAGTATATCTTTGCAATGATAATAATAATAGTAATACTTTAATTAACTTTGTTTGTTTCAGGTAACTATTACAGAATCTGGAATGTCTCACCCTGATTATCCAGGGGATTATTCACCTGATTGTATTATTCCTTCGTGAATTAGCATATTGTGACACACAACACCACTAATGTAATTACATTTATAAAAAATATATAAATATTATGTTCAAGTTAAGTAATGTTATTAATTGTCAAAATTCAAGTGAATATATTTAAAATAATAATGTTACTGAATTGTTGTTATCATAACAGATCGTTGTTGATGGATTGTCATAAGTATTTAGTAATCACACATCTGTGCGCATACAAAGTTCCAAGTGCAAAACATGCCGTAACCCGCAAACTGTGGAGAAGTGATCCATGGGTGACCTGAATAATTTTCTTCATCAAGTCGTTCAGACGGGCTTTCACCATTGACTGCTTTGTGATTTTGTGTAAAACCACTGCGGGAATTAGCTATATATATTTTATAGAAACAGTGTTCATTCCGACATTGGAACCAGTATTAACTGTGACCGTCCAAGTTCCTGTTCAAAATGGGTACACTGGAAATGTCAGCCCAACTCAATAGCTGGTGATGAACTTGCTTGGTTTTTTACTGAACTGTACTAAAACCTGTGAAAAAAGTGACTTAGTACTGGTTCTACACAGGAATATACTAATTAAAACAATGCATGCTTTGTGCATTACTAATGTATTTTATGTGATACTTGTTTCAGTATAATTGAATACTGTATGTAATTTTGTTTATTTGTGTGCTGTGGATGTAATTTTGAAAAGCTTTGTATTTACAGCTAATGATTAAAAGAGAATACCCCAGTGACATGGACTTTTTTCTTGTTGTGTTGTTGATAAAGTGAAGATAATTAAGCTGCATATATTCCTTATGATGGTACTAGTAGGACACTTGTCTGTTATGTGGAACTGCAGGACACATCCTGTATTAACTGCTGCCAAAACTACAATTACATACTTTACGGCGGTCAGTTAACCTACTCGCTTTTCCTTAGCCGATCTAAGCGGTTGACCAGTACCAAATCTACATACTGTAATGGAAGTAACTACTGTCCTTCTTGAAGCAGAGGTAGTGAGAGAATGGCCGTAGAAATTATTTTATTACCAATCCCACACAAGTTATGTGGCCGGCCAGGGGCTCGAACTCGCGAACAACCGGATTGACAGTCCAGCTCTCTACCAACTAAGCTAGTTGGGTCCGGTTTGTATTCAGGTTGCAATTGTCAAAAGAAAAAAAATCTTTACAATGATATATACGTGTAATTCATATATCTGTGAGAAACCCTACTCACCAAATCAAATAAAACTAATTTTCTGGGTCGATGAAAATGTACTCAACGTTGGGCTATTTTCTATACATGTAGTACAAAGTAAATGTGTAAAAAATTGCCCTGTTTAAAAAAAAAAATAGGTAGGTTGACTTTTAAAAAATAGAATGTCAAAAGAGTTTGCATGGTTTACCTCTAACCGTAGGGTTGGTGTTTTGTTTCTTGTTCATGGTTGCCTATTTTGACACACTACTCGTGTGACCATTAATACTGTTATACAACCAGGTCTAAATTATGTGTTTGGACGTTAAAATCGTAAATTAAAGCAATACGCCTTCATATAAAGTTAATTTATTGTTTATTTTGAGTTTTAATAGCAGTTTATATAAAACTGCATAATCAGCTGATCGATGTTTGCTTTACAGCGAGAAAACGGAACCCCCCTGACCTCAAAATCTCGCGTTATCTCGCCAGTCTCGTTACGCGTGATTTGACAATGTCGAAATCGTGAATGGCGATTTCGAAAACAAATCGCGTTTCTGGTTAGTTAGGTTCACATGAACAAATAAATAGGTACATCTGTGTGGATACTTAAAAAGGAAGTGCAAATACTAGATATTAAATGTAAACAGTAGTGGATCGACGTTAGCAATAAGACTTTTGAGGTAACATTATACAATGATACCTTTACACAACGTTGTGTTTGTTCTTACGATGCTTATCATAATTAGTTTACCTTAAATTTCACTCCATTTATAAATTCAGCAACTTTATTTTGATATAACAGTTTTAATGCCTTATAGCAGTATACATCCATTTGGTTGTCTATCGAGGTGCATTCAAGAACAGCTTGTTCATTTATCAAAATTGAGGGAGGACAACTAACCAACAGAACAGCCGCAGCTAATGATTCTGGGCGGAGCTTTATAAACAAATAGTACGTTACATATACAGGACATATTCGAATAAATATCAGTAAAGAGCCGTGTTAGAATCGTGTTAAATTTAGTTCGCATTGTAATTGCAGAAAATGTTGTCAGGTCATTTCCGATGGAAGTTAAACTGTGGGGTTTCCATAATTAACCAAATAAAGATTAAGCATTTTACTATAACACACACATTATTGAAAGCATACCTGGAGCTTTCATCATTGTATTACGGACTTCGTCAACACCATGGCGTGAGCGATATTAACGAACGCATTGAAACCCGCACTCAACAGGGACGGGGGCCGTTTCCAGCTTTCGCACATCTGGGACCGTTCGTTAACATCGCTCGCGCCAATTAGCGATGTCAGCGGTTCCCAGCATTAGACCATTGTGCTGACGAAGTCCGTAGTACACGGACGAAAGCTTCAGGTTTGCTTTCAATAATTTGTGTGTAACAGCCAAACGTTTAATCTCTATTTGGGTTGTCAGGTCATTGACTAATGAACAACAATTTGTCTTTGTAATGCGGTATTTTAAAGAGGCTAACGCACTCGTTATTCAATTCCTACGCATCAGAACTCCAAATCGTTGTTTACTAGTCGATAAACAACTCGAAATCGAACATTATTTCTTAAATAATCGACATGAATCAAATAATTTAAATTACTACTAGCCAACTATATTTTATAACATGTCAACTTTGGAATTATAAAGATCATTGTCACCAGTGGTAATCATAATTCATCTACTTGTGCGGAATATAAATTCATATGTGTTTAATGTATAGCTAGGACACATTTATAACTCAGTGTTCAGTGGATTACTCTTGCATGGATTTCACTCGAATCCATAACGGAAACAAACACATTCATAGGAATGGATTTGTAATATATTCATGCATGAACCTCAGTGCCACTGTAATGTGTCCGAACTAAATAAAGCGTAAAATTGTCCTGGCCAATCCAGTGGGTGCAGCATAATATTTTCACAATAGCTGATGATTGCTTATACAGATTAGTCCCCAATAGGGACGGTGTGCATGTGTTTACTGTTTTCTAAATTACTTCAACAGACCGTTTCATTAGTGTTATCAGTAGCTTAAACCCCGCCAAGTTCGTATACCGTGATTCTATTTTGTTTTCACGTGTTAATTAAGCAGATTATAAATTGAGCAAAAATACGATTGGCTGATCCATTATGCCTGGAGCCAATTGCAATGGGTGACTTTTGCACGTGTTAGATACGACTGAAAGGGCCGCAGGTATATCGTTTAAAATTAAGCCCCACTCTTTTCTATTGATAAAGGATTAATTTAGGTACGTACATCACAATAGTAATGATTGAAACGCAGAATATCTTACATACTATGGTAAAGATACTACTGTCATCTTAAGAAACACTATTACATTTAACAACATTGCATACACTCTAAGCACATCTCAATGTACTTCTACTACTACTAATACTACTACTACTACAACAATAACTACTACTACTACTACAACTAAGACTGCTGGTGCTACTAGTACTGTTGCTACTGCCGATGATGTTGTTGCTGCTGCTATTACAACAACAACCTCTACAAATGCAACAACTGTTGTTGCTGCTGCCTATGCTACAACTTCTTCTTCTTCTATTATTGCTACAACAACAACAACAACAGCAACAACAACAATAACTTCTACTACTACTACTACCACTACTACTACTACAACTACTACTACTACTAATACTATAACTACTACTGTTGCTATTTCTTCTTCTACGTCTACTCCTCCTCCTACTACTACTGCTACTACTACTGCTGCTAGTACTATTACTACTGATACTAGTACTACTACTACGACTACTACTACTTCTAGTACTACTACTAGTACTAGTACAACTACTACTATAACACTACTATAACACAACAACTACTGCAGGTGCTACTACTACTGCTGTTGATGCTGATGATGTTGCTGTTCTTCTTGCTTCTACTACAACAAACTGTAAAACAGCAACAACAGTTGCTGCTGCTGCTGCTGCTTCTGCTACTATTACTCCTACTGTTACGTCTTCTTCTGCTGCTGCTACCGCCACTGCCGCTGTCTCTGTCACTGTAACTTCTTCTGCTACTGCTAAAACAACAACAACTACTACTACTACTACTATTACTACTACTACAACTACTACTACTACTACTACTACTACTTCTACTACTACTACTACTACTACTACTACTACTACTACTACTACTACTACTACTACTATATAATGTCATCATTATGAAAATGTTGATGTCGATGAATATGGCGAAGCCTATAGTATATCGTAAACAACAACCACAGATTTGAACACTGCTTGGTTCGCTTATCTCTTTAGAGTATTCCGTTACAAATATACTTTCTTATGTCTATTTTCTAATCAAAATTAATGTTAAACTTACCGTATAAATGAAAGAACATAACTATCCAAACAGCTCTGTAAGCTTTCATAGTCGAGCATTAATAGCGTATACAAGTTAAACCCCTTTAACAATTGCTCTTTCGTAACATAATTATCCACCAATACACTTTCTTATCCATCAATACACGTTCTCTACAGATCAACCTGAAAATAGCCGAATAATATTAAAAGTTAAACAACAACTTTGTCGGAAAATACCGAAGATTTCCGAAAATATTAAGCATTCGCAGTTGATTTCGACGGAAGAAATACGATTGGTATATTCGTCTGTGTCCGGAAATGAATGCACAGAGCTCCTGAGTGAAAGCAGTTGCTCTTCCAGACTTTAATTGGCAATTATCGTCGAGGGGATTACTTTCATATGAATCGAATATTGTCTACGGGAATAAATCACAAGCCAGACGTCTGCTCGTTTATTTATCTCGTACAGACTTCGAGATAGTTTCTGGGTTAATAGTACGTGAATATATTACTTTTGATTAGGCGGTTTTATTTGCCTATTTAACTGTTGCTATGTTTTAGATAAATATTGTTTATGCATATTTTGCGATTTTTTCGGAAGTTTAATAAATTCTTTAAAATAAAGCATAAAATAGTTTCTGGGTAAATAATATGTGAATACATTACTTAAGATGAGGCAGTTTTTCCTAGTTAACTTTTTTTATTTTGCATTTTTATATGTTTTATGTCTATTATATTCAATACTGTAAGTTGGTACTTTAATATATTCTTCAAACAATAAACAAGGCAGTTTTATTTGTCTTTTTAATTATAAATATGTCGGAATTCAATACGTTATATGCATATTTTACAATTAATAAGTCTGCATTATAATAAATTCTTAAAACCAATAACAAATGAAATTTAATAGTATATATGCTTATTTTACTATTAATTTGCGGCACGTTATTAAATTCATAAAAATCGAAGAATACACCAACAACGACGGAGCTATCTATACCGTGTTCACACAACGACGGAGATATCTATACCGTGTTCACACAACGACGGAGATATCTATACCGTGTTCACACAACGACGGAGATATCTATACCGTGTTCACAACAAGAAAGTCTCCACACAAATAGTTGAATGGTTCCGAGCATAGCTCGCATCAAATACCAGAGGGCACCAACGTCCACGTAACTATAGTCAAATCACATCGTGTCAATTGAACTGCCAGACAAAGACAAGAAAACAACGTGGACACCATTGAATCCTTGCGTTTACTTTTTTAAGTATATTTTTTTCGTTTTAACCCTCAATTTATGTTGTCTAGACAAATAATTCATTATTGCAAATGGGTTGTATAAAATAATAATAAAACTAATTTGTTTCTGTTTGTGTTTGTTGTTGTTTTTTTTTTTTGGGGGGGTGGGGGGAGGTGTTGGGGGGGGGGGGCGTTACTAAACATGATGTTAATTGGCATGACATATTCATAAAAAATGAACATTGCCCCAAAACGAGTAAGGTATTTGATATATGTAACAAGACACGGGTATTTTGTTAATTTTATTGTATTGCTATTAAGCGTACACATTTATATTTTACTTACTTGCTTATTAAATAAATTACCACTCAAAATTATATAAGAACTATAAATATGATAATTGGCCAATATAGTTTAAAGAACTATTTATATTGTGTGCAATAAGTCAAAATAATACATCATAATAAATAATTATAGTTTATGGTATAATGAAAATAATTCGAAATGAATGTTCACAAAATTATTAAAAAACGTTTGACGGATCTTTTCCACAGATTGTTCGTATTTTTCAAAAATGTGATTAAATGAATTAACTGGAAAGACTTTGCTTGGACTCAAACAAGGGAACTTTGAGATAAAAGTATCTCATGCGCTTACCACTAGGCTATTGAAACTTACACGTTTGGTTGCGTATTTTTAATGCTATGTAAGGGATTTATCCGATTTTCAAAATACCGATGAAAAGCGTTACAAACGCTTTAATATTTTATCAATTTCGATTTTTGATTATTCATTGAATGAAACAGGTATTTCCAATAAATTTCGGAGTAATTGCTTTGCATACATAATAACATGCTTGTTTCAACATCTATTTTACACTCAAACCACCACTACCGACATACAGTTTACACGAAATGCAGTAATAACACTGTTGTAGAGTTGGAAAAAAAAAAAGAAAAACAATGCAATATGTCGCTGTTCTTTTATCGTAAATTTCTACAGAATTTGAATTAATTATAATTTCAAAATTACATTTACATTGAATGCAATAGTATTGTCCTGTTTTAAAAGACTATTAAACGGAATGCATTGGTACAATGCATTTTTAAGATACATGATTGCTGAATAATTTTCCATTTTTAACATTTTACTTGTAATGCTGAAAATTACCATATTTTATGAAAACAATATATACGAAATGCACAAAAGATCTTCATTTTAATTTGCAGTTGACTCGGACTAAACTGATAGTAATATATTATTTTTATTTCACCCCATTACATTTCAAAACTCCCAATAAAATATGTATTGAAACCCGATTTCAGCATACATTTAAAAACGGAATACCCTTTTACAAACCGATTTTCACATACATTTCTAATCGAAATAGAACAATACAATCCAATCTTAGCATGCACTACAAAAAGGAGTACACTATTATCATCCGATTTCAACATAATTTTAATACGGAATATTCTATAACAACACAATGTGAACAAAAATCTATACGTTATACAGAATAAAAACCAAATACCAAAATACATTTCTTAACATACTAACGTAATGCATCCAAAAAAGAATGAACAAACCTTTCAATACGGAATTAAGAATTGCAATTCAATTCGAAAATGCTTTTCAAAGTAGGAAGACAAGTACTACAGCTCATTGTCAACATAACATTCAACACGGAGTATAGTACATGTATACCATACTGATCTCAACATGCAATCTAAACGGAGTATAGTACATGTATACCATACTGATCTCAACATGCAATCTAAACGGAGTATAGTACATGTATACCATACTGATCTCAACATGCAATCTAAACGGAGTATAGTACATGTATACCATACTGTTCTCAACATGCAATCTAAACGGCGTATAGTACATGTATACCATACTGATCTCAACATGCAATCTAAACGGCGTATAGTACATGTATACCATACTGATCTCAACATGCAATCTAAACGGCGTATAGTACATGTATACCATACTGTTCTCAAAAACGGAGTATAGTACATGTATACCATACTGATCTCAACATGCAATCTAAACGGCGTATAGTACATGTATACCATACTGATCTCAACATGCAATCTAAACGGCGTATAGTACATGTATACCATACTGATCTCAAAAACGGAGTATAGTACATGTATACCATACTGATCTCAACATGCAATTGAAAACGAAGTATAGTACATGTATACCATACTGATCTCAACATGCAATTGAAAACGGAAGTTAGTATCGCATAATGATTTCAACATACTTTTTCAAAATAAAAAACGAAATAAAACTATTTCAACCAATGTAAACACGCGTTGCAAATCGGGATGCAGCAGTACAACAGATTACAACATAACAACACTATGTTTAAGTACAATTTAAAGGGAAAGCGTATTTCAACAGCTGCAACAGAAATCAACACATTATTACAGTCTGATTTCAACAAACAATTTAAAACGCAATACAGTGTTAATAATTAAAACAAACATTTATAATCATAAAACATACTGCAATAAAAAGTCAACATTTCCAAACGAAAAACACAACAATAAATAGTTGCAAAACAAATTTCAATGCGTACAGTCTTACAATTCAATTTTTACAAATGTAATACTTAATTGCAACCTAATTTTAACATACGTTATACAATTGAAGTATAATTTCAACATTAATTTTGAAACGAAATTACGTACGACAAACGTATACAAACAGTAATTTGCAAATACAAAATGCAGTATTGCAATATGATTTAACACCCGTTTAATAACAGTATAAGCAATGACACGCTAATGAGAATATAGAGTTATACAGTATACACTATAACAAACTATTTTCAAGGTACATTGGCAAATGAATACAACCAGTACTATTACCTACATACATTTCTTATCTCGGAATATATTCCCACAACCGTATGTAAACATACCTTATCAATTAAACATTTAGTTGTGGTCACCGTCTTGGAACGGTCAATGCAAAGCATTGATGGTCAATTAAACAGTAAAACGAGTATAAGCAACGAAATGTTCTGCTTTACCGAACCTAAATAATAATAATAATAATACTAATGCTACTACTACTACTACTACTACTACTACTACTACTACTACTACTACTACTACTACTACTACTACTACTACTACTACTACTACTACTACTACTACTAGTACTACTACTACTACTACTACTACTACTACTACTACTACTACTACTACTGCTGCTACTACTACTACTAGTACTACTACTACTACTACTACTACTACTACTACTACTACTACTACTACTACTACTACTACTACTACTAATAATAATAATAATAATAATAATAATAATGATAATAATAATAATAATAATAATAATAATAATAATAATAATAATGATAATAATAATAATAATAATAATAATAATAATAATAATAATAATAATAATAATAATAATAATAATAATAATAATGATAATAATAATAATAATAATATTAATAACAATAGTAATAATAACAATAACAGTTTTTTGTGATGTTAGTTGGCAAGACATATTCATCAAAAATTAGAATCCTAATTTGTTCCTACGATATATTCGACATAGGCGGACAATGGTTCCTTCATAACTATGACACCACGGACATTCGTTCCTTCATTATTTTGATAGTCCGGACATTGGTTCCCACACTATTTTGAAAGCCCGGACAATCGTTCCTGTCGTGATACTGCGATCTTTTGGATGTCGATCCTGAAAAGAAGACATTAGATCACCGATAAATACACCATATCGAACGCGATGTCCGGGTTGACAATGATCGTACATAGGAAGCATTGTTCGGGCTGTCATTATACTGTAGAAAACATCTTTCGGGCTATACAAGTTATTAGTGAGTGTCCGGGGAGTCATAATCATGTAGGAACCATTGTCCGGGCTGTCATTATACACCAGAAAACATCGTCCGGGCTATACAAGTTATTAGCGAGTGTCCGGGGAGTCATGTAGGAACCATTGTCCGTCTATACAAAACATAGAGTAAGAATGTCTTTAGGAACCGATATCCGGATATTCAAAAATTCACTTCGCCCCACAAAGATTTAGGTATACATGTATGTAACAAGCAGTATGTAAAAGGACACATGTGTATGCTTTATTTTATTTTATTGTTATTGTTATTAAACATGCACATATATATATGCAATGTATTTTTACAGCATTCATTCATTTTTCGTTCTTTCATCTGGCAGTCTGTTCGTTCGTTCTTTCCAGCGTTATTTTATCGTTGGTTTGTTGGTTAGATGGAAAGTTCGTTCGTACGTCCGTCCAATCATCAGTTAATTAATTCCTAGTAATTCAATCAATCAATCAATCATTCAATCATTCAATCATTCGATATTTCAATCATTCAATATTTCAATCATTCAATCATTCATTCATCCATTTCTTCACTCATTCATTCGTTTATTCATTCATTCACTCATTTATTCACTCATTCATTCAACACTCATATATACAAATTTCAAATATATATGAAACATACTTTTCCATACACAACACTTAATCTAAATATTTAAAAAAGTAAGATTCCTTTTTTAAAACGTGTTGCCATATGGAAACCCCCATTTAAACAACTATGATCTAATTGCTGGTAATGTATACATGTCATACGGTACAGGAATTGTGTTAGTATGCAAAGCAAGTAATGCTATGAATGTTTGTTTAACAGCTCATACATATATGTAGCCATTGTAACCATTCGAATAATAAAAGCATAATGCTTTATTTCTGTTTTAAACATAATTTTCCAAATATTCATATACACGAATATCATCTTACACGTTATGCAGTGTTACACCATGATCATCATGTATTATATCTGTAAACCAATATTGTGTGTATTGAAATAACACTGTTTTCATACCAATTACTTAATTATAGTGCATTACCATTCAAAATTATAATAGAGTTCCGATATCATATTCAATAATAATTGACAAATAAAGTGCAAAGTAATTCAACTGTTAATTATCCAAATATTTTCAAATTGTTATTTTGCTGTGTTTGAGGCTAATATATTTTTTCCAAACGAGTCAATCGGTTTTCAATGATTTTAGGTTACATAAGCAAACATGCAAAGAGAAAAAAATATGCGAACGAGAGCAAAATTAATTGTGCTTATAAATGTGTACAGCTAACTTTTACGTTTCTGAATAATATGCCTCGTTTTTCCAGATATTGTACCAACCTATGTGTAGTAGTTTAATCAGCCATTAAAATCGCATCGCAACATCCGGATTGGATACAGTTGGTTTATACACTGCGATAATTTTTGCTAGTCTTTGTTACGATTTCGAAATTGTATCTATGTTTAATTTTGACTTCATAACAGTTTAAATTATATACTTTATACTTGAATACTTTTTTACATTTATTTCGTATTTACATTTTGATGTCGATGTTCCTTTTACATGCAGTATTTTAATTTAAGCGTTTTAATACACGTAGTTTGATACACATTACATTATATGTAATATATAAATAACACATGCATGGGAGGGTGATATAAAATAATATCAACCTGATAAATGTTATATCAACCGAGGCGCTTGAAGTATTAGCTATTACTATGCAAAAAAGTATTACTTATTACTATGCAAAGAAGTATTACTTATTACTATGCAAAGAAGTATTGCTTATTACTATGCAAAGAAGTATTACTTATTGTTATGCAAAGAAGCATTACTTATTACTATGCAAAGAAATATTACTTAGGCGTAAACAAGTTGTTGGGTTTCCGCTTACCCGACACCCATCCCCTCAATTGTTTTCCGCCTACCCTAAACGTGTTTTTGCCTCCCAATCATAAACATTTTTCTGATTTTTGATTTATCAATTTTTCTTCTTTTTGAGAATTCAATTAATCCATTTTCTTGCAACCATGACGTTGACAACGTAACATCGTGGTGTTGAATGATCTGGCAACCGCCAAAGTGCGTCTGTATATTTTCTCACCTTGTTTAGTTAGTTGCTTAATGTCTCAAGCTACTCACAGACGTTGAAAATACAAACGTCAATTCATTTCTTAATACGATCACGAACAGAAAATGTATGCATTAAGTTTCAGCGCAATTTTTGAACCTCCTGTTATGTAACAATTCCTCCTCACACTTTCCTCATCACTCGTCACTTCCTCCTAATTCCTATTCACTTCCTATACAACCCTCATCAATTCATACTCATCCCTCCTCACAACCTCCTCCGTCCTCCTCACTTCCTCCTCAACTCTCATCAATTCCTCCTCATATCTCATCATTTCCTCCTCATATCTCCTCACTACCTCCTCATCCCTCCTCATCCCTCGCCACTTCCTACTCATCCCTTCCGATTTTCTACTCAAATCTCATCAATTCCTCCTCATCCGTCGTTACAACCTCCTCACTTTCTCATCATCCCTCCTCACAACCTCCGCACGTTCTCATCATCCTTCCTCACAACCTCCTCACTTTGTCATCATCACTCCTCACAACCTTCTCAATTTCTCATAACCCATCATCACAATCTCCTAACTTTCTCACTTTCTCATCATCCTTCCTCACAACCTTCTCACTTTCGCATCACCCCTCCTCACAACCTTCTCACTTTCTCATCACCCCTCCTCACAACCTTCTCACTTTCTCATCACCCCTCCTCACAACCTTCTCACTTTCTCATCATCCATCTTCACAACCTTCTCACTTTCTCATCATCCCTCCTCACAACCTCCTCCACCCTCATCACTTACTTCTCACCCGTCTTCATATCCTTTATACACCCTATTCCTGCGGCTTATAATTAATTTAGTTAACGCATTTGTTTTCTTTCAAAAATCTTCAGTGTATCGCGTTATGCATGCGTATAAAACATTTTATAACATAAAAACGTGTCACTTTCATTTGTGTAGCATAAGACTTGGTGTAAATTTATATACAGTCAGAGCTGATTGGTTACGGTTTAGTATATTGTAATTAATTAAGTGTATGGTTTCAACCATTTCATAATACTCATTTCATACAATCAACGTGTTCAGTCATTCATAGTTCTTTCTTTTGCATTCCTAATAAAGTAATATCTAATTTAAGTGTCCATATTTAAACATGTTTTTTTCTAAATAACAAATATTTGAAGTTAAAAATGACATAAAACTATGAATCAGGCATTCTAATTTATCTTCTTATAAATTTACTCGCAAACACAATCTGTTGTTTGTTTCTGATTCCTCATGCTGTAATATAGTCCACGGTTTGTAACATTTCATATATTGCAGTTGTTTGTGTTTGTGTGTGTTTTCTAACCGTTTATATTTTTATTTAGTCACAGTTATAATGTTTTTAAGCCAATTTTAGATGTAGTCATATTGTTGTTATAACATATTGTTCATATACGATTAGCAAAATAATGTTTCTATTTTAAAACAACTTTTCCATAATGATTGTATTACGTAAACAATGTACATTTAATTTGGATAAATACCATAATAGGCTTTTTCCGTGTAACAAAGTCAGTACATGTTAGCATAAAATGTCTATAGATTTTAACAAAATATGAAATATTTTGTATATGTTGCTCGAGTTCATTAGTTAATGGTTTTAAAGCCATGTTCGGTGTAATATGTTGTTGTTGTTGTTCTTTTTAAACATGTTCTAAATAAAAAGTAAAGACAAACTTAATTTATTAACTTTAAAAACAATGCGAAAAATCGAATAATTAAATTTATATTATTATCACAAAGTACTTAACATAAAGAAATATTACGTTTCGTAATTCTAGTCATGTTGATCCTCATTCATATATCATAAATTATACATTAAAAAGTAGTAAATTTAAATGTATTTGTTAAAACACCCAATTTCCATTACCACACCGCTCTGGTTTACAAATACCTGCAGTCATTATAAATAGAAAGTTTACTAACCTAAATGCTCGTTTGTAAATAGCGCATTTTAGGTAACTAACCACTCTTTAAATTGATGAATTTTCTGACCTCCCAAAAATATGTTGCTTTTTTCAGTATTACATACTTTTCGTATACATTTTTTATCTTGAACGTTATACCTTCGTTTTAGCACATTAATTGGAATACTATTTATTCAGCGCACGAAACAGTTATGAAGGACCTGCTAAAGTGGCGGGATTCTTTTCCTCAAAATAATAATGTTGCAAAACGTCGTCCTTTTCACTATTCTTCATAATAAGTAAGCCTACCGAGACCTTGAGTAATCAAATTACACCGATTATAACATGCAGTTTGTTTTAAACAACGCAGCAACATAACAGCGCACAGCAACAACCAGAACACCATCGTTTTTGTCAGCTAGGACATCGATTTCCTGTTCTCTCATACCTGATACTGGGTGAGCGATTTACCCCAAGGAGTTCTGTAAATATATAGCTCGCTTGGTGTTCCTACATACAGTTGTTTACCCGCTTTAAGTATAGATTTTTTATTATTTGAGAAACCAATGTTCCTAAAAATAGCTTCCGCGTTGAAAGGGGAGCAACTGTTCAAAGTAAAGCGCTTCAACATCCTTGCAGCAGTAACATCTCCTAACAATTAGAAGTTGGTGAAATTACACAAAATCGAAAGTACTTACGCAGTATTTTGCGCACTTTTAAACAAACGACAGTATGGGCCCGATGAACTGTCCCGTTGATTTGCTCCGAGTTGATGATGATGGGCGGTGTGGGGACGGGGGGTCACTCATCGGGTATCTGAATATTTGCAACGACCTTATGATTCGCCCCTACCTGATGATTCGCCCCAACATGATGATTTGCCCTCACAAGATAATTTGCTTCCAAATGATGATTTGCCCCCACATGATGATTCGCACAGACAGGATGACTTGCCCCGACATGATGATTTGCCCCAACATGATGATTCACACCGACATGATGATTCGCACCGATACGATGATATGCCCCCACATGATGATTTGCTCTGACCTGATGATGTGCTCCGACATGATGATTCGCCCCGACACGATGATTTGCCCTCACATGATGATTTGCCCCGATATGATGATTTTCCCCGACATGATGGTTTGCCTCACAATAGGCGTTCCCAGCTTCAGCTGCTTGTCAAAGTACCATCCGCTGAATCCGCCGGCAGACCTAGTCAGGGAGTTGCGTCCACAAGATGAATGAAAACTAGAACTACACTCAGGTGTTTACGGCTGGAGTATAAAACATTGGAAGTGTCGTGAAAGTCGTCACATTTTCGTGTTTTATCGAGCCCGAGTGCATTCATTAGAGTATATATATATATATATATATATATATATATATATATATATATATATATATATATTCATTTTTGCATTAAATATAAACACTACACGTCTACACGTCATACGATACACGAATTGGCAATCATCGATCACTCAATATGACACGTAACAAACATCGAACACTTATTATGGCAAGTGCCAATCAACAACCACCCATTATGACAAGTGACAATCATCAACCACTCATTATGACAAGTGACAATTATCGGCCACCCATTATGACAAGTAGAAATCATCAACCGCTCATTATGACAAGTGACAATCATCAACCACTCATTATGACAAGTGACAATTATCGGCCACCCATTATGACAAGTAGAAATCATCAACCGCTCATTATGACAAGTGACAATCATCAACAACTCATTATGGTAAGTGACAATCAACAGCCACTCATTATGACAAGTGACAATCATCAACCACTCATTATGACAAGTGACAATCATCAACCACTCATTATGACAAGTGACAATCATCGACCACTCATTATGGGAAGTGACAATCAACAACCACTCATTATGACAAGTGACAATCATCAACCACTCATTACGACAAGTGACAAACATCAACCACCCATTATGACAAGTGACAATCATCAACCACCCATTATGACAAGTGACAATCATAAACCACCCATTATGACACGTGAAATCATCTACAACACATGATGGCATGCTGGAATCTCAAAACAAACTCTTAATGGAGGGACATCAAAGTATAAACCGGGTTGACCAGACAACTAATCAAATTCTTTAATCCGATAATGATCTTGTAAAAAAAGAACATTTTCATAAAAGCCACATACAATCACATAAATTAATTATCCGTTTAGTTTTTAGTTGAATAAAATTGTATTTACTTGTAGTGGGGTGGGGTGAAGATAAACCAACACCGTCTCGAGGTTCGAGTTGTGTAATTACGACGCCGACAATATATCGGAATTTATATATATATAATATATAAATGAAAAACCAGGTTGGATGTATAAAAAAAACAACAGCAATGGAAGCAAATTAGCAATGGAGGTCTTGCGACTTGAACGCTTTACAAAAATGGACAGAAGGCATGGTCAGTAATTTCACATCTCTATCACATGCTTTTTTCAAACTGACCAATCAAAATCGTGTTGATTATAAACCTTTCATACTGACTGGACAATACATGAATGACATCACAGTACATGGCTGGACGCACACAGGACAAGGGACTGAATCTCACAAATGGACAGATACAAGACAAGGGACAAAAACACTACAAAATACTAGTAGACAAGGGACATAAACACTATATGATACTTGTATATAAATAGATACAATACAGAATACAAAATTGACCTATTCTACACAAGATATACCGTGTATAGTGGTAAGTATCCCCGCCTGTCACGCGGGAGACCGGGGTTCGATTTTGCCTCGTGAGAGGGAACGTTCTCCACCCGTGCTTCCGTGTTTACATCACGTGACTTTTGTACTTTTATTTTGACCTTTGTCTTCACCAGACAGCTACAGGATCTTTGTGAACATTTACTGTGAACATTTTTTTTATGTGAATAGTGTTTTAATATTTGTGTTTTGGGATATTTTGGATGGACACGTAAGTTTATCTTAAATATTTCATTTGCATTTGTCTTTCGCACTATTTGTTTGTTGTACGTATGTATACAAAAATAGTCCGTTTCCGGTGAATCAGGTAAATGAACCAAACGGAAACACGTTCTGTATCTCAGATCGTTGTTATTTCAATATTATTTGTATGTTATCTATTCATTTCCATTGATTTATATGTTTAACTTAGCTATTTGATTGATTGAGATAAAATTATTACCAACTTGTTGACATATTGCATTGAAGATTGGGTTGTCACATAATTTCGCGACCAGGAAATATTTCTTATTGAAATTTCTAAATTCTGCCATTTACTTCTGTGTTTGATATTTTGTGTCTACAGCAGTATTTTATTGATAACTGACATTTCTAAAATATTTTTCTTGTTGTTGTAAGGTGTTTCATTGATATCTGTGGAATTTAATGGTGTTATTTCTGTACATATTTATTCTTCAAAATCAGTTTCAAAAGTGTTACACCACAATGCCTGTTTTGGAAAAGATTTGTTTTAATAATTGACAATCTTGTTTGCAGAAATATTTTGAAATTTAAATTGTGAACTATATTTTGTGATTTGTATATCTCTATGTAATTATCACTGTGTGTGTTGTGATTGTCTTTGTTCAGTGTAGTTTTGTTGTTTATTGTGTTGTCTAGTTGAAATTGTGTCTGCCAGTCCCACATTTCATTACTAAATTTGGCGTTTCATTTCGTGCCATTTCAGAGTCATATTAATTGGATTTATTAAGAATGTATTGCTCTCATTATTTATTTTTTGGTACACTAGGAAGAGTGTCTCCTTTATTATTTTCTATACACTGAGGGTTTTGTAAATAGGGAATTGTTGTCTTTTAAGTGAAGAATTGTTAACATGTTCACTTGTTATTGCCAATCTTGGGAATTATTTAAGTATGAACGTCATTTTTTTGTTTGTATTTTGTTTTCAGTAGAATAGAAATCAAATTATCATCACTCGAGGTGTTGCGGTTATAATTTGTGATTCGTTTCTTTTCATTTGAAGACAGCTTGACTGAAAATGTAATCTATTTGACATTTGGACAAGTTGTCATTTATTTTGACTGAATTGTGTACAGTAGTATTGCCTTTTTTTTTGGTCTTTGAATATCTTTCTGTTGATTTGCTTTTCTCCTTGTATTTGTTGCCCAACGTTTCTTAAACAATGGAAGACCCCGTTTCAGAAAATGAACAAGGCGCCCTTGGTGGTATGCCATCTGAGGAAGAAGTGCTTCAGATACTTTCAAGTAAATATGACTTCCGGCCCAAAGGTACCCCAGTAGTTGAAAAGAAAGTGGATCTGGGTACTAAACCCAAAACCTTTCAAATTCAACAACCACTTGTGCCTCCTACTCCTCTTCAACCACCCTCCACTCCTATAGGTCAGTCTGTTCTTTTTTCAGGTACACACATTCCTAAGATACCTTCATTTTCAGGGGAAGATCCTGTTCCTCGAAATGAAATCACATACTATGAGTGGCGTCATGAATTCAGATGTCTACTCCATGACAATACTTATTCTTCTGTACAGGTTTTACAGGCCATAAGAAATTCTTTGCGTGGCACAGCCCGCAAACTAGTTGTGTCTTTAGGAGATTCGGTCTCAATTGACAGTATGTTTCAGAAACTAGATGTAAATTTTTCTGAGCCTGCCAGGAAAGGTATTACAATGAAAGAATTTTTCAATGCAGCTCAAAAGGCCGAGGAAACCTTAATTTCTTTTGGTTGCAGGTTGGAAGGTATTTTAGAACAAGCGTTTGAGGGCGGTCACCTGCCACGTACAGCCAAGAACGCGTTGATGTGTGAGCGGTTGTGGTCGGGTCTCCGGTCCGAAGTTCTGAAGAGCAGTACCAGGCACAAGGTGGATTCGTCCCAGCAATACGATCAACTTCTTAGAGACATTCGACAGGTTGAGAAAGAGTTGAAGCTTTCAGAGCCACTTAAAACTAAGCCCCATTCTAATGTTCTTCAGACTCAAAGTTCTGACCCCCCAAAAGAGATTACAGAACTAGAGCAGCGTTTTACTTCTCTTGTTTCAGGATTGCAGTCCAGTGTTGACAGAAAATTTTCTGAAATTATGAAACGTTTTGAATCATAGCCTTCCTTTCAGCCACCATTTCAGTGTCCCCCGCCGCAGATCCAACAGCCTTCTTTTCCCTCTACTTTCCCCTTTTCTCAACAGACTATTCAGTCTTCACCCAACGTTCGTGGGCGAGGTAATAGCTGTCGAGGCAGAGGATTCAAGAACAACCCAAAAGTCTAACCACCTCT
Source organism: Congeria kusceri (assembly GCA_027627225.1). Classification (NCBI taxonomy): domain Eukaryota; kingdom Metazoa; phylum Mollusca; class Bivalvia; order Myida; family Dreissenidae; genus Congeria; species Congeria kusceri. The sequence goes on from CM051026.1 coordinate 96,210,031, forward strand.
GCTAGTGGCCACCCAGAGGTCGGTGATATTCAAGGCCATTCTCAATTTTCCATCATTTCAGATTCAAATTATTCATCCCTTGCAGATCGTTTGGTCGGAGATTCTAATCGAACCAACATAGTTTTCCATGGTGTTCCTACTGTATCTCTTATTGATACTGGTTCAATGGTGTCTACTGTTTCACATTCATTTTACCAGTCACTTCCCAATAAACCACTTCTAAATGATCTTCCAAAATTTGCTGTTGATTTGAAAGTAGCTGTTGCAAATGGTAACCATTTAAAATTCTTGGTTTCATTGAAACTTCTATCTCTATTCCTTTTTTGAATTTTGACTTGCCATTGCCAGTTTTAGTTGTACCAGATACGCAGGCTAGTCCATCTTGTCCTGTTATCTTGGGCACTAATATCATTCGGCGATGCAAGTCTGTGTCAGCTGGTGTATCTTTGTCTGATTCCTGGCAGACGGCTTTCAACACACTTGTTTGTAAACCAGCTACAGTTGTGTCCACAAATGAACACATTGTTGAGATCAAACCTTATGAATCACTTTCTTTCAGTGGAATCGTGAGAGGACTGCGTCATGACATCCAGAAGGTAGTTACAGAGAACCTTTTTGATGATGGACCTTTAGTTGTCAGGCCACACGTTGTTAAAGTCCCTCAGCATGGTAATTGTGCCAAAGTTCCAGTGAGACTTTGTAACATGACTGCAAAGTCAGTGTTCATAAAACTTAAAACCCCCATTTGTGTTGTAAAAGGAGTCACTGTTGTTGATGATATTACTTCTTCTCCTATCTTTTGTTGTGTTAATCCCACTACACAACAGGTTCATAAGTCCATTGATGATCTTGGCATCAACATTGATTCTTCAAATTTGGCACCAGAGCAGCTACTTAGAGTTCGGCAAGTTCTAGGAGACTGGAAACATATATTTTCATCTGGTCCAACAGATATAGGCCATTGCAATTTGGTGAAGCACCATATCACTCTTGATAATGACACTCCTTTTAAACAGCCTTACCGAAGGATTCCCCCAGGTATGTATGAGGAGGGGCGCCAACATGTTAAGGAGATGCTTGCTTGCGGTGCTATCCGCGAAAGTCAATTCTCTTCGTTTTTGTATAGACTTTCGTATGCTCAACTCCAGAACCCGGAAAGATGCATACATGCTTCCTCGTTTCAACGATACTGTTGACCTACTTGTGGGTTCCAAGTTCTTTTCAAAGTTAGACCTTCGGTCAGGTTATTGGCAGGTCGAAATGGCGGAAGAAGACAAGGCCAAAACTGCATTTTCCGTGGGGAATCTTGGATTCTATGAATGTGAACGCATGCCATTTGGTCTCGTAAATTCTGGCGCAACATTCCAGCATTGCATGGAAAAGTGATTGAGCGATCTTCTCTTGCACGAGTGTCTCGTCTTTATTGACGACATTTTGGTCTTTGCTGATACTTTTTTAAATCCCATCTGGAGCGACTAACTGCTGTTTTCCAGAGACTTGAGATGCATGGTCTTAAGTTGAAAGGCTCCAAGTGCGAATTTTTTAATAACTCTGTCACATATCTGGGACACATAATTTTAGAAGAAGGTATTGCCACCGATCTTGAAAAAACGTCTTCTATTTCTTCTTGGCCTGTTCCCACAAACATCAGTCAGTTGCGATCTTTTCTTGGAACTGTAGGTTTTTACCGGCGTTTCATAAAAGATTATGCCAAAATTGCTCAACCTCTAAATTCTCTTCTTGAAGATCATGGGCCATCCACTTCTAAAGGGAAAAAGAAATCTCCAGTCTCTTGGTCCTGGGGTGAAACCCAACAAGTCTCTTTTGACACTCTCAAGTCCAAATTGACATCTCCCCCTGTTCTTGCCTTTGCAGATTACTCCAAACCCTTCATTGCGCATACTGATGCGTCTGGCAGTGGGTTAGGGGCTGTACTGTTACAGCTACAGGAAGACTCATCTGAGCGTGTTATAGCTTATGCAAGCCGAGGACTCCGTCGCAGTGAGCGCAACTATCCTGCGCACAAGTTGGAGTTCCTTGCACTTAAATGGGCTATAACGGACAAATTTCATGATTATTTGTACGCTTCAACTTTTACTGTAACCACTGACAACAATCCTTTAACTTATGTCATGTCTTCAGCAAAGCTCGATGCTACCAGCCAGCGTTGGGTTGCCGCTTTGTCTAAGTACAACTTTGACATAACTTACAAAGCTGGTAAGCTCAATACTGATTGTGACGGTCTGAGCAGGAGACCACAATTGTTCTCTGATGCTATTAAGGCAATATGTGACTCTGTTTCGTTTCAGCTTCCAGCCATTGAATGTCTGACTGGTGTGTCTGCTTCACAGACGGCCGCTGTGGATGCAATCCCAGCAGCCAGTACAGTAAACCAAATTAACTGGTCCAAAGAACAGTCATGTGACCGTGATATTGCACATGTCATTGACATGTGTGGTACAAAACCTAGAGATATCCAAGAGTTATCAACCAATGTCAAAACACTGATTAGAGATTTTGATCGCCTGTCAATTATTGATGGAGTTTTGTAGTGTAGTTCCACGTTAGACGGTGAAAAAGTTCAACAACTCGTGCCATACTCGTATCGCTTAATAGCGTGTCGCGGGGTCCATGACGATGTTGGTCATCCAGGGCGCGACAAGTCATTGTGGTTTGCTCGGCAGCGTTTATACTGGCCTGGAATCGAACAGTGCATTGACAGTCATTTCACTCACTGTAGGAGCTGTATATGCAGGAAACACCCATTGTTCCTTCTGCAAATCTTGTTCCTATTGAGACCACCAGGCCAATGCAACTTGTTTGTATTGATTTCCTCAAAGTAGATAAAAGCAAAGGTGGTTATGAGGATGTTTTGGTTATAACGGACCACTTTACCCGTTATGCCAAGGCAATCCCTTGCAGCAACCAGAATGCGACCACCACCGCCAAAGCCTTGTTTGAACACTTCATTGCTCATTACTCGTTCCCGGAGCAACTCCATTCTGATCAAGGCAGAAACTTTGAGAGTCAGGTCATCAAAGAACTTTGTAAGCTTTTTCAAATGTTCGGAAGACCCGGACCACACCTTTTCATCCCATGGGTAATCCATCGTCGGAGCGGTTTAACCGTACCTTGCTCCGCATGTTGGGTACTCTGTGTGATGAGAAGAAGTCAAACTGGAAAGACTACATTTCATCTTTGGTACAGGCTTACAATGCCACAAAAAGCAGTGCAACTGGGTTTTCCCCACATTTCTTAATGTTTGGGTGGCAGCCACGGTTGCCGGTTGATGCCTACATAGGCACAACCCCAGGAAACGAAGGAGAGGCATTGCACTCTGCATACATTTCAAAACTGCAGGAACGCCTCAAATTCGCATACAGAGTGGCAGGTGAATGTGCTAAAAAACGAGCAGCAAAAAACAAAGCTCTGTATGACAGCTAAGTAAAAGAGAATCAGATCTGCATTGATGATCTTGTACTTGTTAGGCAAGTCAATCTGCAAGGCAGACATAAATTGGCTGATAAATGGGAGAAAGAACCATATGTGGTTCTAGATATCCCATATGAAGGCCAGCCTGTGTACAGAGTACAGAGAGAGACCCGCAAGGGACCTGTTTGAACTCTTCACAGGAACATGCTGTTGCCATTTGTCTCTGCTCCAGAACCTGATGAGGCACCGCAAACTTTCCGCAAGGTCAGAACGCAAACTAAGCCTATTCAGATACCTGACAGTGACAGTGACAGTAGTTCAAATTCGGATTCTGTTGTACAAATTTATAGGATTCCACAGAGGAGGAACCAATACAATAATACTGCTGTAACTCCAGGCCCAGTGACCAGCATCGGTTCCCCTTCTATTTCAGATCCTTCTCCGTTTCCCCGTTCGGATTCTGTTTCTCAACAAAGTCCTGTGAGTCCTACATCCCCTTCAGTCTCAGGTAGATCTTCTACTCCCAGTCCGGTTGGTTCGCCCCCTTCACATGTGTCCACTCCTGGCCTTAGTCCTTTACAAACCGCGCCTAGGCAGGAAAGTCCACCTCCCAGCAGACCTGTTCGCCAACGTCGTCCACCAGACCGGTTTGGCGATTGGCAGTTTGAACAGTCTGTTGAGCGTTTTGTTTGATACACTCATTTTATATTTTCAGCTTGGTGTTTTGTAACCTATAATGGTTGCATGTAACCTATCAGGTCCATTATTTACTATAAAATGTGTAAATAGGTGTAAATTTGTAAATTTTGCAATTTCAGGTATTATCCGTTTTATTTTGCATTAAATGAAAAGTTATGCCATGCTTTCAACCATGGTTGTAAACATTTTCAGAAATAGGTGCAGAATATAATATCCATTTATGTTCTGGAAACATTATGGTCATAATTATGTATCTGTTATTTTGCAAACTCTGCTCTAACATTTGTATAGAGCAATATACACTTTATTTTGGTCAATATCATTGAGAAAAGGTTTTTGAAATCCAAATAATATTGTTTTACTCAAATATATATACTGAAAATAAATTTTATCATTTTATATTAAACATGAAACAGGTGAGATTTTGTTGAGTGATTGCATATGAAGCATGTACCATTATTTTCATTTGTCTATTTGATTTAATATTAAATACGGGAAACTTTCATTCAATTTTTGTGATACCCATATTAATATCGTTTAAAATGTTTTGTTTGTGTATAAGGTTAATATATTTCAGTAATTTTAATCATTACTGATGAGTTTTTATTCTAAATGTCCATTAAGGCTATTTGATTAAGGGAACTGGGAGACAACTCTTGCTGACAGATTATTTCATAGTTGACATAATTACTTCCCTTTGTTCAAAATGCTATTGATAGTGTAAGGACATGCATATATAAATTGACGGTTCTTCTGTCAGATTTTTGTGAGTGTGTATTATTCATGTAATTGTTTATATTCGAGGTTCGTTTTCAATTTAGTCTATCTTATTGTTCCTTTATTACATTCAGAACTTTAATTAAATTGTTTTAGTTGTATTTCCAAAATATTTGTCAATTTCTTAGATTCATACCGTTTATTCTCATATTTTAAATGTCAGGAGACATTTTCGAGGAAGAGAGGGACTGTGTAGAATAGGTTAATTTTGTATTCTGTATTGTATCTATTTATATACAAGTATCATATAGTGTTTATGTCCCTTGTCTACTAGTATTTTGTAGTGTTTTTGTCCCTTGTCTTGTATCTGTCCATTTGTGAGATTCAGTCCCTTGTCCTGTGTGCGTCCAGCCATGTACTGTGATGTCATTCATGTATTGTCCAGTCAGTATGAAAGGTTTATAATCAACAAGATTTTGATTGGTCAGGTTGGAAAAAGCATGTGATAGAGATGTGAAATTACTGACCATGCCTTCTGTCCATTTTTGTAAAGCGTTCAAGTCGAAAGACTTCCATTGCTGATTTGCTTCCATTGCTGTTTTTTTTACATCCAACCTGGTGAGTGTGCTTGTTTTTGTTTTAATTTGTATTTGCATTTACTAATGTATTTTTATTGTAAATGCAATTTATTGAATGAAATGCATGAATTTGGGTATATTGTATTTTGTATTTGTTTCGTGAATATTGTGATATATTGTAATTCTATGTTATTTGTTGTAGGTTTTTAATTTATATATTATATATATATATTTATATATATATATATATATATATATATATATATATATATATATATATATTCCGATATATTGTCGGCGTCGTAATAACACAATTCGAACCTCGAGACGGTGTTGGTTTATCTTCACCCCACTCCACTACATGTATTTGCCAATTCTTTTCTTTCTGTGCTTCGTATACAGAAAGCAAACAATTCAGCTGGATTATTCGTGACCATGTCATTTTGAGTGTCTAACGATGGACCAGAGTAATAGTGTAGTATTGTGATTCATATCAGTGAATATCATTCGTGCAATTATTAGATTGTAAACATTGAAATATATCGATCTGTGTATGTTTCGACAACTAATTAATTGAATTAATATGCTGGAAATTACATATATTGGAATGCAACGGCCGAATGTATATTTTGATATACATGATGAACACAGTTGAATTTTATTTACTTTCTCAGAATAACAACAGTGTGTTCCACAGATATTAACAACAATGCAACCTAATAGGATATTGTGATATATATTTCAAGCTATATGGATTAAAGTGATATTTCTATATACATGTAAGTATGTTTAAGTAAAACGTAAATTAAGGATAAATATATACATTAAATCTGTTTACATGCGCTGATGCATTAATGAACCCAATATAAAGGCACAATAAACTGAAAAAATATATGCGATATTCTTCAGCTTTTGCATTGCAAGTGTGTATCCCCGTCGAGGTGAAATATCCTGACCTGTTGTTTTATGGAAGAAACGTGACTATAACATTCAAAGACTATCTACGCCCAGAATATGGACAACCTCAACTAAAACCAGATAATTCATTTCGGTACGAGTGGACGCCTGAACATGTTAATAATACGCACACAATTGTGTTCAACTGTTTCAAAGAGCATGATTGCAAACATGTTTTGGCGATCTATGGTGAATGCCAATCACAATGGGTTCCGCTGGATTTTAAAGGTATGCATAATTGTATATCAAAGAAAATTACTGTTACTCAGTATATGTCTTATTGCATATCGTGCATTCGCTTTGTCATCGGATTGTTCATCTGACATCAAATTGACATTAAACATATTTATATTGCTGTCTTATTTGAATGCATTCAAGAAAACGCAATAATATTTCGCATTTACGAAATGCTACTCATTTTAACGTAATATTCATTAAATAGTATCATTATTTCGAAAAACAGAAATTGCGTAAAAACGTAATTGCAAAATGTATCATATAAAGACATAATATAAGTGTGTTACTATTAGCGGATATAGCGTTTTCACAATCTAATATTAGTTCAAAGTTGTTGCGATGTTACGAAATATATTTAGTGTTTCCTAAATAATGATAAAGCTTTACGTAAAGCATTTAATGATTACGAATTAATATTACGTTTAAGGAAATAAGTACTTCACTATTGTTCGAAATAATAATTCGTTTTTACAAAATGATAAATATAATTAGCAATTTTGCGAAATAATACGAAATACATTTCGTTTTTACAAAATACTATTACGTTTCTGCATCAAAATAATAACACTATACAGCTATTTCATAGGAATTTTTGGGAACATTTAAAATTGTTGTCTCCAGCAACAGTTACAAATAGCATCCCTTTCACCGAGGGGTTACCGTTTTAACTGTTCCAAAAACACCGTTGAAATAATTGTTTTATTACCTTTTATATATTTTTATTACCTAGATCATTTATACTGTCTTATACATAATGAAAATATTAATGCAAGTCATTTACGTGACACCAATATTAGGATTTAACCTATTCCCGGAATTGTTTTGTTAACGAATATAGCGCGACAGTGACGTCATATATACCACATTTTACATATATGTTCTCTTTAAAGAACCTCCAGCTCTTAATTCGAAGGCAATGGAATCATTGGACGGGTGTCAAGATCCATGTGTATTGTCAACCATCGGAAATCAAACACAAACATATCACAATGTGAAGTCACTTATTAGCTGCACTGTGCCAAATCAAGTGGAGGTGTCAGTTACTTTTCAAATAAATAACATTACAGTCGGGTCAAATAAATCAGAGGAAGGTAAATACATAGCCAACTATGCTGTTCAAGATGATGACCATTTAGCCTTCGTGGTTTGCACGGCTACATTTCAAAGCAAGACACGTTCATTGACACTGCAAGACAACGCAACGCTGTATGTCGTTAGTAAGTGTCATTTTATTTTTTAATTCCTTTATCGGATTTAATATTTAGTTCTCTTGTAAAAATAATTAATATAAAATGCTACTGTTATATTATAATGTGTAGTAAATGTTTTAAGTACTACTCCATATTCACAGTAAACAGTAAAATTAAAATACTTACTGATAAGAATATACCCTTTGTAACATGAGCAAATTTTGTTGAATATCAGGGGCGCGTCCAGGATTTCGGGTTAGGGGGGGGTGGCGGGGCGTAAACTTTTGATCGCGTAGTTATAACCCCTTTATGTTGTATGTGGGTCTGCAGTGATCAGCTACAGAACCGTATCAAATATATAAGATAACTCTTTGCACATCATCATCATCACCATCATCATCATCAGTATCATCATCATAATCACCAAATGCACTTTGTTTCACTAAATAAATTAATACTTCACCGTATGTTCGAAAGACATGTTGGTGCATCTGTATGTCATACACCTTCTTTGGCAGTAAATTGCCCTTGTTTGGTGTTCCTATCCACTAAATTGTATATGACATTTATCGTTATATATCAGGAACATCTTTAAACTCCGTAAATTTAAACACACGCGCATCGATAATTTTTGTATTATTTATTTACCGTATTGTAATGGTCACTTTTCGAACTAAACTATGTATTGAGATAAAGCTGTTTATACTGGATGAAGGTCATTGATTTGACTTGAATTTCGACTTTAAATCATAATTATTCGCAACGTATTCATGTCTTTTTTTGTGGTATCCGGTCCAAACGGTCACGGGCGTATTGCATATGACATGTTTATATAATATAGGGATTTAGACAAGAAATAAATGTCACCCATAAATAAAGGTATATATACCCATTGTCTATTGAATATCGTTTTCGATTAACTTTGGCGCCGGTACTACGGTGTACGTAAGAAATGGTAGGGGCGGGTTAGGTCGGGTATGTTTTACAGAAGTTGATGTGTGCCATTGACCAAATTGCGCGAGCGAAGCGTGCGAAAAAAAATGATATTTATCCAGTTTTTACTGTTTCATATATGCCCTTCTATGTATGGTCCAAGCGTTTTTTTTTTGGCGGGTGGGGGTGGGGGGCCGCAGGCCGGGTGCGGCCCCCTCCCCACCCATGGACCCGCTAGTGAATATGATTTTTAAAATTATCGAAGTTTTATTGAATAATATGTTAAATGCATGATATCTGTGTAAACCAGGAAACATGCATTTACAGAACATTCGTCGGATCTGCGACTTATTAATACAGTGTTCTCCCCCGATTCCAAATCAAGACTAGGATGCGTATCAAGTGGAGGACGGCCGGCACCTCGATTGGCTTTGTATCTTGATAATACGTCCATGGAAGGCAATCAAACAAATACATTTAACGCGACCAGCAAGACGTACACAAGAAAATTTGGCTCCTGGAAATTGCTGACAGTTCATGGCTTCAAAAACGAATAGCATGTCGACAGACCCATTATTTCAACATACAGAAAGAAATATACGGAAATTTCACTTACTCATGTAAGAGCCGACGATATACTTACAATTGTTATACTTCAATATACGACACAAGAAACAATGATCACATTAATGACAATAAGCCAATAAAACCAAGTTGAGCTGGTACCGTACATGTTTTGTGATCCGTCTGAGTCTACAAAGACTTTTTGGATAATGAACCAAATTTTTGTAACATTTCACAAAACGATTTTAAAGTTATCATTAGGATTTAATGTTTCTTCTAAATTATACATGGCATGACACCTTTTTAACGAAATGATGGTATTTAAATATCTACTATATTATGATTTTAATGAGCAATTTCTATATCAGATATTACAGACGGAACAACTTCATCAGCATATCCACAACATTCACCTAAAAGCACAATGCACGTACATGCAGAACCACAATCGACTATTAGCTCGAAAGCAGTTGACAACGAAATTCCATCACAAGATTCCACAGGAGCACAAAGCACAGGTAGAGCTATCGGAATGCGCTACAAATATTTAGTTGTTATTTTCCCTCTTTTGTTAGTATTATGTTAAATTTATTAATACACTTAGTTTATACAAACTATGAACACTAACAGTAAAAAGTAATAAATATATTAATATATTTATCAAATAAATACTTGTATTAACGTTCTTGCTTTATTGCATGTAAACGTTGTTGAAAGATCTTTTTGTAAAGTTGCTTTAATTATAGACATTCTAAAAATATTGAAATATGTGTATAAACGTTATTTCCGCAGAGACGACGATTTTGCAGTCAAGTGCCGCGAACGACAGATTGCAAACTATTATTATTGCAATCGTATGTGGTGTCTCGATCCTGATAATTGGCGTTGCAGTTGCCATTGTTGTATGTGTTAGACGTAAACGTCAAACCGTCACAAGTCTTAAAGTGTTAATTACGAGCGTATAAATGCCCTTGTTAGAAAACTGAAGGGCTGATATTATGATGCACATATTGATTGATACCTCTTCAATGACAATATTGTGGGAGGAATTTATTGTTGACTACTCCATTAATCAAAACTATAAAATGTTTTAATATACACACAGGTTTCAGATGCCTCGATTTTGTATTGTCTTAAAATAAGCGTTAGTTTGAGTATCAATAAATATATGTTGCAATAAATCGGCCAATAATACCTTTAAATATGTTACAAAAGGTACATCAAACACATCAGATATGTATTACTATATGCAGTTATAGTGTAATCTTGTGAAGTTAAAATTACGCGAATTTCATAATTACTTAAATGGGTATTGAATAGCTGCTTCAGTGCGGCAAAGGATGTCTGTGTCATGTTAAGCAAATCCGAGTGTAAAAAATTCACTCAATCTTTTATCTTTTGTCGAGGCCAAACAAATTGTATAGGTGTTCTTTTTTGCTTAGAAAACGTCATAGTTCATAATGCAACGTAAGTGTACAGTTCCTGCGTTGTCTTGCAAAAATATTCTTAAGCTTAAGCTAGCATGAGTTTCAACAACTATGCATTTGTTAAGCTTGGTTTGAGATGCAAGTCTTTTGCACGATTATTGCATTGTATTTTAAGAATACATTTCACATAGTGTATGTTCTGTTGGGATTCTATTCAACTATGGCAAACATCACCCTGAAAGTTTGCTATTTGTTCGCCCTTATAGTAGTATAACGCTGGTGCCTATTTTCTGTGGTATAATATGCATGCGACTAGTACATTATGTTATTGTCCACATATTTCACAACGATCGTTAATGTTGTAACTGTGGGTGATGAAAATAGTATTGTCTTCATCTTTGTACTTTTTGAATCTTTAAGGCATGCACTCCTGTCGTAAATTACTACAAATTTCTCAATATGCATAGAGCGTTCCTTTGCTGCTACAGTGACGTTTTATGACGTCCGAAACATTTGCTTCAAACAGATTTAAAAGACACCGATTTGAGCTAGTTTAAGGTTCTGTAAACGATGAAGCACTTGTGTTATGCTCTTACACAATGCCACTTGCTGTAGTCATCTTGGACATATGGTTTCGTAGCTTGTTGAAATTTGTTATTTTTTTGTGTATGCAACATTTTATTTTCTCGTAGTAGCTTTACATACATGCATACATTAATACATCAACCATTATATTATACTAATACACAAGTATTAATTAATTTGCATGTACAAAATTAAAATGACATGCAATGAGTTGCATTGAGTATATATGTAATTATGATGGTGTGAAGACTACAAAACTAATGCTATGACATACAGACTAACTATTACATAACAAAATGTGTATACATACAGCAGTATATATTAATACATTTACATGTATTAAATTGAAATATGTTGTAAAAGAACACTGCACATTAAAAAAAAAATGCTAAAGACACTGAATTGCATTGAGTATAAATGTTGTTATGATATTGCAGAGACTACCAAAGTATTGTTATGGTATACAAAATAATTATTACTAGGTGTATTAATCCTTGTCTATTTAATTTCACTAAACAATGTCTACGAACATGCTGACTAGTGACCAATCTCTTAATTCTTCATCTTTTTTTGTTGTATTTTTAAAAATGTCAAATGAGTGTTTGAAGCTATAAACTAGTCCAAAGTTAGAAAGAAATCTGTTTTTTCTTTGGCAGTGAAAAATATATCGTTTAATTTCTAGGCATAAAATATTTAAATTGTTCATTTTTGAATTTGTAATACCGAGTATAATATCCTGACATGTTAGCTGGATAGGTAAGCTTTGTCTACTTCTATTCACTATATGAACAGCAAATTTAATAATTTCTTGAGAATGTATACAGTTCCAGAACAAGTGTGTTATATTTTCTACTTCATTTTTACAAAAAGTACATAGATTATCAGCAGCTATTTTCATATTAAACATATGGGCTTTTGTTCCTAAAATTCTGTGGACAATTTTGAATTGGAACCATTGGGCATATGCATCTTTACTAATATTGAACACACGTGCATATACATTTTTCCAGTCAATACCATAGAACTCGGCATTCCATTTTGTTGGACTGGTTGGGCTATCACTGTTTTGAAAATATGTTTTATAAACATGTTTATATATATAACATATAAAAGAAAACTTAATGTTGCAATTTAATGTTACAATACTAGTTTGACAACAATATAAAGGTTGTGCAATGATGAATAGGAAATATTATATTATCCAATATTAATATTCAGTGTTTTAATTTGCAGGTTTCTTTATGATTGCATATAGGGCGTTATATATCGAATGATAGTTTGCATTATTGTTTTATTCCATCCCCGTAATATGTACATTTGTATGTATTTAAATATACGAAATACTGGACGATAAATAGCTTTTTTATTCAAATTAAGATCAGAACATGTTTTTACTACTCACATATATTACGTATATTGAATTCATATCTACATATTCAACTGAGCGCTTTAGGGCCTTGTGGCCCTTTTGTTTAGTTAAACAGGGTAAAATAACTGTAGTGCATGTTTATTGTCCCTTTGAAGATTATTGTTACCGAATTACACCATATAATCCTCTTTTCTCTTTTGACCAGTGTGTTCTTTGGTTATTTGCTAATGTTATGTGGCTAGGTTTGATAATCAGCATGTATATATTGTATATTGCATGAAATATCTTCAATGAAATCATTATTTTATTTCTATAAGCATTCAATACTATACAACAACCTTTAAAGGCCCATTGTGCAATATGAAAGTAAATTATTGTTTGTCGTTTAATATATATATATACGCATTGTATATTAACGTCATGATGGACAAATTTGTATTTAATTTCGAGTTTGTTTTCTTCTCATGTATGCACCAAAAACAAAAACACTTCAGTAAATGTCAAGATGGGACGTTCGACAAGACGACCTTTTCTCTGTTTAAAGGCACTTGTTCTGATATTTTCGTATTTTTGAAAAAAAAGACATGTAATGTATTTTCTTCAAAAACTAAAGCAGTTGGGTTAACCAAAACAAATATTGTATAAAGAAAAATGGAAAAAGATGCCTTTCCCAGGATTAGAACCACGTCCGATGAAAATCGTTACAATTTGCAAATCTGTGAACAGTTCCATTTACAGTGTTATTCACCTTTTACTTTCGTGTTCTAATTAAGAAATACTTTTCCATTTATGATGCGTTCTGATGCCTAGGAATTAAACCACGAGGGCGTTAGCCTGGGTTGTTTAATAGCCACGCATCAGAACAACAAAGAGTTGTTTAATGGCCCATAAACAACGATAAATGCGGAAATTATTTCGATTCTAACATAACTTGATTTATATTTTTGCAATTGTAATTGGAACTACTTTTTACTACGCTCCGCTCAGGATCGGGACTTCTTTTGCGTCGTTTATTGGGTAGTTTAACAACGATAATTTTGTTCTTCGTCAATATAAAGATTAGCAAGTATCATGCTAAAGTGAAGTATATAATATTAATTAAAATTTACTTATTAAAGTGTTTTCTTGTTATACAAACGGCAAATCTGTAAGTGTACAACTATTTTCTCAAATTTAGTACACGTTATAATAACATCATGGTTCTTTAAGGCTAAAAAAATTAATGATATGTTTCTCAGGCAATTTTTCCAAAAAATCCGAAGGGAGGTCGATTTTTTTGTTATTGAAGAATTTTTTTTTCTCCTACTCTTTTCTATTGCCACTATGTAATGGCTTATTAAAACAAGTAAATAAGTACAGATTAAAGACAATTTAAAGCTTTAATAACAAAATAAGCATCCTTTTTTATAAAAATCTAAATATAGAATTATTAATCACAAACGGTCATTTATGCACGCTGACGTAAAAGGACAATCAATCTGAATGTTCATAATTAACATAAGTACCTTCAAATTCATATACACTCAGCATTAAAGTACTTCTATTTATAGAATTCGACTTTTCGTAATTCATATTTGTATAACTGTGAAAAATAAGATTATTTTTGCAATAAATAATATTTGGAGAGGAAAATCAACATTTGTCAATGCAGCTGGCAGTTTCGTTTGTTTCTATAGGACTTATATTGACACAGATTTTCTTCAAAAATATGGAATGTAATCAAAAAAGCAAAAGCATCTGCGAAACAAAAGTTTAAATCAACCAATAGACGATATTTATTAAGGTTCCCAATCAAATATGACATTTTTTTCAAAATTTACTCAGTATTTCAAAATTTGTGTATATACAATTTATATTTATAATTAAATCAAACAGGAAGAAAGTTACTGGAAATACCGAAATCTCCACCGGGTTACTCTCCTTCCGCTATGTTAAAATGCGGATTCGTTTAATTTAAGCCGCTGTCCATGTCAAATTCAATACAAAATATTTTAGTAATTGTTCTTATGAACATTTATGATGTTTATTCGTCCGAAATCTGTTTCTTATTTACGAAAGGCATTGTTCAAAAGCACTTGGCACCTATTCACATAATTAAAAAAATTACTCGTTCGTATTTGTAACGCAATATTTTGAATTAAGTCGAATTTCATTTAAACTATTGTTAGTAGTTGTTCCGAGGGAAATTAAATATGAAAATAAAGTATACATGTCTTTCAGTGGAAAAATCATAGCAAATGTTAGAAAATAATCATTTTCATGCTGTTGCAGAATGCTGCTGTTGTTGTTGTTGTTTTAAATAACACGTAATAAAAACCACATGCGTGAAAAGGTGCATTATTATAATTAAAGTTTAAAAAAGAGCTTGTTTTCTGTATGCGGTTCTTGTGTTTCAGACGCGTAGAACAAGTGGCTCAAGAGGAAGGTACTTATTTAAATACTTATATGTATTCATTTTCCTGCTTGAAAAAAACCTTTTCAAGGTTGTCAAAGTGAAGAGAAGCATATGTAGTTGATACTCGTTTATTAGTTTCACCGTGCCTCAGAAAGCTGCCATTCTGTTGAATCTGTGACAAAACGTGTGAAAATGGTCAATTCGTTAATCTATGAACAGGTCCCTTTAACCCTCAATGCTAAATGCGTTGTCCGCTACAAGGCGGTGACCCCAGTCATATGTGTGTGTTGTGCTTTTTGTGTGTTGTTCGTATTGCATTGTGTTGCATTGGCAATGAGTCACTTGACAGAATGAAAGGACCCTTCAAGACTGTTTTTTTTTTCATGCTTTGCGGTGAATGAGTGGAAAATACCAGTGAATGATAACCGGATCATTTCACTCTAGGTCGAGTGAAATGATAACGTTTGATCATTTCACTCATGGATATATGCAACTACTTTAAATTCGTTTTAATGTTTGTTTTTTGAAAGTATGTGAATACCCTTATCGTCAGTGTTAACAACGACCTTTTTAAACAACAGAAAACAGATAATAAAATTCAATACAAATATAATTAAGCGACAACGATGCAGTAAGAGTGGAAATGTTTTCCCACCACAACAGTGATCGACAATTTTGGAATCATAATGACGTAATATTTATGACGTCATAAAACACAACACTTGTGACGCCATATCTCGCACATTATTTTATTTATCGTTCAAAAGCATGAAATAAAAAGAAAAATAGTTTAATACAGTGTAAGATCGTATTTTATTTTATTCGTGGTCATAGAAACTAGATATTTTCACTCGTGGCTGCGCCACTCGTGAAAATATTGTTTCTATGAAAACTAATGAAATAAACTACGATCTAATACTGCATTAAACAAATATCCTCTATATCATGCTTTATTCTTAGGTTATGCTAGCATTGAGGGTGCGGAATGTGAATACGACGTGGTTAACAAGCCTACGAAGGGGTTGGCTCCTAAAGCAAACCAGGCGCATACTTTTGAAAGCAAATCAATGGAAATTCAGTCCCAACCCAAGGTACTGAATGTTCATAAATGCATGGTAATCGTTTGTCATTAATAGTTACGCTCGTCATTCTGTTGTATACACGCTTATATTTTCATTTTAAAATATTAAATAATAAAATATATCACATGTATGAGTTCTGTAATCTGGAATAGGAAACAACTAGGTTTACTATTTGCAACCTAATAAGGTGTCGTACTCTGATTGTATCTTAAACGGTTATTCCGCATGTTGTCCAGGAAGCAGGAGTAAAAAGAGCCACATTTGAAATACATACATTACAAAGTTATGGACTATTCTTGAGAGCAAATCATGCCCCCTCTAGGTTAAAAGCAATCTTTAAAATACCAAGTTTGGTTGAGATCGGTTAAAACCTGGACATACAGCTAAAAAGGCAAATTTTAAATAAATCAAGGGCAATAACTCTGCAGTCCCCTGGACAATTTGGTTGATCCTCGAACTTGGCTAAGATATTATGGCCTCAAACATTTTCATCAAGTTTGGTGAAGTTCGGATTGAAACTGTTGGATTTTGATTGCGGAAACGGCTATAAAGACTGTTGTTGGATAACTCAAGGGCCATAGCTCCACAGTTCCTGGGACGATTTGGTTGATTATCGAACTTGACCGAGATATTATGCACACAAACATTTTCATGAAGTTTGAGGAAGAAGGATGAAAACTGTTGGACTTGGAGAGCGAACACGAAATTGGTCTACCGACCGACGGACCGATGGACAGACCGACTGATCGACAATGCAAACCAATATACCCCGCTATCGTCGATAGGGGGCATAATAACGAAAATCAAGTAGGTTGATTTTAAAAATAATAAATACTGCGGCAACACAACAATGACTAACAAAAAAACAAATACCTAATTTCAGAAACCTGGTGCCGGCGAGCTTATTTGTGTCGATCTGGATCAAGAAGCTCTCTCGGCAAAGCCGACCAAACCACGGGCGTCAGATACCCCGGCAAGGCCCAGCACGCCGACGGAGTACGTTGACATTGACTTCGCGAAAACAGTGGCTGCTGAGGGGGCTATGGATAAGGAAAATAAGTAGATGATAGTTTGGACTTGAAACATGTTGTCATCAACAAGAAAATAATCTCTGCACCTAGGTAGAGATCGCCTATAAACATTAGTTCGTATGTATTTAACATCATAATAAGTGGTTTGCATAAGTTTAGTTTTTCGTTTCTTTCTTCATTTAACAAACATGAGGGCTGAAATGCTTTAATTGTTTTAGTGGGAGAACTGTTTACAGTGTAGTATATTTGTGTACATGTATGCAGTAGCATTGAAGACTGTGCTACAAAAGAAACGGAAAGTTTTTGACGATAATATGACACAACTTCTTGAATTATATATTTAGTATTTGTAGTTATTCTAGTATGTCTATTTATTTACTGTTTCCTCGTTGCATAAGAAATGTATGCATTATTGTAATGAACACATATAGGAAATGTTAGCAAAAAACTCGTGTTCAAATGTTGTGCAAGAGAGTTTATTTGCAAACGTAGTTTATTTTGTCTGTGTATATCACATGTGTCAGCAACGTTCAGTATGGAGTACGATTAGGGTCTTTTATGTCTGACTCAGCATCATGCTTAAAGACACGAGCAGGATGCCCTTAAGGTCGAGCATCATGTTCGTAATATCGAGCATCATGTTCATTAAACGAGCATGATGCCCTTAAGGTCGAGCATCATGTTCATTAAACGAGCATGATTACCTTAAGGTCGAGCATCATGTTCATTAAACGAGCATGATGCCCTTATGGTCGAGCATCATGTTCGTAAGATCGAGCATCATGCTCATTAAACGAGCATGATGCCCTTAAGGGCGAGCATCATGTTCGTAAGATCGAGCATCATGCTCATGAAACGAGCATGATGCCCTTAAGCTCGAGCATCATGTTCGTAAGATCGAGCATCATGCTAGTCAACTCAATCGTGAGGCTCGTTCACAGAGCATTATGCTGGGTCAGGCAATAAAGACCCTCTTCGTGCGGCCTATCCCTGATTGAATAAGCGATATGTGGGAACAAAATCTGATACTTTGATCCGACTGCGACTAAAGAGCCTGATGCTCGTTTACTGTAGCATGACGCTCGAGGAATACGCTCAATAGTAGGCTGTACGAAGAGGGTCTTTATTGGTGGACCCAGCATAATGCTCACTGAGAAAGAGTCACGCGCGATCTTACGACCATGGTGCTCGATCTAAACAGGATCATATTGAGCATAATGCTCATTCAATGAGCATGATGCTCGATTTTACTTGTTTTTTAAGCATGATGCTGAGTCAGACATGTAACACCCTAATCGTACTCCGTAGTTCAGGTCAAGTACATTACAAGCACTTTCACAATTATCTGTAAAGCAATTGTTTTTCGTTTTGCTTTTTTTAAAGGCTGTAAAACCAAACGTTTTCTTTCTAGTCAACTTGTCAAAGTAGAATCTCTAGACCTTATGATTTATATGACTAAACGTATTGAAATAATTATTTTCATACAGATGAACAGTACTATAAAATGAATCTTAATTTATTTATGTTTGTGACTTTTGTACACGTAAATTATAACAATTTGTTTACATTATCTTCTAAATATTAAAAAGGTTTAAATGCTTTAAAAATGAAAAAAAGGTAGCTTAACGTTTTACAAGACACCGTTCTTTTAAATCGTACTTTCCAAATGTACACAAGTGGTGGACACATTTTATGGAATTACATGAACAAAGAAACAGAAATTTGTTGACGATTATGTTATAAGTATAGAACATTTATAATATTATTTTGTTTGTGTTTGTTTTATTGTCTTTTATTTCGAATTGATTTAATTATTTATTATTGTCTTGCTGTTGTATACATAAAAATAGCATATGTTGCAATAGTTAGGAAAAGCTTGCAATCAACAATTGTTAAATTTGTTGTTTTTTTTCGAACGTTTGTCGTGCGCAAACATCGTTTATATCGTTCTGCTTCAGTTGTAAAACACAAAGTTTACAATTCAAGTACCAACATTACAGTTAATTGTGTTGAACTTTTAAAGTGGCGTACCAACTAGCATTTCAATCCAGTCATCTCTGCATCTGGAAAGGAGTCAGGAAATATTATATGGCATATAAAACAGTAATTTTTGTTATATTATTTTCTTGGAAATTAATTTTTGTTATATTATTTTCTTGGAAATAATGAGACATTATAATAAGGCCAAAATATAAATGGTTGGTTTCCGCTTACATCTCCAAAACAAATTCGGAGGGGAGATAAAATATAACTTTTTTTTCTTTAGCTTTTTTCTTTCTTCGCCGCATATTCACCACATGGTTTAAGTATATTAGACTGTATGTAAAATACTAAAACGCCTCCAAACAAAGAAACTGTACCTTGACTATAAATAAGGTCATAAAAAGAGATTTCTGGCAAGAAACTTATAATATAGGCGAAAACTGCTCTTTTTTCCCGAAAATCAGACAAAGTTAATGGTTGATAGGCAAAAAAAACGTTTAGGGTCGGCGAAAAAAAAAATGGGGGGCATGGGGAGGGTCGGATAAGCGGAAACCAACAACATTTTTACATCTAACAAAAAGGGACTTAATGCAGGTATCTGGACCGAATTTGTAATTAGTACTTGTTCATGTTGTTTGTTTATTTTTACGTATCTCAGTTATTCCATACCCGGACCAAAACTTATTTACAGGTCAAAATACAAGGGGAATGCTTTCACATTGGTTTGTTAATTATCATAGCAATTTGTTCAAATTTTATTTAAAAAAAAATGTTTGACATTTTGTACTACTGTTGCAGAATAACTTGTTTAGAATACTCTTAGTGTTTTGTTTAAGTGGTAATCTTTTCCGTTCTTATGTATATATATATTTTTTTTTTTTTTTTTTTTATAAATGTACATGCCAACAAGCATGTTGTATATACCACTTCACTCTCTGATGCTTCAGTTTTTAGAAACCTCTTTTGAAACAAGGAATTGTGTTGTTTAAATTGCTTTTACGATTGTTCTTTCAGTGTAACTAAGTAAATCTCGAGCATGCAAAACACATAAATGTTACTTTTAGATGGAACTAGAAAAGAACATTTTAATCAACATTTTTTTTTCAAAAACTTTGAGCATTGAAATGTTAAGCTTGGCTTCCATTAAATTGTGCTTGATATATTGTATATTACTGCAATATTGATGCTTTTTTTGCATTGCAGCTGTTTTTGTTTCAAAGTCTACCCTTATATCATGAAAATGCAGAAAATGCAGAATGCAGAGCCTCATGTATGTGTTAATCGTTTTTATACAAACTAAGCATGAGTAATTTATTACAAACAATATTGAACTGGGACCATATCCATTAAGGGAAAACTTCAAATGCATTTTCAAAGAATTAATAGTTTACATCTGAAATCTGGTAAAATAAGAAGCACCTGTTGATTCTTTACCAGTTCAAAACAATTAAAAACAAAATAAACCAGATATAAACAGGACACAGACTTAAGACATTTTATGATTTTAAAAAATTTACATTAAGTTTAGACTTGGGAGTTTTGTGGATATGGGTCCTGGTCTATTGTGATATTGTGCTATCACTTGAACTTCTTGTTAAGAAGAAACAACACAATCAGGTCATGATAATGAAGTTTATTTCTGAAGTACATGAATCTACATCAACAATTACAAACATCAACAGCAGCACGAGTGCACAATGAAGTCATCAAGACATTATCGATTCGAGGCATGTCGAGGGAAAACCAGGCTTAATGCACGTGCGTAAAGTGTCGTCCCATGATACATTTCCGCCTTCAATGGATTTATGTTTAGAAGAGACTACCTCGAAACAGAAAATACCATAAAAGCAGAGTGTCGTCCTGGATTAGCCTTTGCAGCCTGCACAGGCTGATCTGGGTAGACAATAAACTCACATGCATTAGGCCCGGTTTTCCCATGAGACGCCTGATTCAAAGTCAAGAGTTCAAGGAAGCTTTTAAGCATGAAGAGCCATTGTTCAGTTTGAGTGCTGAAAATGAAACAGTCCACGTACTTGGAGTGTTTGGGGGGGGGGGGGGGGTGATTCCCGATATGTGCGTTTTAGTTTAAAGGCCATGAGATGAAATTCAAGGTTAACCAAAAAGATAAACTGGGAAATTTTGTTAACATCAAATATATTTCCCTTTAACAAAACAACTTGAATATAACTTTAATTATATTTTCCTTTTCCTTAAACGTAAAATGCACAATACGATATGTTGTAAACATTTAAGTAAATACTAAAGTTCAATTAAATGCTGTTTGCTTACTGCATCAAATTTGTTATTTGTGTTGGTTTGTCCATGGTATTACAATGGTCTATCACTGCTATATTATTCACGAAAAATTGTAGATTTCGTGCTAGAATTAATTTTATGCGTTTTTTATTATTTATACTATTATTTTGCTACATTTATACTTTTCTTACATTGTTATCATTAATAAAACTTCAACAAAGGCTGTTATAAATATTGGCTTTTTGCAATTTTGAGCATGCACCAATCACCAGTGCTTTACCATAAAATGCATGCATTACATCCTTGTTTCATTATCAATGGAGAACAGAAAAGAGTTTAAACTATTGTTATAAGTAGGCTACAAGTGTTTGTTGAAGTATGCAATTAACAGCACATTGTCATTCGCTACATATCTAAGTGGTCCAGATATGTAGTTATACTAAATGTCAATACAAATTTTGTTAACCAAGTCTTCAGCTAGAATAAAGGGCGTTTGCATGTATTTTAGTGGTATTTGTGTTATTATTTACTCCATTATAACTGTTTTCAAGCAAGTTCGATATAAGTTCATAAATTAACAAACAAACAAACAGAGGAACAAGCAGTAATGATGATTAAGATATCATAAACAAATATGAACTTACGGATTAAGACATGAAAAAAACATAGAAAGTATATCAATCATATAATATATATATATATTTGCTTTCATATCTTTGTTAAATTAACAATAAAATACACAAAAATCATTTAGGGTACATCATATAAACAAAAAATTATCGAATCAAATGTTCATACAACAATAGGGTGCAGATGACTGTCCTAATATATTTAAAATCCAATATAATCAATGTATAAATTTTCACATTTTTTATTTTGAAATTATCTATTGAAATCAAAAGTATTAATTATTTTAAAGTTGCATGCATGTATTTTGTAGTTGCTGTAACTTCTATATCTTTAAAAAATGTAAGAAATAAAAAAAATAAATCATGTACAGTTTTATAAAAAAATATATCATGTCAAACAAAGGTCATGTTTGTGCCCATATTGTACACCAAAATCACGAAAGACTGCAAAAGACATACACTGTATTAATAAACACAAATCACATTTTGGGAAACTCCCTGCATAAGTTAACTCCCTTTGTACATCTCTACCACCATCCACAGTTCCCTCCCTTTGAAAAACAATCATCAAATATCACAGATATTTTAGGAAAATAACAATAAAAATAATATATCACAAAAAGCTTAACGATTATGTAACATAAAAATTAAAACAATAAAATATTATTTTTTACAAACACATTTAAGTAAACGTGTATAAATACACATCTTGTTCTAATGTAACTGGTAAATGAATCATTAAATGTTGTTTAGCTGAATGATAATACATAAATATTAAAATAAACACAATAGCATACTGAAGCTACACTATCGCACGGCAAATATACGAGGCGTGTTGTGGGAAAGACTGGCTAAATGCATGTGCGTTAAGTGTCATCTAGGATTAGCCTGTGCATTCCGCATAGTCTAATCCAGGATGACACTTTCCACCTACAGTAAATTTATGTTTAGAAGAGTTCCTTGAAACAGAAAATACCACATAAGTGGAAAGAGTCATCCCAGATTAGCCTGTGCGGACTGCACAGGCAAATCCAGGATGACACTTTACTAACATGCATTAAGCCTGGTTTTCCCATGACACGCTTCATACGTATATTCAATTTATCTCATAATCCTTACCACCAGTGAACCATAAGAATGTAAGAAAATTATTCAAATACTATAATAGGCAAACAGATACAAAATGTAGCAAATATTAGCTTTAAAATTATACCAAAAAAATATTCACATGCATTGATAAAAACTATCCAATTTTTTAAACAACCATTTTTAAGATTTTGTTTTAGTAAAAAATAATGAACTTATTGTTTACACAGTTTCTGAAGATCAACACAAATCTAGATTTTACTAGAACAGAAAAATACTGTATACACTACAGTGTGTATGCAATCAGATCAAATGTATCAAGTTTACTGGAAATTAATTAGTTGTGAAAATTTCGTAATTCTCCTCCAAACTGGATACTCATATCTCCTATTAAAATAAGCCAGAAAAATGTTTTATAAAATAAATACTGCTAAAAATTGTTTATCAGAATAGCCACGGTGATCTCATCTGCAGAACTGATAATTCTGAAAATGACGCACTACCCATACTGACATGTGACCAGGAAAATGGCAACATAGAAGTTATATTCAAATACATTAATTTCCTCGTAGATGACCTAGGAAACCTTAAAATGTTTTACTTGACATGTTAATATAATTACCAGTAATACTAGAAACTCCATAAATTCCAACAATTTTGATATCTTTTAGGAACACAACTTTTTTACTTTTTTATTTCTTTTTACATGAAAACATTTTTTTTTTTAACCTGACTATAAACATGATAACGTTAAAAATGTGATGTTATTTAACTAAACACATACAAAGCTTTACCAATAAATCAAACTGACAACAGAATTATCTGAACATTCTTCAATATATTTATAAACATTGGGTAAAACAGCAATGTAAGGGTGACCACTGTGAAATTCCGAACTTTCAAATAGCCAACAAATGAAATACAGACTAATCTTATAATCCTTTTGAAGCAATTCGTTAAAAGCACTGTATTAATTTAGCACAAAAATACAACATAGCAAACGAATGAAAACAATAAAACATAAGAACTGGATTAGTGTGCAAACACTTTCAGAAACTGTTGTCCATTGTGAAACAAAATCAAACAGGAATAAAATACTCCATATGTATTCTAAATCCAACCAAGAATATTCTTCAATTACTATAGTTTCCCTTTAGATGAAGTTGTAAGAATTTTTGGAAGAGAAAACAAAAGAGGATGCCAATATCTTAATAAATTTTATCTCTTATCCCAAGGTATGCTGTATATATAACTTGAACACACTGACCTGCATGACACTCATAAACTCTATAAACATAATCACATGCACACACTCATTTTTATTCATGCACACTTTTCCCAGTTTATTGATACCTTAACTGTATTTACAGTGGAATACTCTTAACATCGATTTAACTTGATTTCAGAACCAAAACTAATATATACGAGGCGTGTCGTGAGAAAACCGTCTTAATGCATGTGCATAAAGTGTCGTCCCGGATTAGCCTGTGCAGTCCGCACAGGCTAATCCAGGACGGCACTTTCCGCTTTCATTGTATTTTCTGTTTCAAGGAAGTCTCTTCTAAACATAAATCCACTGTAGGCAGAAAGTGTCGTCCTGGATTAGCCTGTGCGGACTACACAGGCTAATCCGGGACGACACTTTGCGCACATGCATTAAGACCGGTTTTCCCAAGACGTGCCTTATACATATATGGACTTGTAACACATTCATTAACAAAAGTCAGTGTCTGGTAAATGTGACCAAGCTATACATCTGGCAATACACATGTACATGTAGTGTAGCTAGTTTCTAGTGATGTGAGTACAATATTCACAGATGTAAATGTATTTCTATGCGGATATGCATTCCTATCTTATCCATGGAACATGTTTCGATGCGAAGAACCCTTAAAGGGACCTGTTCACAGATTGACAAATTGACAAATTTCCAACTTTTTGTCACAGATGCAAAAAATAAAAGAATAATTGTATATAAAGGAGCGAAATAACGCTACAGACATAGAAATATACTATAAATACCATTTTGTTAATGATAAATCATCTGTTGAAATCGATACAATCATAAAGCGTTTGGAATGCTACAAGATGGAATAATTTGGAGTGTTTCTGTAGTTTTCGTTAAAACTGTATACAATACGTGAATCACTTAAAATACAGAGACTAATGGAATGGCCGATTGGTAAAGGTTATAGCCTGTAGATCCTAAGGTCTGATGTTTAAACCCCAGTGGGAGCAACTAATATTTTTTTTTTTTTTAGTACTTTTCTTGATATTGTGCCTGCGCTTTTTAGTTCCGATGCTTACATCTATCAAGTTAAGACATTTAAAGGCATACTTAAAAACAATTTACAAAACTCAGTGAACATGTCCCTTTACAATGAAACAAAAAACTACCTAAAACACCCAATTCAATGATTCTTCCAATTTCTTATTAACAGGTAAGGATTCCTTAAAATGATACCAAATTAATACATTAATAATTTATAAACAATAGTAATATGGAAAATGTGCAATAATTGGTTAAAACCCAATCTACTGTGGTGAATAACCACCATACTATACATATAGATTTGCATATCAAATAGTTTGTAACAGAAAAAAGGTGATAATTACCATAAAGTACATATATAAAACAAGCTATTCGTGAAAAAAAGGAGAAATAAAATATATGTAAACTTTGCAACAACAATGTTAATATGGACGAAATGTAAATTTCAAGGACGCAATCTTTAACAATGTCCACGCCCTGAAACAACAGCTTTGGTGTCGCGTTCATTTTTAAAAATCCAAAAATATGAAATTGGTTAACACACAATTTTTTGTTTCGTTGTTAACAAAGAAGTTAACAGGTTGTATAATTAACAACAACAACAATCTCCCTAAGAATAAGAGCAACAAAAAAGTGAAACTCGATTTCATAAATAAGCAGACGGGTCACTGATGCGCAGACAAAACAATCTTTCATAAGAATATGGTGCAGTTTCTAATGAAAAGTACCGTCTAAAACATGAATCAGCATTTCTGTGTATAAAAATAAATGTTCGATACGTTCCATTGCCAATAAAAGTATTCAATTAACTATCGAAAAATGTGTGCTACAAAAACGAAACAACAACAAGATAAATTATATCTACAAATATACTCGTTAAATACTGACTATCTACAACTGTCTTCAAAAAATACTTTAATGCTCATAAACACATACAACGGTTCAATAATATTCCACAGAGAAACTCATGGCCACAAAATCTGCAACATTGTTTTTATTCTCTCATCCCGTTAAAGCACGCTTTTCCTTCATTTTCTGGTACGACTCGAGATTAAGTGCCGCTTGGGTCTCCAGTTCTTTCCGGGATGTTTTCCTGAGCTCATCAATCCGGGCGGCATCCATCCCGGATACGTCTCCCCCGCACAAAATCCACGGATGACACAGCACGTCGATAGCCGTGCAGCGTCGCTTTTTATCCACAATCAGAAGATGTTCCATAAGATCTTTAGCACCTGAAAATAGAAGAGTTAACAGTAAATGCTGTTCTATTTAAGAAATAAATTTCAATTAGTTGATGTTTATCGGTCAATAAACATTGGAGTTCTGATGCATAGGAATAAAACCACGAGGGCATTAGCCCGAGTTGTTTAAGAGCCACGCATAAGAACAACAAAGAG
This sequence comes from Congeria kusceri, assembly GCA_027627225.1. NCBI lineage: Eukaryota > Metazoa > Mollusca > Bivalvia > Myida > Dreissenidae > Congeria > Congeria kusceri. Next base: position 96,236,850 of record CM051026.1, read on the forward strand.
TTATTTATTGACCGATCAACAATGATAATGCGAAAATTATTTAAATTCTAACATGTTTTGACATATATTTTGCAATTGTAATTAGAACTAATTTTTACTATGCTCTGCTCAGAATCATGACTATTTTTTGCGTTGTATATTGGGTAGTATAACAACGATAACTTTGGTCTTTGCCTATAGAAAAATTAGAGTATCATGTTATAATGTATCATGGGCACTACATTCAGGAACATAGACAATGAATGAAAGTTCTTTTTCAACCTTTATTGTCAATTCACATGTTTTGATTTAATTTGTGTTTCCCATTCGATCGATACCAAAAATCTACCACCATACTTTATACATTTTTTATCGTTTAAAAGGTCCAGTACAGCAAATTATAACTATCCTTCAGTAAAAAAGGAAGTGTTAAAGATAAACGGAAATTAAATTTCATGTATATGAAAATACAACTCAACAATGGTTAAGGTGGTTAAGCCAAGAAGGTAGCCATTACAAATAGCAACAAAACAAAAACTGATCCATGTTTTCATGAAAGTGCATAAAAGTTAACTTGTGTCAGGATTGAAAGAAAAATCAATACATTAAGTATTCAATAAGATTTTAACATAACATATCAAGTACATGAATTAAAACAGTCGAACGAGCCAAAAAATGAATGTATGCAATTTAAAAGAATATTTTCTGCAGTCTGTCTTGAAGAGATGTTGTCCCAGTAGGGACTCAGGAACTCGTATTCCCCGGCCTTGATGAACTCAAACAGTTCCGTCTGGTTGCGGTCGGGACTTCTGAACGGCTTGAACCTGCACAGCAGGATGTACGTGATCACACCCACTGCCCACATGTCCACCTCCAGACCGTACCCTGAATAACATCAGGCAATGTTTTGTGTTGTTATATAAGTTAGTTTTTACTTTAAACCAATTATATATATATATATATATATATATATATATATATATATTAAACAGTACTACAACATATACAACACATATATCTTTGTATGTTGATCTATAAATAGTAGACCACGTAAACGTTCAATAAACGACCACAACTACATTAACAAACACATAATATCCTTTTGTATTTTACCATCGATTACTTAAAATTTCAAGGTTACACATTCGGAACACTGTTATTTGAAAAGGACCAATAGTCAAGAGAAAGAATCTTTTTTTTTTTTTATTAACAGTCTGCATTGGTGTTTTTATTAGTTTAACATGTGTTTCTACCTTTAGTTACACATGTGCTTTGACGATGTCTTATAATATCGATTAACCAACATTTGTAAATATGTAATTGTAAAAGAAAAACGTGAATGCTCTGATTGTATTTAGCGCAGACGGAATTCGAACAGACAAATGTATAATATTATATTATTCAATTATTTATAACTAGTAGTTCTGACTGACAATGTAAAATAACAATTAATTTACAAATACACGTGTTGATAAAGCCTTGCTACAATTACACACTGGTAAGGAAAACCGACAAACCTCCAGGTTTTGGTTTTCTAACGCAAAACACAGCCTTCCGTTAAAATGGTCGTTAGTGTAAATGTTTTAAACGCGAGTATTCATTTCTATGTCCGCGATGGGCACTTCGGGTGCATATAGTTATTGCATCGTCCGTCCGCCCGTCCGCCCGTCCGCCCGTCCGCCCGTCCGCCCGTCATCCTATCTGTTCGTCCGTCTGTCAGTCCGTCCCGATTCTTGTGCGGAGTTTAACCCGAAATGTATTAAATGGATTCAAATGATACTTCACGTAATTATAAGCCTAGTTTTTAGAGGAAGTGCAGAGTTCACGACCATAACTCATTATTCAATACTTACGGAATGATTGCCCTTGTGTTAATTTTCATGTGCGGAGCATAACTCTATTAGTATTGAAGCGAATCAAAATGAAACCACATATAATTTAAGATGCCGTTGAGAGAAAGTGCAGAGTATGAGGACTATAACACAGTCCTCAATATCTATGGAGGTATTGCCCTTTTGTTAATTGTCGTGTGATGATCATAAATCCATTAACATTGAAGGGAATTTACATAAACCACATACAGTATACTCCGCTTTTAACGATATTGAGCGGACCATAGAAATTCTAAGGCTATGTCCGAATATCGTTGCATCCGTACATAGGCAACCAAGAGCATGGACATATACGCATTAAGAAGAGGCAACACCGATCGTTTGAAATTCATACATTTAATGTAGAATCATGTATAATGAGAGAACTTTAAGAAGTTCAATCAACGTATGACAGTGCATTAAATATTCAGGACAATTAATTTATCAGTGATAACTAAACTGTTTTCTATCGAATCATGTGCACGGTTTGTGTACACGTATATAACAATCAAGTAGAGTGGTGTGACGTCACTAAACACTGTCTTGGTAGAATATTAACTCACAACTTCTCTTTGAACAGACTAACGAGCCATTAATAGCGACAGTCACAACCAACGCCAATCGTAATCGATTACCACAAAGCTGACTATTTAATCAATCCGACGTAATTGTTTACCTGAATCCACGATTTTCAAAACTGGTACAGACACAAATATCGTAACAAAAGGGTGAATAATTGCGACTGGGTCGTGAAAGCAACATCATTATAAGCGAAACTTCGTTACATGCGATATCGCTTAAGACAATTTTATATCAATTGAAATATATAGGGATCCGGCCGGGACCATTGACTCATCTTCGTTATATGTGATATATCGCTTAAAGCGATATTGCTACAAGTGGAGTTTATCGTATATTGATAAATGACATTTAGAGGAAATGAGAGTACAAGGACTTTAATTCATTCTTCAATATTTCCGGAGTAATTGCCATTTTTGTTAATTTAGTTGTGCGGAGCATAACTCCAATAGTATTGAAGGGAATTAAAATGAAACATCATATATTGATGGAATACGTTCAGAGGAAGTGCAGAGTGCAAGAACCATACCCATGTGTTTAGTTTTTACGGAGTGATTGCGCTTTGGTTAATATTTTGTACGGAGCATAACTCCAATAGTATTAAAGGAATTTAAAATAAAACACATATATTGATAGAGAATGTTGCGAGAAAGTGCAGAGTACAAAGACCATAATTAATTCTTCAATATGTTTGGAGTTATTGCACATGGTTTATTTTTCTTATGCAGAGCATAACAACATAGTGTAATTTTCTTAAGCGGAGCATAACCGAAAAGTATTGAAGATATTCAAATGGTCTTTAATGAAAGTGGCAGCATTTGAGTACAGTGGCCTTTTCATGATTACAATTTGACGTCAGAATTGTGAATATTTTGTGTAACCTCACGTTACCTTACAATGTCAATTTTTAGTCAAATACCCGCTTGAGGTTGTTAATTTGACGAAAACAAATAAAAAATATATACAATACAAAAAAATTGCTCATTTGTTTTATCAAATGCCTCACTAAGTATTATGTTATTTATATTTTATTTAATATGCATGTCGAAATGTAGCGCATTTTTATCTTCTTATATTATTTATAGTGCAATAAGAAAACAATTTTACAAAGACATAATCTTACGTAAAAGGAATATCTAAACAAATGTAAAACTTGAAGCCTAATACTACTTTACTTTTCACTGGAATCTTGTCGAAAAGCAAACTGCGGTTATTGACATGATTTTCGCACAGTAAAATACTTTCTTACAATGTACAGTAAATATAGATAACCCCACCATTTTACCTGAATGGGTTTAGACTTAAAATGTCTGTATTCGTCTGACTAACTACTCTCAGCACTTCCGGCATAAAATTCCCTACAGACCCGTATAGCCGACAACGTATCTTCTTGGTTGGATGGGAGGAGGTAATGCAAAGGTAAATGTGTCAACGGTAAGGGCATCGTTAAATTTCAATGAAAAACGTGCTCTGGTAAACATGGATAAAACATTATAATATAATGTAACTTTTTAACTTTATGTATATTTATTAAAATGTATATTATTCATTTTATTAAATTAACATAAAGCTAGAACGTTATAAAGCTTGAAGTTAAAAACGTTTGAACTAGACCATTTACGTACACTAATTATAACGTTCAAGCGCAATTATACAGAATATGTAAATTCGAGTATACATATATGTAAACTAGGGACACACTGTCAGACCAGCCTTATTTCAATAGAGCGTACACGTATTTATTGATAACATCCCTTTGATATAAACATGAAGACCCCAAGATTTTTAAGCGTCAGAACGTTACAGAAGACGATAGTGGAAAGATAGATGTAGAAAAATCTAGGAGTGGCGGGGTTAGCTGACGTAATTGTTGGTTTTGTCTAATATATTTCTGAAAACTGATTTCATTATGCATTTGAATACTGAAGGCGCTTTAAACAAGAGCGTGATATTTTATTATTGTGATATGTTAATCGAGTACATACAAATGCGTCAGCACACATAAGTCGATAGTGTCACCTTACATTTTCATTAAACGTGTAATTAATAACCCAGCCACCCTCCATGAATACCTGATATTGACCTACTTGATTGATTTTTAAGCAATATAATATGGTTTTGTATTTTATTTGCTTGATACAGCTATACGTTCCTGAACGTAAACTTAATATAAACCTAATATAAATAAAGTATACTATTTTCACTATTATTTATTGGATATAATCATTCATTTTACAATTTGGTATTGACTATCACGTCCCAAAACAAATTGTTATTATTTAAAGTATAAACAATTTGAAAGCTGAATAAATATAAGTTACGACGATGTCGTCGCATAAACTTAAATAATGGTTTACTTCACATAACATATTTCTGAGAATGCACACTTTCTAGGTTAGTTACATGGCTATCGCTATATCAACTGAAAACCAGATGTCCGTAAATCAAACATAACACATTGCCTCCCAACCGATATATTTTATTAATTTTATACAATTCTTGATTTGCTTAAACACAATGTCTCTACCTCAAAAACACGTGTTTTATTTGTGCCATTGATAAAGTCATAAATGGCATGACATGTTACACTGAACATCATAAAGCCTATTGTAATTGATGTACATAATAAGTACACAAAAACAAATCAAGACATCTTGAAATATATAAATGTGTATCGATATCAATACTGAATATATCGTACAGTATGACATCCCTCTTATAATCGCATTTGTTGAATATTTCTTAGGACAGCGTACTGACCCATATCTGTTTCAAATCACTGACACTACTCCCTTCCCCGCGCAGCCGCTGACGGACCTCGGTCACTATCTCAAACATGCGTTTCCATGTTTTCTTGTTGTCATCAATTGTGAAGATTCCATGGCTGTGTTGGTGGCGTCGGTTCAAAAACTCAAGCGAGCATCTCCAGCTCTGTTCTCAACTTGCTGTACCACATACACGTGTTAGCTGAGGAAATGTCACCATACACCAGTGAAATTAAGTAAAAAAGTGCTTATTCGTGTTTGCAAACATAGTATTTAAAACATTGTTTCTAGTTGCAAAAGTTACACCGTCATTGAGCTATTTTACTACTACTATTACTACTACTACTAATACTACTACTTCTACTACAACTACTACTACTACTACTACTACTACTACTACTACTACTGCTGCTACTATTACTACTACTACTACTACTACTACTACTATTACTACTACTACTGCTACTACTATTACTACTACTACTACTGCTACTACTACCACTACTACTACTACTACTACTACGACTACCACTACTACTACTACTACTACTACTATTACTACTACTACTACTGCTACTACTACTACCACTTCTACTGTTACTAGTAAAATAATTATTAGTAATAATAGTTGTAGTACTACTGTATGTGTTTTTTTATAATTTCCAATTGTCAAAGACGTCTCAACGTCTAGAATTACATCCGGAGAGTTTTCTGCAATAATACAAATTCATTCGCCTTTACTTCCTGGCGAGTGACAACTGGATGTTCTGCTGCGCCTTGTTACCCTTTCAGACATCAAGGCATCACGCACGACGTCTCCTTCCGCCATCTGCATGCACATTATTGTATGCCTTAAAACATCGGACAATTTGTGTTCTAGAAACAAATTAGTAAATCATATAATATATTATTAATATAAGCAATGAATTTCAAATACAATGTACTAAGATGTGCGCATGACAATGTAGTTTCCTTCGATGGATAATGTTTAATTACATGTGAAGTCCATATCTGTTTTTACTGTTAACATCCATATTTATGGGTGTTTAGATACTTGTCCAGGAAATTTGTTAGTAAGCTCTCCAAATTTCCTGAACAACATATCAAATCGATGAACTTTTGAAGTTGTCAACATACCTTTGCATCTAAAGGTGTTATTTTGATTAAGGTACTAAAATTAAAAAATAACTAAACATTTAAGCTTAATTTAGCCACGACATATTTGTTTCGGATAGTACAACAATATACTCACTTTGAAGTTAAGGCGACGTTAAAAACTTACAACCAGGCAACTATTGTTTCTCATACAGGTTGTCATCTGAAATATGCTATATCAACCCTGTACGTCGCCACATCTATACTTACAGAGGTTGTTCAAGATATGAGGCGTGTCGTGTGAAAACCGGGCTTAATGCATGTGCGTAATCCGGGACGGCACTTTCCGCCTACAGTGGATTTATGTTTAGAAGAGACTTTAATTCTTGAAACAGAAAATACCATAAAAAAACTGAAAGTGTCGTCCCGGATAAGCGGACAACACAGGTTGATCCGGGACAACACTTTACGCACTTGCATTAGCCCTGTTTTCCCACGACACGCCTTAGATGTATATTTGCCTTAATAATACTAGTGTTTTGAACGTCCGCCGTCTTTTTTATAAAACGTTTTTTCATTTACGTTATGAATTGGCACCAAAATGTTATATTTTTCAAGGCGCGTTAACGCATCACCGACGTTACGTCATTTGCCTTAATATAACATAACATATATAAGTCATAACATATTATAACGTCTTGTTTTAACGGGTAAAGAAAGCTGGGAACACTTAAAGTTGGTATGTAAATTTAAATTTTAAATCTATTATTATTATAATTATTATATAGTTAGCACAAGAATTTATTCTACGCTATAGTATTTATTCTACCTATGCATTGTCAAATTTATAAAGTCATACTTATAACTAAATTTATTGTTAAAAATGTCTATATTTTTTGTATGTATTTGTTATTTTAATACGTACAATATCAATATATTTGTTGAAATTATAAAATATTTCTTCATGTGTTTTCTACATGATTGTAAAATTAATCTTTGTTTGCCTTAACAGAGAATCGCCATGAATAAACAGAAGAAAATTTAATTGTGTTCGGCGCATACTCACAGTCCCTAGCCACCGTATAAATTGATTTATTTATCCCTGAACACAACAGTTAACAAAACGCGCTGACTTTGACGACGGTTTCCATTGTGGTTATGAAATTATAGTAATAAGTGATTACAACGATGCAAAAACATTAAACAGAACAAAAAATATTAAAGCATTAAGTGAACAAAGTGTTTTGCTTTAAATACATGCGTTACAAAAACCTTCGGGAAGTTTGTGGAAAATATAATTTCGCTTACACTTGGATTGATAATGTAATATGATAGTTTGCAAAATATCATTATTCAAAGTTAACCGCATGAGTGAGTGCTTAAATTAAATGTTTTGTTTTTAAATAGCTGCAACAGTAAACATATATTAAGATCACTTTATGATTTCATTTTAAATTGATTTGCTGCTACCTGCACAACAAATGTATAAAAGGCTATTTCATTGCACAACTGTAATGTAGTTATGCATCTAACGTACGATACAATGCTCAAAAAGCTCGAATAATTATTATGCCACAAAAACAAATCGGCCGAAAGATTTGATACGCAATTAAGGTAATATTTTGTTAAAATCGTGTATATTACTGTTGGGGCCTAGTTCTAGGCATTATCATATTACTCAGTATTGTAGCGTGTTTACGGTATATGATGTACAGTAGAGGTCTATACAGTATTCATAGTCAACGCATAAAAATAGCATTCTATATTTTATTTAAGTTTTAAAACGTTAAACCAAGGTTAACGTTCAATGATATTCAGCTCTTTAGTTTAATCAAATTGTTTTATCGGAATATAGAAAATAAAAAAGTGAAAGTGTGCGTTCAGTTCTCCGAAGTTTTCCGCCGAGTTTAAAAAAAAAATTTACTCAGTCGCTGGATTTAAATGAATGCAAATGTGTTTTACGCAGACTTCTTGAATTTTTAGTCTGACTATCGAATGATTGAATCTTGGCCGGACGTTCGTTTTTGGGCCGATCGATCACAAAACGACTGACCAAGAATCGAAAACTGGCCGAAATTTGGTCGACCAACGTTCGAAAACTGGCCGCGGACAACCGTACACATTTCGGCCACAATTCGGCCACAATACGGCCATTGAAACAAAATGGCGGAGAACAGAACGCTGATCACGTCTTACATGACGTATGAAATACTAACATACTTTAGTGTGATTACTGGATGTTAACACCAACAAGGTAACATATATATATGTGTTAATAAACAACAATAATTACTTTACAGTATGTTGGATTCATATTGGATACTAGCAATCGCCAGACAGCAATAGTGTCAACAAAGGGAGACTATTTACGTTCTTTACGTTCTCAGCAACAGTCAACAAGAACAAGCGTAATGTGCGGGAATTATTCAATTGCAATTACATTAGGAGAAATTTACATCAGACTACAGCTGGAAAACTAATGTGAACAAAAGGAAGACAATCCGTGTTCGTGAAATAAATCGTTTAAAGTGCAAACGGATTGAAGTATTACTTTGGATGTTTCAAGATAGTTTGGACCAAGAGGACCAGCTTCAATGCCTTGTTGGTTGAACAAAGGAAAAACACCACATCGTCACAGAGGTAGTTTACTTCAATACTATCATATAGCATACCATTGGCCTCCATACAATTAAGAATTGTTTTACATTTCTGCATGAATGAGTCAGGAGATTGGTGACTTAAACATGCAAAAAATATACATTATGTCAACGTTTGGCTCACTGTTATATTCAAATCAGACTTAAGATACATTCAAATGCGACATTAAATGACGTACGTTTTGCTAAATGAAGATAATAATATGTTTAATGAGTGTGAACACCCTATGTTTGTCCATTGGCTAAAACATACAGAATTGCCTTCAAGATTACGATTACTGTTTGAAAATTAAAGATACAATTGTATGGGTACCATATATTTAAAAAAAACAAAAAAAACAGAATTCCTGTGTTCCATAGAGGTTTTTACTTCATTGCATTGTTCCTTTGAAAGTTGCAACTCTGTTCATCTGGTGAATATTAAACCATTGAGTGATTAAATTGTAATTCAATTGAATTTATATTCTCTTTTATAACGATTACATTTGATTTCCAATGCTATGCGGTTAAAGTTTATTTACAAGTGCGTGTACAATGATAAATTCTGGGCTAAGTGTGATGTTCTGCATGCCTTTAAACCGGTTTAAACCCCCAATGCTTTGCATTGACAGTTCCAAGGCGGTGACCCCCGTTTTAATCATTGTTATGTTTTGTGCTTTGTTGAATGTATTGGCCTGTATTGTATAGAAATCAATGTGAGAAGTTTGTTCAACACATTTTTTGCAAGGGAGATGTCAGTAAGGACTATGTTCAACATGTTATTTAACAAGGCAGATGTCTGTTTGTACGCTAGCAGTGGTCATTGGACTTTAATTGGTGTTTCGATGGCAGTGGTCATTTGACTTTGAATTGCTTGGTACGATGGCAGTGGTAAATGGACGTTAAATTGCTTGTACGATGGCAGTGGTCATTTGACTTTGAATTTCCTGGTACGATGGCAGTGGAGGATATGCGACTTTAAATTGCTTGCATGATAATCTTGGTGATAATGCGACTTTAAATTGCGTCTATCATGGTAGTGGTGGATATGCGACTTTTACCTGGTTATGTGTTGGCGGTGTTGGGTAAGCGACTTTAAACTGGTTGTGTGTTGGTTGTAGTAGATATGGGACTTTAAACTTGTAGTATGATGATAGTGGTGGATAAACGACTTTAAATTGCCTGTATGATGGTAGTGGTGGATATACGACTTTTAACTGGTTATCTGTTAGTGGTGTTGGATAGGCGTCTTTAAACTGGTTGTGCTTTGGTTGTGGTAGATACGGGACTTTATACTGCTTGAGTGATGGTAATGGTGGATATGCGACTTTAAACTTGTAGTATGATGGTAGTGGTGAATATGCGATCTTAAACTGGTAGTATGAGGGCAGTGGTGGATATGCGACTTTAAACTGTTTGCATGGTTGTAGAGGTGGATATACGACTGTAAACTGATTGCATGCATGTAGAGCTGGATATGCGACTTTAAACTGGTTGTATGATGGTAGTGTTGGATATGCAATCGTAAACTGGTTGCATGATTGTAGAGGTTGATATGCGACTTTAAACTGGTTGAATGATGGTTGAGTTGGATATGCGACTTAAAACTGGTTGTATGATGGAAGTGGTGTATCTGCACCTTTAAACTGCTTATATGATGGTTGTGTTGGATATTTGACCTTAAACTGTTTGCATCATGTTGATAGAGGTGGATATGCGACTTTAACTGGTTGTATGATGGAAGTGGTGGATGAGCGACTTTAAACTGGCTGCATGATGGTAGTGGTGGATAATTATGCTCCTTTCAACTGGTTGTATGATTGTAAAAGCGGATATGCGACATTAAACTGGTTGCATGATGGTAGCGATGGGTAAACGCCTTTAATGTGGTTGTGTGTCGGTAGTGATGGATATGGAGGTCCCTGTAAGTGTGTATCATTTTTATATCGTCAAAAGACTCTAAATTGCTTGCGTCATCTAGATGTAGTGATTTATGTTATATACTGCCTAGCAGAGGTCATTGATGCCGCTTTCACGTAGTGTTCTCGCAATATATGATAAGCAACTCTATATCGAAAATTATTTCTTAATGTTATAGCTTAAAGTGTGTATGTACAATCTTAGAACATACATTAGGACATGCATTAAATCAGCTCGATACAGATAATTACCATATACTTCTATTTACAATACAATAATTTTTATTAGAATATTGTTTGAAAACGCATAACTAGCTACTTATTAATCACAAAGCATGTTTCGGCTGTAAAGGCGGAAACTCTAATACATGTATATACATTGACTCGACAGTTGTTTTATGTTACACAACGCTGATAAATGTCCACACTTGTATATGTTGATATATATATTTTCGTTATTTTGATGTTTCCTGTATGCTGTGTATGTTTACCTGTCTGCTTTTAAGTTATATTGTAAGGTTCGTCTGATTATTCTGAAAATAATCGATGTGAATGGTCGTACATACACACTTTAATTGCAGAAATTGGTTTTTATAATTTCACGTAGTTGTGGCAGTGATGGAGCACCTGGGGGCACTGATGTCATACAGGAACGTTACCTCCAAAACCGAGCTGTGTATTGGATCTTGACTTGATATTGAACACTCAACACCTAGCCGTCTTCGATTACCTCTTATATTGCAGTGGTCGAGCCAGTAGGGGCGCTGATGTCCTACAGGAACGTGCACTCTAATACTGACACAATATTATGTACCTCTTATATTGCAGTTGTTGAGCCGGTGGGGGCGCTACCCTACAGAAACGTGCACTCTAATACCGAGCTGCGTATTCGACCTTGACTTGATATTTAATACCCAATACCCAATACCTAGCCGACTTCACGTACCTCTTCTATTGCAGTGGTTGAGCCGGTGGGGGCGTTGATGTCCTACAGGAACAAGCCCTCCAATACCGAGCTGTGTATTCGACCGTGACTTGATTTTGAATACCCAATATCTAGCCGACTTTGCGTACCTCTTATATTGCAGTGGTGGAGCCGGTGGGGGAGCTGATGTCCTACAGATACGTTCCCTCCAATACCGAGCTGTGTATTCGATCTTGACTCGATATTGAAAACCCAATACCCAATATCTAACCGACTTCGCGTACCTTATATATTGAAGTGGCCGAGTCGGTGGGGGCGCTGATGTCCTACAGGATCGTGTCCTCCATTACCGAGCTGTGTATTCGACCTAGACTCGATATTGAAAACCCAATACCCAATATCTAGACGACTACGCGTACCTCATATATATTGGAGAGGTGGAGCCGGTGCGGGCGCTGATGTCCTACAGGAACGTTCCTGTCATCAACTGGGTGTCCCTGTATCAGACCGTGCAGAACAAGGACGTGCTTACCACGTACATACGCACGATGACACCTGTCTACCCGCACGGTAAGGCGTAATAAAATAGGTTTGTTTCATGTTATATGACCAAGAAAAAAGGGTACGTAGGTAGGTATTTTGTTAATTTAGTAAATGGTCATTGTGAAGAGTCTTAAAGTGAATAATACATGTATTCAAAATATACAGGTAATATCCTTAAACATTGTTTTACAATAGATGCTATTAAAATAAAATACTTGTTTTTCTAAACAAAACATCTACTTCAATAACATCAATACATCAATAACATGTTCTAGGGTCGGGACGTTTTAGGGTAGGTCGGCTAACCAGAAATACACATATTGTTACGCCTAATGATTAAAGTGATTAAAGGCACTAATTCACATAGTTTTGTATTTTAAAGACGTCATACGGACGATGACCCCTCTTTTTGCTCGGTAAGTGTACTGATTTAAAGGGACTTGCTCACAGATTGCGTATTTTAAGACGTACACACGGACAATGACCACATGCAACATACGCTAATTAAGTGCAGTAATTTAAAGGGACGTATTCACTTGTTCACATATTTGCGTATTTTTAAGACGTACATATAGAAGATAACACCTTCAACTGTCATCAGACTCAGTAGGTGCAGTGATTAACGGCGCTTGTTTATAGATTTTTGTATTTGAAAGATATACACACGAAAAATAACCCCTTCAACATGCAACACACTCAGTAGGTAAAGTGATTAAAGGCATACTCGTATATACGGCAGATAATCCCTTCAACATTTAACACGCTCAGCAGGTGCAGCGATTAAAGACACTTCTTCACATATCTGCGTATTTTTCCGACGTTCATACGGAAGATAACCCCCTCAACATTCATCGCACTCAGCAGGTGGAGCGATTAAAGGCACTTGTTCACAGATTTATTTTTATTTTCAAGACGTATATACAGAAGATGACCCCATTCAACATTCCATACACTCAGCAGGTGCAGTGATTAAAGGCACTTGTTCACATATTTTTGTATTTGTAAGACGTACATAATTATGGAAGATAACCCCGTCAACATTCAACATACTCAGTAGGTGCAGTAATTAAAGAAATTTGTGCCGATTTTTATATTTTAAAGACGTACGTATAGAATATAACCCCTTGAACATTCAATACACTAAGTTTGGGCAGCGACTTTAAGGCGATTTTCATAAGGTGATAAGTGCAATTATATAACTTAACTATTATTTTCAAATAACCCTTCAAAATACCTCAACAGTTTATCTAGTTCAATCTAGTCTAAGCTGCAAATGTTTAACACGCTTATCTCTCGGCTAAAATGGCTCGTATATTTGATTATGCAACTTTAACGAAATGAAAACGTTACTCAAGAGTTCTGAAAAAAATATATTAAAAATTTGCAGACGTAAGTATGTTTTTAAAGCAATGCATCCTGTGAATGGGCGTTTGGAGGTTGATGTCATATACACATTTTCAGTAAACCAGTGTTTGTCTTCATTATTTCATAGTTATTTATCATTGAAAATGATGATGGCTTTTTACTAATCATCATAACAACAAAACCTCTCCAATTGAACGACGTATTTTAATGATGACCAAAGCAGATTCAGGGCTGGTTTTAAACATGCTTCGGTAGTCGATAAAGGATTATGACGTCATGCATAGATGCTGGAGTCGATGCTTAGGTAAATTTTCAATTGGAGCCTATGAGTTTTTTTATTTACTGGTTTCTAACCCAAGAATGGCAGCCTACTGGATTTTATTTACTGGTTTCCAAACCTAAATGGGAGACTATAGGTATTTGATTTACTGGTTTCTAACACACAATGGGTGTCTAAGGGTATTTTTATTTACTGGTATTTAACGGTTAACGGACAAAAGTTTGTGCAAGTTTGCGCGAACATCTTGTACTAAAGGGAGTCAATGCAATCTAAAGATCGGGTGCTAAGCGACAAAACTTTATCATTTTGAGACGTGTGCGGTGTTTTGGGGCCATATTGCGACATTAAATGCTTAGATGGCGCCAAAGGTCGTCAACATAGTTTATTTCCGGCTGCTAGATATAAACTTTCGATTCAGAAAAATGATCACATAGTCAGTGTCTACGTCACCATGAACACAGGCCCTGGGGCATTTATACTTCTTCTTCATCAAAGGCTATGGGAGAGTATAACGTGCCAACGTTTTACGAACTTAAAGTAGATCTAGCTAACGCGCAAGGGAAGAAAGAACCACCAGTGGTTGGTCCAACCCATGCTCCACCCCAGCTACGAGCTTAGAGGGGCCAATACAATATTCTCACGGAGGAGCTCAGGACCCATGAAAGGTAAAGGTACAAAAACTACATCAGGTTGATTCCATAATAGTTTGATGAATTGCTCCATCGGCAGGTCAAACAGTTTATTAGGGCTTTTCCTGTTGGTCTTAAGTTGACCTATTTTTGGCAACTGGTGCCATCTATACACAACTGGATTACAACGTTCGGCAAGGAGACTCTCCAGAAGTTTGTTTCAAACGAGGTCAAAGCCATAGTTGCAGAGTTCAGCGCTGAGGTTGTCAAATGCCCCCACCATATCTAAAGGCAGACTAGAGATAGCTCAACAGTTCGATTCACGATGGAATATGCCACACTGCTTTGGGATCTCTAGATGGAACCACACCAAGCTCTCTAGATCTCTAGACTCTATCCCAATGTTGTCAATTTTTTACCTGAATATACTATATAATTTTTCGCAAAATATTACATTAATGTATTCAAGAAAATGGCTTCGCTGTTGTATCCTCGGCGGCATGGAGTCTGATGAGCGTGAGAGAGGGTTCCGTATTAATAGGTGCCGAATATCCAGAATATGGTGTGCACTTGCACTAATGTATCGACAACTTTAGACAAACAATCGCAATCATAGTGCGGGCTTGCGAAGACCAATCAGGTACTGGCCCCCACTGGCGCGAAACATTGGCGACAATAGGAAAGGTTTGGATCAAACTGACGAAGCCAGTCACTCCAGTTGCAGCCAAAATGCAATAAACATTTCCATATCGGCGACTCATCACACTTCATTAGCTCCAGTTTGTCCCAAATCTCTCATGATAGGCGATGAAATTGACGCCGTACAAATACAAAAATAAAACATTCAGGGCGTCAAATCAATGTTTAGCGCCGATTCGTGCCATCCGGTTCCAACTGGTGGTCAATTAACGACAAACCAATACAACTTCCTCGTACTTGGCGATAATATGCGACAAGTAATTTAGTGTGATTTATCGCCAATTTTGAAAAAGTGTATCACATTATAGGTTGCAACTGGAGTGCACTGGCGTCCAAAGCGCTCGGATTTTCACTGACGTCAACTATGGGCCATTTGTCGCGGCCCTAATGGACTCTAGGCATTTCAATTTATCCGACCGAAACCTAGCAAGTGATGTCTATCAATATCAGATAATGTCTTATCTGAAGGAATATTATTTCATTTCACATGATTACTTATAATTGAAATGTATTAGAAATGTTATAAAATCGCATCATATCTCAAAGATAACGTATTGAGTTTCAGTACGCGTGTTTCTATTATACATATACACAATAAAAGGGAGTAATTTAAGTTCCAAACATTAAGCAACGGAGATAATACTTCTATTATACAATAGTAATTGCTAAATAAATAATATTTCGTTTGTATATTCATACTTTCGATTATAGATATGAACTATATAATTAATAAGAGCACTAAAATCAGTCAAATTTGTCCGAATATAGTTGTCAATATAGTGAAATCCTATTTATATTACACACTTGCCATATGGATGTCGATAAACCACTGTGTAGACAAAATACTAGTGTAACTCTGCCAATGCTAACAAGGTAAATATACATGGGCAGTGAATGAGTAGCATGCACGATAACAGTGTTTTGTTGCTTTATAGTAAGCGCACTTATATCCGTGTACTTTCGTGGAAAAATGGGGTGCTCATGACCAAAATGACTTGACAGTAGAAAGTGAAACATAACAATCATAAAGGAAATCATATTTTGGCCTAGAGTATTAAATGTGAAATGCATTGGAGTTTTCGAAGGCAGTTGTTGGCACACTCGCTTCAATCGGCATTCATCGAGGTTTAGTTGCGCGCATGTGAGTTTGTGTTTAATATGGGTGTCACCAAACAAGAGGGTTTCATCCGCTTACTCAGCAATCAAACACCTACACACCACAAAACCACGCCAAAAATATATTACGATAAAAATATGAAATTAAAATGAATGGAAAAAGCAGTTATTTAAATTCGTAATACATTTGACATGTCTTTAAAGGTAGAGCCATCCAGGGTCTTCACATAGCTCTGCTTCGGCGCGGATGGACCTCATGAACATCTTATCACAAACACACATCGTTCGGAAAGACCTGGCTGACAACACCAAAGCGAGAGTCCGGAAACGGGTTATCTTACCACACTGTATAAATATACAGTACAGTTAAAGAAATTTGTAGTCAACACGATGACTTTACTATTAATGTGCTCGTCTTTATTTAAATATGTATTTTGTAAATCTGCGTTAACATTAACTGTGTTTCATAATTTCGCAAATTATTAAATAAATCGTATAATAATATAGAGCGTACTATCTTAACTTCACGTTGATACAGATGAAGACGCTTCGATTGCGCTGAATATCATGGAAAAGTTAAACGTCAACTCAACTAAATATGTAGAAATGATCGCTCGTGTTTGAACATTTTTGTTTAAGTCGTATGTTTACAGATTGATACATTTAAACCAAACAATACCAGCCGAGTCCGTCGCAGGCGAGCAAAATGCTCCATGAACGTGCATTATCATTCGTGTTATTGGCATATTAAACTTTAGGTATGTTTGTCTGTTGTAAATAGATGTTGACATCAATGATTTAAGATATTTACCCCAAGGATCATTTCGAAATGCCTGATATATTTTTTGTATATCAGGTCGCTATCGTTTATATCAGTCAACGTTTGGAGGTACGTCATATTACTCGGAATCAACTATTAAGTCAACAGTTTCAGTAAAAATGAATCAGATTCAACAAAACACGCAAATTTGATAACAATAACGTGTATAGTTTATTATTTTTAATTGTCATAAATAACAAACACGTTCTTTTCTAAAATTTGCATAAAACCGCAGTTGGCAGTAGTATGACGTCATCAATGGTAAAATAAATCATCCATACACAAATAGTTCAATACATTCCAAATAAACGCACTAAAATTCACAACACAGGATCTGTTGTTGCTGTGCCTGAAACATTTTTTTATCAAATATTGAAAGCATTACTGTATAGTAAATATTGACATGATCTTGAACATGTCAATTTCATAACACAACTCAAAAATGGCAAGCCTCGCCGTTATATTATTCTAAGCCTCATCTGATATAACACACAAGACCAGGCAGTAACATGTTATTCTCTATATACCTCCTTCCATAAAAGTCATATTATGGTCGATGTTCGTTTCCGAAATAAACGAGAGAAGTCACGAATACTGTCGTTGTGTGTTCTGTAAAGAATATTGAGTACAATTAATATAAAATAACAGTTTGTACTTGTTATTGTACGATGATTTGAAATTTTAGAATGTTGTTCTTGGTACACGTGTTCAAATATTAACGAAAATAACGTGTGCCTCTTATATCTTTTCTCGTCACTTGTACTTTACACTATATCGCATGTAATTGATGATTGTTCATGCACGACAAATAATTTCCAATTCAATTATGTGACAGGGGAAAAAATCATTCAGCATACAAATATATTTAGATTTTTATTTCGTCCTTATAAGTCGTGCATCTACAATTAAATCACGTTTTATGAGCTTGAATTATGAATCATTAGTAGGATTTCAGACCTCTTGAATGTCGATATCAAGCCGTTTATTTATTTTGTAATGTGATTTAAAACATAAAATTTCACATGATAAGAATACCCTTAAAAACAAACTTATAAAACCGGACCGAATATCACTTGAAGCCTCGTAATCAGGTCGATAATTTATGGCACAATAGACACTTGGTACAATATCTCGTCTAGCGCACTCATAATGTACATATATGTTTGTTTGCTTATTTCTAAAATATTGCACTATATATTTCACGACATATATTAGGATCTGCGCGGTAAATGTATGTTGTCACTATACGTATCATGTATATTTGTATAACGTGTGCATGTTATAATTGCAAAAACGGTACATAAACTATAGCTACCAGCAATTCCACTTATCTTGATTACAACATAGGCTATTGAAATAAGTGTGTGCACACTTGCTGTACATCAATGGATATTAAACTGTCACGTGCATATATCAATATATCTTCAAGTTTTACATCGCACCAATTTCACACCAATTTCTTGGTATGATGTCAAATCTGCATATCTGCATTTGAGGTCCCCACCAATACACACATTATAATCTCGATAAATAGTTTTATACTCTATTTCATATCATTTATTTGTATTCTAGTTCATAGTAATGTGCTCATTCCCGTGCTTGCCTAAACCTCACCTTTCTGAAATACTCTCAACCTAATGTCCTATAAATATAGAATGTATGGTTGTAACTGTATTGATACTGCATTACATTTTTAAACAGGGGGCGACGTTACCACAAAGCAACAAATACCACATATTTAACTGTCGCATCACTGACGGAATCATCGTATACTTTAGCTATGTTAACGCAGCTTATCATTAAAAAACCCGTAGGCACTATTGGCAGCAAATTATAATACTGATAGTATGAACTGAGTTCGAAATAAAACATTGATTAGCGAAAATAATCGATTATTACTCATATATATAACTCATTATTGGCACATCTGCATTGTTGGTATACTTGCATACACAAAATCCGTATTGATTTATCGGAGAGGGTACATTTTTGGCTATTTTACCGAAGAGGTTTTCGGTTTGTTTTAACACCGTGCGACTGCGGTTCTCATCATTACCACTTCATTGGTCGCGTATTGTTAGCCTCGCATATGTAAAAGTCATTGCCTAGACATGTTATAACGCAGGCTGTTTTAAGTTGTAAACATTTTATTTTATTACTATATACGTTGAATTGCACACCCTGGGCTATTGCTGTACAGTATATTTATACGAATATCACATACATGCACATGATATAGAATCGGCCATCAACATGCGCTGAAAATACATCTTTCCATAAAACGTATTGTATTACCACTCTTGTTTAAAGATATGAAACTTCAACGGGTAATTCAAAGGTAAGTCCGTTCCGCCATACTTGTGTATTATCACACATACACAATGTTTAAGGAATACGATTATGGTCACTGACTATGACATTCTTGCTCAATTAAGTAACATATAATAAAACAGATGTCTGCACTTTTGTATTACGTTTGCACTATCGTAATCCTTTGCCTGGCAAATGAATCTTATAGCAAAGAGGTTCCTCATGTTCTGTGGATTGTTCCTATCGCACCTTGTACAGAAAATAATATTTAACATTTAACGAAACAGTTTACTAAGAATATTTTAACACAGCATTGTTGACTGCGCTATCAGCTATTGCAATAAATAGTAGACGTGGGATTTTTATAACGATTTTAAGTAATGTGTTGCATTTGTTTTTGTTATTTAAACGTGCATGTATTGGATATCCCA
This sequence comes from Congeria kusceri, assembly GCA_027627225.1. NCBI lineage: Eukaryota > Metazoa > Mollusca > Bivalvia > Myida > Dreissenidae > Congeria > Congeria kusceri. The sequence continues at coordinate 96,256,812 of CM051026.1, forward strand.
AACACTTACATGAATACAATTTATTATTTAACTGATGTGTAAGTACTAGTTTGACAAGTGTTGAGTAAGTAAGTTAGGACCCATGCGAAATAAATGAACCAAGCATACGTGACTGAAGCCATTTCTTATCCAAATATAAGTTCCCGATATAAGAATATCCATCATATACGTAACCAAAAAGTGTATGTTAAATGTATCTTTCTTCACTGCAACTAGTAGTGAACTATGATTAGATAATCCCATTGCAATCACTTATACTATTGATAATATTTATCAAGAATAATATGAAATATCAAGTACAATGTTTCAGAAAAGTCATAGCAAATATTTTGCGTGCGCTAGACAATAACCTGTTAAGTGTTGATGCTGCCATAAAATGTGAACTTTATTATGTGTTTGCCAAGCGATATTCGGTCTGATTTCATCATGCAATAAATGGAAAATTATGGCCACTTCAATGGTTTACAAAACGGCTTGGATAGTCTGGAATTTCAATTTAATGCTGTACATCTCATAAACAATTTTACATTATTGACATTCAAGTTTAGATGAAATAATGGTTTTTGTTTCAGGCTCACAACTCGTTGACTATAAATGTATGCTTTATTGTGCCAAAAAATATAATCAACATCATGATAAATCTGCCAGACCAACATGGCTGCGCAAGGTAACGCGTGTTTAGATTGTGTATTTTTCTTTATCGACGCAAAACGTGTTCACAATGCACCTGCCATGGTTTATTGTTTTAATATATGCTGTGACATACCACTATACGGAACTGGCATGCATTTGTACACAACTGCCTGGTATTGCTCGTGTTTTTTTAAGACATAACCTGTTTGATGTAGTTTTCTGATCTTTCTTATGTCATTTCAATTGACAGTCATTCAGATCTCAATTATATATTTCTGCATAGCAAAACAAAAACATTTAACATTCCAATACTAAGTTTATATTATATATTCTTTATCAATTGTTGATATTTTTGAAAACACATAACATTGTACAAGTGCACGTCATCGTACAAAACGTTAGTTTTTTATTAACTAAAATTTTTTTTTCGACTAAACACATAATGACATAGTGTTCGTGAGTGCAGTCATTTATTTAAGGAAATCATAACTAATGCATTCATAATAGGTTTTATTCATTATCTCGTATCATACCCATTACAAGACCGGATTGTCAAATGATCTTAATTATACGTGTATTATATCATTGATGTCAACATGCATTTTAAACAAACACACACACAGATCTAAAGGTTTGAAATACAACTAAAACGAATGATAACGCAAGTTTATGGAGCTTTGTGCTGGCGTGTGAAGGACTCGGTCGGTAGTGTTAGTTTTGTTTTGTAATTTATCTCTCTGTAAACATAAGACTTAAACAAAAATGTTCAAACGAAAATAGAGAGCGAATATGTTATGTATTAAGTTGACAGGAAGTTTCACTTTTCCCAGACATTGAACACAGTCAAATGATTTTGAAGTGTCTTCATTTAAGTCAACTTGAAGTTAGGATTGTTTTTAACTTGAGTATTTAAGTATTCCTTAGTGCGAGTATGCATTTATCTATGTTTTATGCACGCCATCATAGCTTTTAAACAGAGCTTCCATTTGTTTGCTCCACAAGTGAGTTTATATGTTAAAGTACCTAAATTGCATAATTACATGTATGTATAAAACAACACCATGAAGTATCCTCAACAACATAGTACGCTGTGTTGATGTAATTAATTATTAATTCAATAGTGAGCATACTTATGGTTGTAAAAAGTTCGTATTAAGGATCGTTTTAAAAATGCGCATTGGAAGTAATACGAGTTAATTTACAGTGAAGTCATCTTGTAAATTAAAACGTCATTTCACTGTATGGTTACATTTATATAATGTGACCGTTTTTTTTGGACCTTCACGTTTATGTTGCCAGTCATGTCATTCATGAGAATGGCCTGTTTGTGTGTAATTCTACGTGTATGATGGCCTTCCGCGTCGAAGCAGAATTATGTGACGATCTCGCATGTCTCTACTTAAAGAGACGTCGAAAATGTGTTCAAATTTTAAATGATAAATGCAATTTCCATTTTAATTGTACATATTTATAAAAATATATTTTGTGTCGTCTTGTCATTTGGTATGCATGGAGGGATTCAGTACGCTGAGGAAGCCTACCTCTATGGTGATCCTCATACCGAACTCAATCTCACATGCGCGGAGACTGACTATTGAATCCTGATCGCTACGGTAGAAGTAAGTGTGCGAAGAACTCCAATGCATTGCACGTGCATGTAATCTAAGCCAATTAAATATTGCCTGTGTTATGTTTCTGTATATAATATCAAGTAATATCAAGTAATTTGTGTAATGTACACATGCATAGTTATCTGTATATGTATCATCGCATACACATGCACGTGCGCTTACTATAAATAACACAATGCAACAATTCTTGATTAGCTATCCTTGTTCCAGCTACGAAGTCACAATTATTCCCTGACTATTAACCATACAAGCGTTGTTTAATAGCCCGATTATGTAGTATTAGCATAAAAACAAAGTGAGGCTATTTACTCTATATTGCATGAATATGTATTTGTGTCATAGTTTTCATATTTTTCGTCTAGTACCGCTTCATCTATTAGTACAATGATGTGATGGTTCCAATTCTACTTTCTTTGAACGATATTCACACGCATTTGTATGATAGTAAACATGTTGAACTAACATAACAGTGTTCGATATATCGTCGTTACAAATTTATGATATAAATATGATCTATATATATATTAATTAATTAATTCAGAAACGAGTTTTGCTCTAAGGGGACCATCACACAGCATGCGATAATAATTTTACATTGAAATTGTAGACTAGTGTTAGGAGGGATTTGTTTGGAGAAGTAACGGTCAGTCTGGTATGTGATAAGAAGGCACTAGAACAAAAGTGTATAATTGCATAACTTTTAATAGACAGCCGTATGCACCAAATATATCATCAGGGCCTTTCTACCTCATATAGGCATCACCCGCAACCAAATTTGAATTAAAGCATTTTTTTCAAAAGTTGACATTACTCCTGGATTGTTGAACCCTTTTAACAAATATGTGGTGTGGCGTGGGAAACCGGACACAATGCATGTGTGTAAAGTGTCGTGCCAGATAAGCCCGGTGTTCCCATGATACAACTCATTTGTAATTTCCCAGAAAACCTAGGCCTGGGCTCCATCCCTTACCTCTGAATATAAGTCCAGCTAAAGCAATATTTAATTATTCTTATTTAACAATTTGGTTATACATTACAATGTTCATGTAACATAGTACAGAGAAAGATCATACAAGATACAAAGTGCGCAGTGCTACAGGTTCTTTTTTTCAGACAAAACATTTTCACTTCCATTTTTTACAAGTTTGCATACCGGTACTTAAAAATATTGTTATACATTTTAAAATTATTTCTTAGCAACCATCGGGAAACATTTATTATTTTCTACCTTCCTTTACATGAATACTATCCTTGCAATGTACTCCCCACACATTGCAGCTATTGTATCACAGCTAAAGATGTCAAACCATGATTGTTTATTATAATTTAATAATGAAATAATTACCCATCACAGTCCCTGCATAGTAAAAGTACATGTAATTACAATAATTACAGTAATTACCATGTCGCCTTGCACACACACACTTCCCTGCCAGTCCCTTACAGCTCTTTGTCCCAGTGAATGTAAAGGTATTATGACACATTCTGAGATCAGATAATATTGGTAAACTTGCCCCAGGGGTGCAATGCAGAGACACAGAAAAACATTTCATGTAAAGTGTGTATTTATTTCTCCAAAACTGACTGAATGTCAACACAATTTTAATCTACATGCGATATAAAGATCAGAGCAACAAATAAGGATTCTGTCTGAATTTGGTATTACCCTATCCTATTTTAAATGGTGTCTGGACAAAAGCCCCTTGCCCAAAAGCCCCTTCGTCTAAAAATGCACGCCTGGACATAAGCCCCTTGGTATATTTGACAGAGTGGACATAAGCCCCTCGGTAGAGTTAATAGTGTGGACAAAAGCACTTCGGTAGATATGACAGAGTGAACAAAAGCCCCTTGATGATTTTCCTGTCTCTAGTCCTTGACATATTAAGTTTTTATTTATTGACATTAAGGCCATCTGCAAATAAACAGATGGAATAAAATGTTGTAGTTGGAAGTATAGCTGTACTTAAATGCAATTAAGAAAAGCTGTCAGTTTTAGAACAATTGATCGCATTCAATTAAAATGTTCACTTTGATTATATGGAATTTCCTATTGAATGGCATAGACAGTAATACAATATCAGAAAGGGGCTTTTGTCGGCCATTTCATAATCATTAAGGGGCTTTTGTCCATCCTGATAATTCTACCAAGGGGCTTATGTCCACTCTGTCGAATATACCGATGGGCTTATGCACATGTGAGCAATTTTAGACCAAGGGGCTTTTGGGCAAGGGCATTTGTACTACACCCATTTTGAATAATTGAGTACTGAACAAATTATTTGTGTACTTTAAATTATGTTACCCCATTAGAATAAAAATAATTGAGTATTAGCCACAACTGATCTCCAAATGTAGTACAGCAACCACAACACGCAAATGTATGGTGTGCATTTTTTTAACACAATTCTAACCATTTCTCTTTTCACAACACTAAATCTGCATATTGTTCTCAACACATAAGTAACTAAACTCTGGAAAAATTTTGAAAATATTTTAAACTTTGTTTTGTAAAGAATGCTAACATTGTTCAATGCGAGGTCTGATAAGACCAATGCGAGGTCTGATAAGACCCGATTTTGACACAATATAAATAATTGCCACAAAACATTTACATTGGTAAATAGTATTAATATTGTAAATTTTTGCCTCTGTGTTTTTGCAGCCTAAATGACGTTGGAAACAATCCATTATGCGATAATTCTAATGTGTCGCTAATTTGATGAAACCTCAATTCTTCGATGTTTTGATATTATTTAGAAGATCTAATGCAAATGTGAAAACAATATTACTGAATATTTCAATGTGTTTTCGACTATTTGTATTTGAAAATCTCACATCATTTGCCATATTACAATAAAAATACTATATTTGAATTAAGGGTACATCAAAGTCGGGTTGCACTAAGATAATTCATGGTCAAAGGCATTTAAATAACCTCGCTGGTATGAACATAGGCTGGACAATGGAAATCGAAGATGGGTGCAAGCAAAACAACAAGTTGCTAACCTTTCTTTAAACTTTTTGTACAATTTCAATTCGTTTTGCCAGCCTGTGCGACATTTTCCCCAGAACATAACAAACATGACCAAAGAATTCCGAAATCAGTAGACAGAAACAATACGAAAGTTGCATAATGACGTCAGAAAACACGGACTATTACGGAGATACTCGATTAATCTTAATTCGACAGCTGTAGGTTGCATTGAAAAGAACATCCAAAAACTGCTTCATAATATACGATTGTTTGTCATTTCGTAACATAACAATTTCGTAACCATTTATTTTAGGATGTTTCGTACAAATCGGTCGGTAATTTTGTACCCATTTCAGTCAATCATTTTACGCACAAAGTTAGCCGTTTGTGATTGTTTTGCTATTATGCCTCAGCCAAAGTGTTTGCATAAATCTAAATGTGTGCAGTTATCAAGTTGGATATTAGGTTTAGTTAAGCAGGGCATAGCTAGTCAGGCTTTTGCAAAATGAGGTACGGTATATGGTTTAGTCAAGCTAGGCATATCCAGTCAGTGTTGAGCTAAGTTGGATATTAGGGTTTCGTCAAGCAATGCAAAGCTATCCAAGGTTTAGCAAAGTGCCATATAGGGTTTAATCATGCAAAGTTAAATTTTTTACAAACATCCTAAATCATGCAGTCTTGTGAGTCATTTATGTCCAGTGATTCAGCTGACATGAAACTTTGCTGCAGCTTAAGGTTAAATAGCATTCAATATCCACGTGTCAGAAAAGTGTACAACCATATTTTGATATGGTGTGGGCGCTAACAATGATATAATAAATCTTAAGTGTCAATGATTGCCATTAGATACTAGTTATTGGTGGCAAATTTATGACTGTGTACAGATGGCACAAATAGCTCTTCAAGATAATTTACCCAAGATGGAGACTATAATTATATCACTATTACAGTTCACATTATATATTCTATTATAGTTCACATACATTTAGCAATCATAATCAGCAACTCCAATTACTTTCACAATACTAATATATAGTATTTTTAGAATGGTGTGCCAAACCCAAAATCACAATATTTATACCCCCACAAAGAAGATTGGGGGGGGGGGGGTATATATAGGAGTGAGCTTGTCGGTCTGCCGGTTGGTTGGTTTTGGGTTTCCGGATGATAACTCAAGAAAGGCTTGACATATTCAAATAATGTTTGGTACACATGTGCAGCATCATATAATACAGGTAAAGTTCGATGATGGTTACACACCACTACATTTTTACAGAGTTATGGCCCCTTTTTTAACTAAAATTCCCTAAACACACGGTTTCCGGATGATAACTCGAGAAAGGCATGACATATTCATATAATTTTTGGTACACATGTGTAGCATCATATAATACTGGTCAAGTTGGATGTTTGTTACAAACCACTAAATTTTGACAGAGTTATGGCCCCTTTTTGACTTAAAGTTCCCAACAAACATGATTTCCGGACGATGACTAATAAATTCATTGACATATTATAATAATTCTTGGTATACATGTGAAGCATCATAAAATACGGGTCAAGTTTGACTTTAAGTGCTAACCACTAATTTTTGGCAGAGTTATGGCCCTTTATTTGAATTAAATTCCCTAAAAACATGGTTTCCAGACGTTAACTCAACAATGGCTTGACATATTTAAATAAGTATTGGTACACATGTGTAGCCTCATAAAATACAGGACAAGTTCGTCTTTGGTTACAACCCACTAAATTTTGACACAGGTATGGCCCCTTTTTGACTTAAATTCCTGAAAAACATGGACAATAACTCATGAAAGGCTCAACATATTTAAATTGTTTTTGGTATATAGGTGTAATGTAATAAAATACATATCAAGTTCAACTTTGGTTACAAACCACTAACTATTGACATAGTTATGGCTTCTATTGACATTAATGTTTTTCCAAATACACTGTTGACCATTCACACATTAAAGCATTCTCTCTCTCTGCCCATTTCTTTCGAATGGATGCCATAGTTTTGTGACAAGGCCATATTGTGGGGATATATCCGTCACTCATGTGACATTTCTATTTTGGGAAGGAATTGCCCATTCATGTATGGCAATATACAATTTTGAGTTGCCCAAATATATGTTGAATTTGGCCAACACGAAATAAAAACAGTGATCAGGTTAGAGCAGATTATATAAGTTATGGTAATTATAATAATATAGAAATATGATTGTGATATTTTGTGTACCACTTTGTCTGGTCATCTTTGGTAAATACATGTTTGATTTCCTACTGTTCAGGCAGGTAATAATTGATAGGTTTTAACTCGTCCCCGGCAAGTGGTTGATTTGGATGACTGCAAAACCCTGCTGTTTTCATTTCACCCTGACTTTTGAACATGTCGGAGAAATCAGACGTGTCAACATTCATGAGTACAATTATATTTTCTGGTAATAAATCACAGTTTATAAGTGGAATCCAAATGGCATGAAACCAGCAATTTACTTTTGCACAGAAAGTTGGCAATTAGACAGGTTTAATTTTGAATCTTTGGGATGGTGCTGTGTCAAGTGATAGGGGACGATGTTTTGCATTTACTTTTAGTTTACTGGTATAGCAATCCCATAATGAACAGAGTCAAATTTGGTATGTAAAACGTAACGTTAGAATACACATGTTTGTGGCTAAAAACATACAAAAAGTGTCCTGACTACTGCAGTATACTGTGGACGTTTCAACCAAGCAGGCAGTGGAAAGATTGGTCTCTTAAAGCGATTTTTCTGACTTTTAGGTTATTTAAAGACTTTTTGATAAGACTGCAGCAAGATGCGGAGTATTACAATCAAGCCGTGCCAGCACTGGCGGAAAAGAAAACAGTCACCCTCTTCCTGCCTACCCAGAATGCTTTAAACAACATTCCTCACCAAACGAGATTCTCTGACCGGGCGGTTACTGTCGCAAGTAAGCGTCTTGTCCGGTGATTTTTTTTAGTTTAGTTGTCAGTGTTTATTTCAGCCACTTGGCGATTGATGTGCAACATGTAGAAAGGGGAGAGTGTTTGGAAGCATTTTGCGTCAGTTTTAACTTGAAAATACTGGAACTCCTATTGGTTTCCTTATCATTCAATCACTCATTGACATTAAGGGGATAAATTTTTAGAATTATTTATATATTTTTTTGACAGGGAGCGGGGATGTATGTTCCATGTGGGGGGAAGGGGGCCGTTTCAGCCTCAAATCAGTTTTAAAAACACTGCTGTTATTTCAGTGCATTTTGGATGTTAAATTTTATTTTCTTTAATTTTTTCTTGTAAATTTGACAACAATATTAAATAGGTTTGTAATATATACTCGCATTGGATTGTCTTTGAGGAATGCATGGGAACGCACGATTTACATCTATTGCATGTTTGAGTAGCATGGTTTGGGGTGTACTACTAAATTGCATGCAAAAGTTAGATGAAATAACCTTTTAGTTTTTATCATCGGGATTTAATAGTGCCCATTGCCTGATATTGTGATGATCACAAACCATGACTAGAGTTTACAAAAAATAACAAGGCTTTCTACTGGCTGCCATGCGACTAATATTGAGAGCTTGTTAAGTATTAAGAACTGGCAATACACACAGGAACTTACAATCAAAAATTTCAATGCAGACCAAATGATATAAAATAACTTTATAAAATAGGCACAATACATTTATGTTATAAAGGCTCACAGTATGCATTTTTAGCTCGACTATTCGAAGACTATTACCCCTGACGTCGGCGCCCGCGTCTGAACTGGTTCAAGTTTTAATTCAAAAGTCTTGTAACTTCAAAACGACATACGTTATTCACTTGACATTTGGAATATACCTTCGTAATCAACTCCAGTATCTGGCAAAACATTCCCCATAACTTTGATTTGTATTTTGACAGAGTTATGCCCCTTTTTCACTTTTACATAGATTTTGTGGTTAAAGATTTGTATTTTAACAAATTTAAGCCTCTTCCACTATCCAAAATATGTACCAACTGAAATACTTCGAATAGTCGAGTGCGCTGTCCTCTGACATCTCCTGTTATCACGTGCTATACCTTGTTTTCCGTGTAATGCAGCTATAACGAATACTTTTATCCTACATATATCTAATATAACATTTTGTGGGTTTTAATTGGCTACATATTCTTTGACAGACCAATCGCATGACGCATTACGTTATTTTGGTGAAGGGTTTTATGTCGCTTAAAAGCATGTGATAAACAAAATCGGACACTCGTTGTCATTCCATATCATATTTTTAATAAACTCAACCAGGAAATTTGTTAGTAAGTTTACTAACAAAATTCCTGAAATTGTTTAATAAAATATGGGAAAAAATGACAACTCATGTCAGATCCTATATATATTTGTAGTAGTTTTATAAACATAACTACCAGCTAGAAATGTTATTATGTGTAGTACAGATCTAGTGGAACAAATATTTTGTTGGCCGTTGCAGTCAGAATGTTTTATGCGAGTAATTACTGAGCGAATCTACGCAGAATTATGCTGAGTGGTAGCTGAAGACCCTTACTAAATCTTATGGAGGCACTCCAAGTACATCAGTGTTTTTTTTCAGCAGTCCTGTGGGGCAAAGGTGGCGGGGCCCTCCAGCAAAAGGGGAGTTTTTTTTAGAAAAGCATTATTATATGTTTATATTCTACATTGTTATAAAACAATAATAAATTGTTTTGCTACAAATGCTAACATACATGTTGCATTAACTTGGTTTTATGAAAAATTGCTGGCATTGTTTACAAAAATTCCTCTTTCTATTTTTTTCAAAATTGAGCTTACATTCTAAGGGGAACTGTAAGGTAAATATTGTGCAAAATATATAATTTATATGATTTATATAATTTATAAGCAGGTAAATGGGGCCGAATTTCGGATCCAAATAGCCCTAAAAAACACTGTGATGCGAGTACTTACTTGATGAATCTATGCAGAGTTGTGCAGAGTGGCAGCTGAAGACAATAACCAAATCACACGGAGGCACTTCAAATACATGTACACTTGATAACTGATGCCATTAGTGACGGGGAGTAATTTCCCCATGTTTTATTACTCCGCAATATTTCGCGCTGTCCACGGGTATACTCTGCGTCAACTTGCCTCTGACACAATCCCCCAAACTCTGCAAATTGCAAAATATGTTTGTTTCACGTGGGCTGTAATGTAACATGCATATAGGTGATTATGTGTGCTTGTGAGGATTTCCCAATTAACAAACACATGAGGTGCTTCGTGGGAATACCTGACTGAATGCATGTGCGTAAAGTGTCATCCCCGATTGGCCTGTGCGGACTGATTAGCCTGTGCATTACGTACAGGCTAATCCGGGACGGCACGTTCCGCTTTTATGGCATTTTCTGTTTCCAGGAAGTCTCTTCCAAACATAAATCCACTGTGGGCGGACTGCACAGGCCTGTCCGGGACGACACTTTACGCATATGCATTACGTCCGGTTTTCCCACGACGCGCCTCATATCAAAGCAGTTTTCACAAAAGTCAGCCATATGCAAATTAGTGATAAATTGAACCATTCTCACTTGGATATCACGTGATCAGTGTTTTACTAGTTTACACAAACCAGCAAAACAGAGACAATTATATTCAAACAGTTGTAAATAAGATATTAAACCAGTTCTTAATACACTTGAACGTTAAACTGTGTTTGGGCATATTTTCGTAAGGGTGTTCACATCGTATGCTATTGAAATTGTTCAATCACTTCAAAACCCAATCAGCAAATATTTAATGTACAAAATTGACAATGGGTACCTTGACACGGATTTTTCCGAAGGTTTTAAACTACTCGATGACTATTAAGGTATCGGGTAAATCAGAAAGTAAGCTATCCAATAACCAAGTGTATTTCATTTTTTACAAATTCGTAATTCTTGCGCCTTATGTGTATAAATTTCAACCTAACCTAGCTGGATTTTTTTTAAAGAAATTAGCTGATAGATCGGCAAAAACCGGGCGGGTAAACATTAATGTTGTTAACAATTTGCATTTAAGTTTCATATTCCTGTCATAATTTTCAAAAGTGTGTTCTCAATCTTGATAAAACTTTGCACAAATGTTCCATCGATGATTCTCTACCAAACATGCACATTCTTTCATATTCACTGCACCAGATTGCTACCAGAGTTAAAAATGAAAAAAATTATCTAAACAAAATTTTCTTCTAAACCTGTAGCTTTCAATAATTTTAAACAAATGTTCCTGCATTATTTTAAGATCATCTATATGAAAATTTTGCCTTTCTTCATCAGAATCGGCTCTTTCAGCAAAATAAAAAAAAGATCTGGCTTAATAATGCAGTTTCTGCATTCTATTTATGTTAATACAATATAATTTTATTCAAGTTAAAGTTTCCTTTTTGGAACCTTTCATTCAAACACATACTACTCTGCATGAAACTGAAAAAGGGATCTATTCACAGATATCAATTCTATTCAAGTTATTACAGAGTGATCATATATCCAGTCATTTTGCCATGATGTCACCCGATTAACTGTTAGTGTGGCGGTCACACATTTGTAACCCGAATGTTTGACCTATATTTTTACTTTATTTACTGAAAGGTATTGTTTTAAAATTTCACCCGTAATAACGGCGAATATATTTTAGAATTGATATATTAAAGAAAACCGACTTTGCAGCATTTGAAAATATGTATAGGTTATTGCTAAGAGGCATTAGATTTATGGATATTTTAGGAACGTTATTTTATTGGCGTCTATTCATGGGGATTCCACAATAATAATATCATTCATTATAATAATGATTGCCACCTATCATATTGGTTCAGTCAATGAATGCTTTTTGGATGCGATGCTGACGCACAGGGCAAATAACGAAGTTTGCCACATTAATTAGATTGATTATCTGGCAAGGTTGATGTCCTCTACATTGTCATTTTGAACATATGGACTAATGAATGGTAAACATCAGCGGGTTTACTGAGTATAGCCAGATGGGTTTCCAACATTAAGGAAATTATTTTGGGAAATTGAAAGCCTGATGATTGAACCTTAGAAGCACGCATCTATACGAAACTTAACGCATTCGGAATTGATTACATCCATTAGGAAAAATATCACTAAGGGATAATTAGAAGTTTCGTCACGGAACTCTTATTTGAGAGGTCAGTTGTTGAACTTGTGTACGTATCACGCACGTGCTTGACGCACAGGAGATTGTTATACGTCCAAATATATCACGTGGTAGTGAAATATTAATTTATGCATGTATAATGATACGTGGTACTGAAATAGTATTTAAGGGCCGCGCTCGGTAAGTCCTTCGTGCGTTCTTAACTGCTGTTTCAGGTAAGAGTTACTTTTTTTAAATTTTGAACTTCATATTTTCTGGAAAATATTATGGTATTTTAAAAGTGTTTTACGTTTTGTAATTTAACATAACTCAATGTTATATGTGATGGTTTTCAAAAAACAATATTATGATAATACGATGGTAGCATTTGTACATTATGCATAATGGGATTATCTGTTTATACTTGATACAGTATTTAAGTTAACATTTCTATATATCTTCATCTATGAAGGTTTAACAAGTTTAATTGGTATTTCAGTATATAATGATGTTTATAGATAATATATATTTCATTATATATTAATGATTACATGCATTATTTTGGGTGCGTTCTTAACTGCTGTTTCAGAATAAAATCGAGGACCTTTGTTTCATTGATATCGAATATATATATTTCTATTCATCATCTAGATTTTACAGAATTACTTTATATTGGGTTTAACAAAATAATCAGATTTATTACTTTTATTCTTCCTGTTGCTGAATTTCTTTGAATAAAATAAAAAAAAATAATGTTATCAACATTAAAGTTTAATTTAATATCATTCAAGAGTATTTTCTCATAAATTACCTGGTAAATCAGGAATATTGAGTCATCCATTACATCAATTTGTGACAACATATATTTTGAGTATTTCTCTTACCCCCAGTACATCAAGATGCACTACCTGCCGGACAATGTTGTGTTCACGTCGTACCTGGAGCATCAGGAGAGCTACCAGACAGCAGACCTGCAGACCAGGGCCATCTTCATGAAGTCCAATGAGAAAAGTGAGACTCCTTGTTATGCCACCCATCAAAGATGGCGGGGTATATTGGTTTGCTAATGTCGGTCAGTCTGTCCGTCCGTCGGTCGGTCGATCGGCAGACCACTCTCGTTTCCGCTATATTCAAATCCAACAGTTGTATGTGATCCTCAACAAACTTCATGAAAATGTGATAATCAGCCTAATCACCACAGGAATTGCAGAGTTATAGCCCTTGATTTGTTTAAAATTGATCATTTTAATAGTATACACTATTTTTGTCCAACAGTGTTCATCTTCACCAAACATGATATTTGACAGATTGCTTCAACCTAGATGGGGCATACAACTGTTTTTTGTGCTAACACATATGATCACTGGAGACCCCCTGTTCACACAGGTTACATTTTTCATCAGTTGACCATGAAGCATTTGCCGAGATGATGTCTTCTGTAAATGTATGGCCTCAATGAAATCTGGATCCAGCCCTTCGGAAATGATTAGGTTCACAGAACAGATCATGCAGGATTACTTCACGGTACAGAACAGTGTCATACACATGATTGATTAATACAAACAATTATTGCCATATTTCAGTGCTAGTCCGTAGTGGTGTGGTCACAGCCCAGATCATGCAGGGTAACAATACTGTACAGAACAGTGTCATACACATTATTGATTAATACAAACAATTATTGCCATATTTCAGTGCTAGTCCGTAGTGGTGGGGTCACAGCTCAGATCGTGCAGGGTAACATCACGGTACAGAATGGTGTCATACACATGATTGACCGGCTGCTGGGATACGTCTACTGCTCTGTCCGCGAACAAATCAACGTCATGTGCACAGATGGTCTGGCTTGGTAATAGTGGTTTCTAAAAGCAAAAACTAGGAAAATGTTTACTGTAAACATTTTCTTCTAAACCATCTAAACCTGTGGCTAGATTTTCAAATGATTCCATTAGTGGTCCTCTTCAAAAATGTCTTATAATTGATGTACAAATTTTATTTTTTTCAGTAAGTTCTAGGCCCTAGTTGACCAAGCCACCCCAGATATTGCCACATTTGTGAGTCAGAATGGCGTGAATATGTTCATCCCCACCGATACAGCTTTTGATAGACTGATGACCTACATGGGAATTGACGTCAACCTCAACCGTACCATGATGGACTACGTTAGTCTCATTTGTATGAATGTGGTTCTGGGTTGATAATATCATTGATGTCAGTCCATAAATTAATCAATGTGAATCTCAGCCAGACCATGGTGCGTTACATGAGTAATGTTTCTGCTGGTATGTTTCTAGTAACACTTACCTGTCCTGTTCCTGCTGGTATGTTACCAGTAACACTTACCTATCCTGTCCCAGCTTGTAAGTTACTAGTAACACTTACCTGTCCTGTACCTGCTGGTAATTTACTAGTAAAACTTACCTGTCCTGTTCCTGCTGGTAAGCTACTAGTAACACTAACCTGCCTTGTTCGTGCTGGTAAGCTACTAGTAACACTTACCTGTTCTGTTCCTGCTGGTAAGCTACTTGTAACATATACCTGTCCTGTTCCTGCTGGTAAGTTACTAGTAACACTAACCTGTATTGTTCCTGCTGGTAAGGTACTAGTAAAACTTACCTATGCTGTTTCTGCTGCTAAGCTACTTGTGACACGTACCTGTCCTGTTCCTGCTGGTAAGCTACTAGTAACACTTACCTGTCCTGTTCCTGCAGGTAACCTACTTGTAACATTCACCTATCCTGCTCCTGCTGGTAAGCTACTTGTAGCACTTCCCTTTCATGTTTCTGCTGTTAAGCTACTTGTAACACTTAACTGCCCTGTTCCTGCTGGTAAGCTACTAGAAACAATTATCTGTCCTGTTCCTGCTGGTAATCTACTAGTAACACTTACCTGTCCTGTTCCTGCTGGTAAGCTACGGGAAACAATTACCTATCATGTTCCTGCTGGTAAGCTACTAATGACACTTACCTAACGTGTTTCTGTTGGTAAGCTACTAGTAACACTTACCTGTCCTGTTCCTGCTGGTAAGCTACTAGTAACACTTACCTGTCCTGTTCCTGCTGGTAAGCTACTAGTAACACTTACGTGTCCTGTTCCTGCTGGTAAGCTACTAGTAACACTTACCTATCCTGTTCCTAATGGTAAGATACTAGTAACACTTACCTATCCTGTTCCTGCTGGTAAGCTACTTGTAACACTTACCTGTCTTGTTCCTGCTGGTAAGCTACTAGTAACACTTACCTGTCCTTTTCCTGCTGGTAAGCTACTAGTAACACTTACCTGTCCTTTTTCTGCTGGTAAGCTACTTGTATCACTTATCTGTCCTGTTCTTGCTGGTAAGCTACTTGTAACACTTACCTGTCCTGTTCCTGCTGGTAAGCTACTAGTAACACTTTCCTATTCTGTTTCTGCTGGTAAGCTTACAGTAACACATACCTGTCCTGTTTCTGCTGAAAAGCCACTAGTAACACTTACCTGTCCTGTTCCTGCTGGTAAGTTACTAGTAGAACTTACATGTTCTGTTTCTGATGGTAAGTTACTAGTAACACTTACCTGTCCTGTTTTTGCTGGTAAGTTACCAGTTACACTTACCTGTCCTGTTCCTGCTGGTAAATTACTAGTTACACTTACCTGTCCTGTTCCTGCGTCTACGAAAATTCTCAATCTCAAACTTAGTCTCAACTTTAAATACTGACCAATACACGCGCTTTTTATTTTGTACTTTGCCTAATTGTGGGTGTTGCAGCTGATCAGCTGTTTCTTTATTCTAAAGTTATTTTGTACTTGTTCTGTTTGAAGATGATCAGCTTAGCAGCTGTTTCTTTATACTAATGTTATTTTGTACTTGTTATGTTTGAAGGTGTTCAGCTTAGCAGCTGTTTCTTTATAATAAAGTTATTTTGTACTTGTTATGCCCCGCTTCGAAGAAGTGGGGGTATATTGCTTTGCACCTGTCCTTCGGCGGTCGGTCGTGCGGTCGGTCAGTCCGTAGACCATTTCGTTTCCGCACGATATCTAGAGAACGCTTTGACCAACGATCATTTAAGCTGGTATGCTGGTTACTTGGGAGAAAAGGAGTACGCCTATCAATTTTGAGGTAAACAGGTCAAAGGTCAAGCTGACAAAGGCTTGTAACATGAAAACACTTTCCTCTGTAGACCATTTCGTTTCCGCATGATATGTAGAATACGCTTTGACCTACGATCATCCAATTTGGTATGCTGGTTACTCGGGTTACTCGGGAGAAAAGGAAGACACCTTTAATTTTGAGTACAACAGGTCAAAGGTCAAGGGGCTTGTATCATGAAAACTGTTTTCTCCATAGACCAGGAATTGTTTCCTTAGGATATCTAGAGATGTTTTGGCCTATTTGATGTTTAATTCAAACAGAAAACAGGTATCCTTATATAATACATTATAAAAAAAATCCAAAATTATCTTTCCTTTAGCTTTATATTTACTTTATAAAGCATCAACTTTAATTTCCTCCCCATGTGTTAATATGCACATACAATATTAAATCAAAATCATTAAAATTGCACATATTCACGACTTGGCTGCAAGTCGGGGGAGGCATACATGTTTTACAAACATCTCTTGATCTCTTTGTAGGTGTTCAGCTTAGCAGCAGTTTCTTTATAATAAAGTTATTTGGTACTTGTTCTGTTTGTAGGTGTTCAGCTTAGCAGCTGTTTCTTAATACTGAGTTATTTTGTACTTGGCCTGTTTATAGGTGTTGCGTCTGTGCATCTTGAAAGATGCAGCACTTGAGGTGTCACTGTTCAACAACAACTATGACATTCGACAGAGATGCACCACCCGCTACAACGACTACCGGTCTGTCGTGTACAATGACAGAAATGGTAGGTAGCAAAGTATTTGTATGCCCCTGGCATCTTGATGCGGGAGGCATATAGTGATTGTCCAGTCCGTCCTTCCATCCGTGACAAGGTTACGTATATTTAACTGTTTCGTCTAGCACCAACACCGCTTTCTACAACACTTTGATACTTAAACAGTTTTTCTAATGACCATTCCCTATCCACCCATATCACCCAACTTCACTTTGACCTTGATCTTGACCTAATTTGCGCTTAGAATAATTCAAATGGGCTGTTTCTTTGTTAACTAGATTCTACCGTTTTGTCTAGTGTCATCACCGCTTGCAACAACACTTGGATATTTGCACAGTTGCTACTTACAACCGTTCCCAATCCACCCATATCACCCAGCCTCACTTTGACCTTGACCTAATTTGGACTAAGAAATGGACTATCCAGCACCAGCCGGGGGCATGTGTGTTTATCAAACACAGAATCTTGTTTTTGTTGGTGCATAAAGACAAAAATGTTGAGTCTCTACATGTCCGAGTCTCATATTTTCAGAAACATGAAAGCTTTTCTTTTACATTTATGTATAAATCGATCAATAATTTTGTATTATTTTATTATGATATGTTGCTTTTGTTTTTAAAAGCATAATACAGTTTAGGATTTTGTCGCTCAAGAGGCGAGTGATCAGTATGCCATCCTTTGAGGATGTTCCCCCAGTGGAGTTAAATTTTGACTCCCCATCACTATGGAGTGGTTTATTGGTTTGCTAATGTTGGTTGGTCTGTAGACCACTTTTTTACCTTATAGCGAGACCTCGCTTGGGATTGCATATGGGGTGGATGGAGTCAAGGTAAAGGTCAATGATACTAAAAATAGAAAACCTGTTTCCGCTCAACGTGAGAACATATTTAAATATATTAATAATTCATAATACATAGGTACCTTATACCAAGACCTCACTGGGGATTGCATAAGGGGTGGGTGGGGTCAAGGTCAAGGTCACTGTTACTAAAAATATATACATTGTTTCCGCTCAATAATTTGAACACGCATTGTGATATTTTAATGAAACATAATACATATATACCTTATATCAAGACTTGGCTTGGGATTGCATATGGGGTGGGTGGGGTCAAGGTCAAGGTCACTGTTACTAAAGATAGACAAACGGTTTCCGCTTAATAACTTGAGAACGCATTGAGACATTTTAATTGAACTTAATACATACATGCCTTACATAGAGTCCTCACTTGCGATTGCGTATAGAGTCAAGGTAAATGTCACTGTTGCTAAAATAGAAACACGGTTTCCGCTCAATAACTTGAGAACGCATGGTTTCCGCTCAATAACTTGAGAACGCATTGAGATATTTTAATGAGTTTTTATACATAGATTTCTTATATCGAGACCTCGCTTGGGATTGCATATGGTGTGGGTGGGGTCACTTAAAAGTTTATGGATTTGCTGATTTTAATGCATTTCGTTAGAAAATTTGGTTTTAGTGGAATTTCCATGTTTCTTGTTTTAGAAAAAAATGGCAGTAACTCTGACATGCACAAGAAAAGTCGAGTGCGCTGCCCTCCGACAGCTCTTGTTGTCATTTCCGCTCTAAAAGTGTTTATCCTATTTTACCCAACTAGGTGAACATATGTGGGCATAATTATCTGGCTCTAGTTTAAGATCAACCAAATCGCCCCTGTCATTTAATATCATCTCTCGTTTCTCATTCAGACACCTGGGTGAATAATGGTAATGTACGTGGAAGAATTGTGCGCCCCGACATCGACTGCACAAATAATAGCCGTATTCAGCTGATAGACTCTGTGCCTGGAGTACCTTGGATGGACATCCCTACCACCATAGAATATGACGAGTATCTCCTGTAAGTTTACAAGCATTTAGTATGACACATATCAAATATATCAATGTAAGTGTATATCTGATCTTGTGGCAATATACCAAGCATTCCTACCACTATAGAGTATGATGAGTATCCCCAGTAAGTTAACCAGCTTTTAATGTGACAAATATCTTTCAAATATATCAATGTAAGTGTATATCTGATCCTGTGGCAATACACCATGCATTCCTACCACCATATAATATGATAAGTATCTCCTGTAAGTTAACCAGCATTTAATGTGACAAATATATTTCAATTGTATCACTGTAAGTGTATATCAGATCCAGCCCACCAAAATTGGATATGACGAGTATCTCCTGTAAGTTTATCAGCATTTAATGTGACAAATATATTTCAATTGTATCAATGGAAGTGTATATCAGATCCTTTGGTAGTATTCAATTCATCCCAACCAGCAAGAGACTGTTTTGTTTATATGGCTTTATTGATCACTTCAATAATCTTTTCTGAAATTAATGGGCCACTTTTAAAAGTATATTTCAGAAATGTTTCTTGGATAACACTCAACTTAATTCTTTGAAATCATGTTCATTCTTTAGCAATACAGTCACCATTGTGAACATAGTCAATTGTACCTAATAATAATAATAATAATAATAATAATAATAATAATAATAATAATAATAATAATAATAATAATAATAATAATAATAATAATAATAATAATAATAAAGAATGGTATAATTCCAGGTACACATGGAATGATATCAAAGCAACGGGTCTTCAGAACTACCTCCGTGACCAGAGTTTCAACGTAAACAACAGGCCCCTCCCAGCCAAGACTTTCGTTGATTATACATATGGACAAAACGTGTTCTTTACAACGGTATGTTTTACAGTTTTGAATAAGGGCTGTCCCAGGAAAAAAGGTGATTGGGGGGAGGTGGGGGTGGGGGCTGAACGCAAGTCCGATAATGGGGTACTACCAACACATCTTTATTTTGTTCAAGTCATTTATAATCCGTTTTATCCACTCTATCACTCCAACCAACCGAAATTTTAATACATCGGCGTTCCACTGCGTCATCAACTTTTTTCCTGGAACAGCACTAAGGAAATTATTTTCGATTTAGAATTGTTTATGGGCTAATAAACGACGAATTGTAATTCTGATGCGTATGGATTGAACCTCGAGGGCGTTAGCCCGAGTGGTTTAATATACATGCATCAGAATGACAGGTCGTTGTTTAGTAGCTGATAAACAATGATAATGCAATCATTATTTTCATTCCAAATTGACCTGATAACATATACTGCATTTAAAATGAAAACTATATTTTCCAGTTTCGGAATTTGGTTTTCGGATTGTTAATTCTTTGTGCTTGTCATATTAGAACAGTTTATAGTCTTTTAAACTTCCTTCATTAAAACTGACTTTCCCATTACATACATTATGAGGGGCGTCGTGAGAAAACCGGTCTTAATGCATGTGCGTAAAGTGTCGTCCCGGATTAGCCTGTGCAGTCCACTTTAGGCGGAAAGAGCCGTCCTGGATCAGCCTCTGCGGACTGCATAGGCTGATCCGGGACGACACTTTACGCACAAGCATTAAGCCCGGTTTTCCCAAGATGCGCCTTTTATAGTTTGTGGGGGTAAATTGTTTATCAGTATGGTTTACACAGTTGTATTTGTGTTCAGAACCGTAATTGTGTGGAGCCTAGGTTGAAAATGTTTGAAGTATATGACTAATGATTACACTATGTACAAAGGGTGTAACTTTCTTTAATATTGACAGTTTTACAGCCCTTTGTTTAGTTTGTGTGCATTTGATGTTATAAAATACAAAAGATCAATCAATGTTGTAATTGAACACATTGATAAACAAATGTTAATGCAAGAACAATCGAGGCGTGTCTTGGGAAAATCGGGCTTAATGCATATTCGTAAATGCGGACTGCACAGGCTAATCCAGGACGGCACTTTTTGCCTACAGTGGATTTATATTTAGAAGATATTCCTTTGAAACAGAAAATACCATAAAAGCGAAAAGTGTCATTCCGGATCAGATTTTGGGATTGCACAGGCTAATCCGGGACGACACTTTAAGCACATGCGATAAGCCTGGGTTTCGGGTGACACGCCTCAATTATTTTCCATCATTGATAATCGCTATTAAGCAGTTGTTGGATTTTAAATAGATAATTTTAAGTCAGACATAGTTTTGAAGTGAATATTGCTTTGGGGTATTATTTACTTACGGAGACAAGTCTCGTATTAAATAAAGACCACCGACATAGTTCAATACAAGGTCAAAATATACTAAAATGTAGATGACTTAGGCCAACTTTACAAATTGTTTGTTTGCCATTGCCTACACAAGGTTGCCGGTAACGGGTAGGTACCAGTAGGTAGGCAATTGCATTTAACATCAAAACATAGCGCAGCGTTTTTGCTCTATATAAACTTGGTACCCCTAAAAAGGTATCATTCCCAATCCAATTTACCTTCAATTTGTTCCCAATTTGATGATAAAAATATCCAAATATCTGGGAAACTTATCCAAAAGGATCCCCAAAAGAGCCACTGTATGAATGTAACTATATTAAACTTTCATTTTACCCCCTGGAAACACAGGTACAAGTAAAAGAATCAATGAAAGAGTTTATTTATTGTACCTTATTGTTTCTACATTGTTTTGGGCAGATTTACTGAGAGTGATACAATTCCCATTTTGGTTGAAAACGATGCTTATTTCCCAATTTGATTGGTACCTGTACAGTTCCAAAAGTAGTGAGGAAAAACGCTGTAGCGTATAACACAGATATAACTTTTGATCGTATAATCAAGCGTCTGTTGATACAATGAGAGCTTGCTAGCAATCTTCTTTAATTAAACAATGAATGCTGACAAACAGCCCATTGTTTCAAGTTTGATAACACATGATTATAATCAGTATCCAAACAACCAGTATGCAAACAACCAGTATCCAAACAACCAGAATCCTAGCAGCCAGTATCCTAGCAACCAGTACCCCAGCAGTAACCAGGGTACTTATGGTGAGAATCAGTTTGGAAACGAATATCCAAGCAACCAGTATCAAAGCAACCAGTATCCAAACAACCAGTATCCCAGCAACCAGTATCCCAGCAATCAGTATCCTAGCAACCAGTATCTCAGTAATCAGTATCCCCGCAACCAGAATACTGATGTATCACCATTAGTGTTTTTTTTAAGGCCAATTTGGGGCCGAGATTCGGCCCCATTCCTCTACTTGAAAACTTTAAATTCCCGTCTGAATGTAATCTTTATTTTGAAAAAAGATATAATTTTTTTTTACTAAGATTGTTCATTAACAGTCCCTGCAATTTTCATTAAACCAAGTTTGTGCATAATTATCATTTGTAGCAAAACAATTCATGATGTTCTATAACAAAGTAGAATATAAAAATGTAATCATGTTTTTGTTTTTTTTAAATCCCCTTTTGTTGTAAAATTCCCCATCTGAAGGGCCCCGCCATCTTTGCCCCAATGGTGAAAAAAGCAACAACACTGCCAGCCATTTCATCATTATCTATCATCCACAGGTCAAGAGATACTGCTTGTCAGAAATGGAGTGTTTTGGCCACTAGGAGTTGACTATTGGTTTCATTTACATATTGGTGTATGTTCTCATTGGTGTAAAACTAACAACAGATATGAACATATTTATACATTATTACATACAAATATATATATCGGTACAATTTGGTTTTATAATCAACTTTATCTCAACATTCTGGCTTTACATGTTGCCACCTCAGGATTACAATGGCGTATCTGCTTCTTTAACATATGTTAGATAGGCCATTGTAATCCTAGGCGATGTATGGTTTTGTTTTAGAATTCTTTCTGTCACAACACACTGGGTTCATACAATATGAATAGTATTTTGCTTTAATCTTTCATGTTATTTTCTGGTAAATGGTATTGTATATAATTTTGGTTGCCCATGTATCTGTTAAAATGGTCTGTTACGGTTTTACAAAGTAGAGGAATAACTTATGTTGTTTTTCCATAATTATTGTAACAGTTTTAGTTTTTACAGCTGATTTTATTGAAAAATTAAGCGACATGTTAACAGTTAGCATTGAATACCATGAAAAAAATTGTATGTATTCATTAAAAATTTTAGCATAGCATTAGTAGTTTGTGTGTCAAGTTGTCATGTTAAAGCACAACAACTTACTTTGTTGCTTAACAAATATTGCACACATTCTTTCTGGAATTCATGTGCATAGAAACACATCTATATTGCACGTTGAACTGTTCATATACTTATTTACTGCATTGTATTTTTCTTGTGTCGCCTGAAAAGGCAAAATTTAGGGGTTACTCTATCGGCGGTGGCGGCGTCCCCGTTAGTTTGTGCAGACAATAACTTGATAAGTTTTGTGCAATCACATTGAAACTTTTGGGGTATGTAAGTAGGCATACAAGGAAAGTTACGTTCAGTTTTAGACATAATGGCTGTTATTGTAAATGAGTTATGCCCCGTCAGGCGACACATCCGACTCGCAAAGTTCTAGTTAATTTAACATTTTGTTTCACCTCAGTGTCAAGAAGATCTTTTTCTTTTTTTCCAAACATTGTACTGAGTTAATTATTTACATGTGACTAATGTTCTGCATTGTTGTTTTATTGTGTTCATGTATGAAATGTTTAATATTAATTCTACAGGTACTAAGAGACTGAAGCTTTTATTATCAACTTAAACATTGATGTCACATGTGTAACATTATTCTTTCTTTAATGCCCTTTGTAATACTTGTATGCAACATAGTTTTGTTTTCCACTGATTGTTGTATACAATGTTTTTGAACCAGTCAAGGGCTTACATTAATGGAAGTTTGGGAGTAATTTACTCTCAGTTTTTATCACAGGACTTCCAAAATTGCAGTCATGGAAGTATCAAAAAGTCAAAGAAAAAAAATGCTATAAACCTCCAATATCCAACACTTGGAAGTAAGGACTTTCAACAGTTTCACCTATGTGCAAGCCCTGATTATAATTCAAAGTTTACAATAGGTTTGAAAAACAATAACATGAAGTGAAAAACATTACTGAAGTACAATAATAGATATACTAAGAGTAGTGGTATGTGCTGTGAAAATTCTAATGTATATATTTATATCACGCAATACTGTCAAAGCTTCCAACTATTATGAGCAAAATTTCCAAAATCAGAGGCCTGGAAGTTCAAACTTCCAGTTTTCAAAAGTTAATGAAAGCCTTGTTCTGTACATTTAAATATAATTTTACTGCAGCTTTTCATTATATAGTAATCAAAGTTGTATAAAACAAATCATGTTATGGATAAGAATGCTAATTTATGTTCTTCACTTTATACAAATAGTGTCAGTTTTAAACATACAAAATGCGTGTACACTGTTTTGCCATCATGTGACTTCTACCAAGTATTGCTCGGACATATGAACCTGACACTGAATTATATGCATGAATGTATTAGAAAAAAAAAATATGAATATATTAGTTTTTGTAATAAACTTGTGTTAAATCAATGTAAGATTACTCCACTGAAAATCAAGTTATGATATCAATAAATGTGTATCACATGTGCGGAAGCATAAACTGAAATCTATCAATACACAGGGAGAATAAATGAAGAGTGAAAGTATGCTAATAGAGTTCATGATTGTCAGGTTTATTTGTCCGAGCTATAGAATACATCATCATGATCGTCGTGGGAAAACCGGACTTAATGCATGTGCGTAAAGTGTCGTCCCGGATTAGCCTGTGCAGTCCGCAGAGGCTAATCCAGGACGGCACTTTCCGCCTACAGTGGATTTATGTTTGGAAGAGACTACCGTGAAACAGAATTTACCATAAAAGCGGAAAGTGCCGTCCTGGATTAGCCTGTACGGACTGCACAGGCTAATCCGGGACGACACTTTACGCACATGCATTAAGTCCGGTTTTCCCACGACGATCATCATATATTCTATAGCTTGTTTTCTAATGACGCGTCACATATATTTTATTATTTTATTAGTTTCATTAAGTTAAGGCCCATATTCACCAACCCATTCTTGGATTGAATAATAAAGAATAGATTTAGACTCATTAAAAAGTATGTGTGCGTTCGCAAATATGCTGGGTACCAATGACCCTTATGTCATTAGTAACTTATGCTAAATCACTAATGCTTTAATTATGTACGTATCAATATTTTCAACCAGGGGAGTGGGTATGTGTGCGGCGGGCATATACGGTACTTTAGACTGAAAGCGATTCCCTACAGGCGGGAATTTGACAGGCCGAATCATTTCGGGTCCCGGGTAATAGACTTAGTCGGATTTTAGATCCCGCTAATATTGGGCCCTTAGCATCTCCCACTGTGGGCATTTTTACAAAAATGCTTGGCTCTAGGGTAGAGTATTAGACATCAAAGAAAAAAATTAGTCAGATCACCCTCTGTCAGCCAGCCGCTCCCCCCCCCGGGGGAAAAATATTGATAGGTGCATTAGAGTTGGTGTATAACAGTAAGATTCAAATTAATCACCAACTTAGAACAGAAAAGTTTCAAAACAATTCTTTATTCTTACCTTTTATATCTAAGAATGGGGTTTTGAATATGGTCCCAGTCTGCATTAATATAATAATTGTGTTTATGTTTCCTGCACCTGTGGGATTCAATACATTGCTAGTTCTTGTATGTTTCAGGCACATGTGGTAGTCAGTACAATGTCTGCCAGTTCACCTTCTTCGTTCCTAACGGCACGGCTACCTTCAACTATGGTTTAACCGAATTTGGACAAACCATCCGCATGGACACAGCGAGATATCGCTATGTAAGTGTTCAGTGAAGTAGTATTGAAATGTTAAGACGAAGCGTTCATGCTAAGAAGAAATAGTTTTGCTTTGTTCTTTGATTGAATATTCTTTGATAACAAATAGTTTTTAGGTGATTTATTGTGCCATTCATGTGATATAAAAATATAATTTTGGTAGTTGTTTGC
Source organism: Congeria kusceri (assembly GCA_027627225.1). Taxonomy (NCBI): domain Eukaryota; kingdom Metazoa; phylum Mollusca; class Bivalvia; order Myida; family Dreissenidae; genus Congeria; species Congeria kusceri. The sequence goes on from CM051026.1 coordinate 96,282,886, forward strand.
TTATGTAATTTGAATCAGTTATAATACTAACTTAGTACAGGTATCAAATTGTGTGAAATAATTATTGTGTTAACACTGAACAGATAACGTTAGGATTTCTACGCAGAATGAACTATCAGAATTGCAAAATGAACTCAAACAGCTAACGTGTAAATAGTTTAAAATTCAAAATAAAATAAATTTGACTACATTTTGTTTTGATCATGTTTATGCTGAAACCAATTCATATCATCCTTTCTTCATCTGCAATCAGGTTCTGCGACGACTGATCATTCCCAATCAAATTATATCCCTCGAGCGGATGCCAACGTTTAGCAACTCGCAGCGTTACACGAGTGATACTGGGGAGGAGATGATGAAGAAGGAAACGGAAAACAGTAAGAATTATTTTGTTTATGTTTTAAAGTTAATTTGCCAAATAAATGTCATAATTGACCTTTACACGTTTTTACTCATCCCTATCAATTGTTAAAGGATACATTTCCATTCAACAATAATCACAAACACTTCGAATGCTTTACCATATGCTCGTCTGTGTAAAATAGGTTAACCGTTAAACACGTGATATCTGTTTGTTTGTTTGTTTATTTGGATTTTTTTGCCGTTTTTAACCGTATTTCAGTTTTTTATATATCATATCACGCCGGTCAGTTAACCTACTCACACTTTTCCTGGGCAAGCTTAGCAACTCTAAGCGGTTAACCGGTACTAAATGTACATACTTATGCCAGTAACTGACAACTGCCCTACTTGAATCGGAGGTAGGGTGAGAGTTGCCGTAGAAATAATTCCATGACTAATCCACACACAAGTTATGTGGCCGGGCTGGCATTCGAACTCACGATCCCCGGATTAATAATCCAGCGCTCTATCATCTGAGCTAGCCGGGCGGGGCCACGTGATATCTAAGTGCTTACACTGGATACAATTGCGGATTTAATCTATGTGAATGTTTATTTACCCATTAGTGTAATTTCTTCAATGGTCTTCAATGGTGGTGGATATTTTGCTGTGACTTCAATGATAAGCTCTTATTATACGTTGATTGATTGTTACCTCTTCCATCTATTGGTAATCTTGGTCTGCTTAGTAAAAGGTAACAAGAACATGTTTTTCTGATCAGAATCAAACATTCTTGTTACTTACCTAGTAGCATCAAAACAATTTTGTCAGAAACAGAAATGTCACAAATGGCTACTCCATCATTGTAATTCAAAATTCCGAGATTCCCCGTGACCATCTGCATTTATACCCCCTTCATATTCCTACCACTTTAACCCTTCCAGCTGCCGGGTGTTGTGGGCAGCTCCTACCACTTTAACCCTTCCAGCTGCGCGGGTGTTGTGCGCATCAACCTAATTCATGATGCTGGAATTATAAAAGCCTTGCCGAATTCAGAAATTACTTAAAAAGAATGTTTACATGTGTATTCGGTATTGTAATTTTTACATACCTGTGTCCATTTCATGTTTTCTATGTTGTAATAACATACCTGTATCAATTTCATGTTTTCTATGTTGTAATTACATGTCTGTGTCCATTTCAAGTTTTCTATGTTGTAATTACATACCTGTGTCCATTTCATTTTTCTATGTTGTAATGACATACTTGTGTCCATTTCATGTTTTCTATGTTGTAATTACATACCTGTGTCCATTTCATGTTGTCAATGATGTAATTACATACCTGTGTCCATTTCATGTTTTCTATGTTGCAATTACATATCTGTGTCCATTTCATGTTTTCTATGTTGTAATTACTTACCTGTGTCCATTTTATGTTTTCTAGGTTGTTATTTCATACCTGTGTCCATTTCCTGTTTTCTATGTTGTAATTACATACCTGTGTCCATTTCATGTTTTCTATGTTGTAATTACATACCTGCGTGCATTTCATGTGTTCTATGTTGTAATTAAAAACCTGTGTCCATGTTCATGTGTTCTATGTTGTAATTACATACCTGTGTCCATTTCATGTTTTCTATGTTGTAATTACATACCTGTGTCCATTTCATTTTTCTATGTTGTAATGACATACTTGTGTCCATTTCATGTTTTCTATGTTGTAATTACATACCTGTGTCCATTTCATGTTGTCAATGTTGTAATTACATACCTGTGTCCATTTCATGTTTTCTATGTTGCAATTACATATCTGTGTCCATTTCATGTGTTCTATGTTGTAATTACATACCTGTGTCCATTTCATGTTTTCTATGTTGTAATCACATACCTGTGTCCATTTCATTTTTCTATGTTGTAATGACATACTTGTGTCCATTTCATGTTTTCTATGTTGTAATTACATACCTGTGTCCATTTCATGTTGTCAATGTTGTAATTACATACCTGTGTCCATTTCATGTTTTCTATGTTGCAATTACATATCTGTGTCCATTTCATGTTTTCTATGTTGTAATTACTTACCTGTGTCCATTTTATGTTTTCTAGGTTGTTATTTCATACCTGTGTCCATTTCCTGTTTTCTATGTTGTAATTACATACCTGTGTCCATTTCATGTTTTCTATGTTGTAATTACATACCTGCGTGCATTTCATGTGTTCTGTGTTGTAATTAAAAACCTGTGTCCATGTTCATGTTTTCTATTTTGTAATTACATACCTGTGTCCATTTCATGTTTTCTATGTTGTAATTACATACCTGTGTCCATTTTCATGTTTTCTATGTTGTAATTACATACTTGTGTCCTTTGTCATGTTTTCAATGTTGTTATTACATATATGTGTCCATATCAGCGGTGCAGGTGCTATGGGGCTCCATGTCTGCCCGCGTGATCATGTGGGATATCGGGGACACCAACGGCATCGTTCACATCATCGATAACATCTTGTCGGACACCAGCGATCTTAGCCGTGACATCAGCGCTGCTACCACAACCACCCTCAGCGCTGCTACCACCACCACCCTCAGCGCTGCTACCACCACCACCCTCAGCGCTTCTACCACCACCACCCTCAGCGCTGCTTCCACCACCACCCTCAGCGCTGCTACCACCACCAACCTCAGCGCTGCCAACACCACCACCCTCAGCGCTGATACCACCACCACCCTCAGAGCTGCTACCACCACCACCCTCGGCGCAGCTACCACCACCACCCTCGGCGCTGCTACCACCACTACCCTCAGCGCTGCTACCACCACCACCCTCGGCGCAGCTACCACCACCACCCTCAGCGCTGCTACCACCACCAACCTCAGCGCTGCTACCACCACCAAGCTCAGCGCTGCTACCACCACCACCCAGACCATCTTCAACATCAGCGCTGCTACCACAACCAACCTCAGCGCTGCTACCACCACCACCCTCAGCATCTTCATCATCAGTCCCACATCGGGCCTTTGGGTCGTATTGAGATGTCTGGACTACTAGTGTGGTTTTATCTCCACATTTCGATGTAAGGTTTATAATTATACTCATAGAAAGACATGTATTTTAAATGAGTTGCTTTTGATGTAAGTTTCGATTTATGTATGTATTAGTGCAGCTTATGAACTGCATTCTAACAATTAAATGTCTTCTTTTATGTTGGCCAAATTTATATCTGGAAGTCAGAGCTAAGATATCTTGCCTTTGTGACATATCAAGACACTTTGACTTCTCAACTTATTGTGAAATTTGCTTAATTTTTCCTTAATTAACTATTTGAATACGGGCCAAGCTGTTGATAAAAAACACAAATCTGGTTACAGTTCCAACTTAGCACCAATTAAAACTATAGGGTAGTGGCTTCATGAAATGGCGCTATCGCTGGCAGTTTTAAAAGCGAAGTTACATTTATTTTATAAGTTAGATCTACTCTTTTTGGGAGTGTGTGTATATTTTAAAATATTTCAAGTTTCAAAAAACTTGCATGTAAATATAATGTTTCTACAAATACCCTATGTAAATTGTGTATAATTAATTGTTGCTGTATTGTGTTGCACCCTGTAAACAGTTGTTTCTGTGTCTGCATATGAACATGTTAAATGTTTTTATACTTTTTTAGTGATTTAATTAAAAATAAATCAACAGCATTTTTATAATGAAATACATTTATTATGTATCTTCTTCTTCCTCATTTTAAGATAAAGTTTGCATGTTGTATAGTTATATAAATGTTTTCTAGTGGTTTAATACATACGATGCCATATTAAATATATTAGTTTAGGGTAAAAATCACAAAAACATGGCTATATAGAGCAGTTATTGACGACATAACCCTTTTAATAGTTCATTACAAATGGAATTATTTTTGTATTTGAAATATGAATATAATTGCAGATTATACCCATTTGTTAATAAACAGTAAATGTTAAGCAGCTATTTTTTCACTACTGTTGGTTATATTTTCCTACATTTTTATTAGTTAGGTATATTTTTAGAGTTCAACATTTTGTATTTGGTATTTGCCTTTTACCAAATGAAGGTCATGTATCAACTGTCAACAATCTTAGGTGCATTTCTTCTTACAAGAGCTAAAAAAAAATATATATTCAATATACAATTTGCTACGGTTGATTTGCACAGGTATGTTCAAAATAATGTGTAAATTGTCGGTTTTGTGACGTAGTCACACAATTATAGAATAAATAAATGAACTCAAAAAACCTTTGTAATATTTTTATTTTCATAATATCAAATTCAAAGTAAAGAGTTTGCCATTCAGAAACTTCATATTCAGAATCAGCCAAAAGGCATATTTATTGAGTGCAATCGTCGGTCAATGCGAACAGTAATTAGCACATCAATAAAAGTACCATCTTATCTCGTGTCAAACGTCATGTTAATTGCTGCATTTCCTTAATTAATACACAAAAATTTTACCTACATCATGCGTTGATCGACAGATGTTATCACATTACTGTATGGGGATTTGGTTTAAATAGGTGGACAAAAATCATACCAGCAGTTCAGTTTCCATTCAAATTTATGGGTAAACTTATGGTCAAATATATTTAGGCTAACGGCTGGACTCACGAAATTATGTATTAAATACGCTTGAAATTGAAACTATAAATAGAAATAATACTATATGAAATTTTCAAATGAAATAATAAACATTTAATCAATTAAAATTCGAATATACTTTGTTGTGAATTACGCGACAGTTTCATAAGAGTCAATAGTAGAAAATTTTACATCTGTTTTCAAATATTATTTGTATAGGTTTACAGTCATGTATTTTGTCCTACATTAAATGATTTAAATGTAAATATTTTTGTCTATGTCACTTTTAATTGTTATAAATTGAAATATGTATCTGGAGAAAATTGGGTCCATTTATGAATATATATATATGTGCTAATTTAACTAAAAATTAACAAAACTGCATAAGGTGTATATATTAAGGAAGTGGAATAAAGGGATTTATAGGATATTTATTAGATTGCTTAGTTTTAACTTAGATAAAGTGTGCATACATTTTATAAATTGTTTTAATATGCCCCCATCGAAGATAGCGGGGTATATTGGTTTGCTTATGTCGCTTGGCCGGTAGCTTACTTTCGTGTCTGCTCTCTTCTAAGTCCAACACTTTGCATCACATTATCTCGGCCAACTTTGATAATCAGCCAAATCGCCCCAGGAATTGTGGAGTTATGGCCCTTGAATTATCTAAAATTTGTATTTTAGCTGATTCCGCTCTCCAACAGTTTTCATCCAATCTTCACCAAACTTCAGGAAAATGTTTGTGGCCATAATATCTCAGCCAGGTTTGATAATCCGCCAAATCACCACAGGAACTGCAGAGTTATGGCCCTTGATTTATCTAAAATTTACCTTTTCAGCAGTATACACTCAATGTCCAAGATTTTCATCCAATCATCAGCAACATGATATTTTAAAGATTGCACAATACAACAAAAATTACATCACAAAACACAAATATGAATAAAACTGTGGTCAACACCTTGAAAAGTCAATGCAAGCATCGAGAGATTTAAAACAGTTTATGGGTGCATACTGATTAAAATTATTATTTGCGTAACCAGAGATTAAATGCATTTAATTGATGATAGTCACATATACCATATTTTGTTCTAAAACAAAGTTGTAGGTTTAGTGAACAATAGTGATTACTTCATTTTAGCGTACACGTTTTTTGCTTATATATGTACATTGTAAGTGTAATCAGAAGAAAGCAATACCTTAATGGATATAATTGTTGTTCATTAGAATTGTTTAAGGCTGTGCATACAATTTTATACTTTAAATAAATGTTCATACTAAAATTTAATGCTGTTGTGTTTCACATATCGCACTGTGTATCTGTTTCTATGCAAGTCACTTTGCTTAAAAGTTGTGCCTTACATTTTATTCACTGATCTTTTTCAGGGATTTATTTTAAATAACCAGATTATATTGGTGACTGCATTGCATATATAGCAGATTGGTGTAAAATATTTAAGTGAAGAATAGTTTTTTTTTTCTTATGCAATTTGCTCACTGTATCTAGATGTTGTGTTTGTGGCGTTAATTAAAAAAATGCTCAATTTTATTATAACACACGTCATTCCAGTCAGATTTCATAGTTTACACACAAACATTGCATATGGGACGTTGTACAAACTTCGCGGCATGTGCATGGGCATTTCATACTTCCATCAAATTAATATATATCGCAAGTTCATACATGTGTACTGGTTATTGAATTATAAATGGCAGTTGTATCATTGATTATATACATAAACATTCCATAAAATCTGTACTATGAACTTGCATTTCGTTTATTACAAATTTTACTTCAAACAATCAATATTTAACAAATTATACCAAACATTCCATAGCTGGTGTGAACCAAGTCTATATTTTATGAAACTTGTTTGCATTCCATATTATATCCATAGAGGAAACAATCGATAAATTATAGTTCGTTTTTGTTGTTAATGTAAGGTATGTCATGTGAATTGTGATTGAAATATCTTTTAGCATTTCATGACATTACCACGATGTTTTACATTCCTGTGAATAAATCCGTTTTCACTCTTGTTTTCCTCTATGAAGTATTATTTTGTTTTATATTTTCGTTACGAGTGTTGTAACGAGGCGTTTTAATAATGATATTTAATTAAATGTAAAATAAAACTTATATTTCACAAAATATATTTTCTCCTTGTTTGTTTGCCATGTTATGGATTTAAATATCTCAGATAAGTTGATCTGACAACTGTTTACTCTCTTAAGATATTTGTAGATGGACATAACGCTAGGCAGGTATTCACAAAGCATCTTACGTTTAATTTTATCCTTATCCTTAAATCTGGAAATTTCCTGAACTGTATCATTACATATTGAAACAGTTAAGCACAAAGTTATTAGCCGGATTTTTCAACAAAAAATCTCGGCTTATAGATTAGCAAAAACCGGTCGGTTGGGCAAGCGGGTGGGCGTTGCGATGTCGTTAACAATTTGCGTTAAAGTTTCGTATTCCTGTCATATTTTCAAAAGTTGTTGGTCAATCTTCATGAAACTTCAAAGAAATGTTCCTTGGATTGTCCTCTACCAAACTTGTGTAAAAGGTTCCGCTTCACTGCACAAGATGGCCACCAGAGCTTAAAATAGAAATATGTCTAATCGCCAATTTCATCTCGACCTATGGCTAGATCTTTAAAGAATTTCACACCAATTTTTATTTAGTAGTCCTCTACCAAACTTATTCAAATGGTTCCACCTCACTGCACAAAATGGCAAATAGAGCTAAAAAATAGAATTTGCGTTAAAGTTTTGTATTCCTGTGATATTTTCTAAAGTTCTTGATCAATCTTCATGAAACTTTTCACAAATGTTCCTTGGATGGTCCTTTACCAAACCTGTAAAAATGGTTCCGCTTCAATGCATAAGATGGCCCCAGAGCTAAAAATAGTAATATGTCTAAACGCCAATTTCTTCTAAACCTATGGCTAGATTTATAATTAATTTTACACCAATGTTCGTTTAGTGGTCCTCTACCAAACTAATTCTAATCGTTCCGCCTCACTGCACAAGATGGCCGCCAGAGCTAAAAACGAAAATATATCTAAACGCCATTTTAGAAATATGTCTAAACGCCATTTTTTAAATATATGTCTAGTTTTTCAAATAATTTCACACAAATGCTCGTTTGGTGGTACTCTACAAATATTATTCAAATGGTTCCACTCCACTGCACAAATGGCCGCTAGAGCTTTGTACATGTACCCCCATCGGCCAAATAAAAAATTCGGCTTTAATGCGGTTTCCGCATTTTTCTCTTGTACTTTAAAATAACTTAATTATTACAATGTAACTGTAGGAATATCAACAACATATGTTTATCTTCATTTAGTGAAAACATAAATAAATTCAAAGTGTGCACTTCAAGAAAAATATTTGAGAAATTACTTACGATGCTTTGTAAATATGTCCCCTGGTCACAATCGCGTACAATCATTATACCCCCACAAACGAAGTCCGTCGGTCTGTCGGCCTGTTGGTTTTTCGTTTCCGGATGATAACTCAAGAAAGGCTTAACATATTCAACTAATTTTTGGTACACATGTGTAACATCATAGAATACAGGTCAAATTCGATGTTGGTTACAAACCACTAAAATTTGACAGAGTTATGGCCCCTTTTCTACTTAAAATTCCCTAAAAACATGATTTCCAGACGATAACTCAAGAATTGCCTGACATATTCAAATAATTCTTAGTATACAAGCTCGACTTTGGTTACAAATCACTCAAATTTGACAGAGTAATGGCCCTTTATTTGACTTAAATTACCTAAAAGCATAGTTTCCTGACGATAACTCAAAAATGGCTTGACATATTTTAAGAATTATTGGTACACATCTGTAGCATCATAAAATACAGGTCAACTTCGACTTTGGTTACAAACCACTACATTTTGACACAGTTATGGCTCCTTTTCGACTTAAATTCCCGAAACACATGGACAATAACTCAAGAAGGGCTTCACATATTTAAATTATGATTGGTACATAGGTGTATCATCATAAAATACAGCTCAATTTCAACTTTTGTTACAAACCACTAAATGTTGACATATTTATGGCTTGTATTGAAATTACATTTTTAAAAATACACTGTTGACCATTCACACATTTTAGCATTCTCTCTCTGTCCATTTCTTTTGAATGGATGCCATTGTTTTGTGACAATGCCATATTGTGGGGGTATATCCGTCACTCATGTGACAATTCTAGTTGAAAATGTGTGTTTTCTCTCTATGAACATATTAGGGTCCTCAATATGATGGCGGAATAAGAATTAAATACGTTCAAAGGACCTGCCTTGTACTTACTGATAGTGAATTGACTATTGTCAAATTTTTATCCCGAATGACAAACATGACACCCATATATTTTCAACAACGACATAACTTTATTAGTACAAACACAAATTGAAAACAAATAGTAGGATAAGGAATTAGTGCCATTTACGATGCAAAAATAAAACATACAAGCATTGCTTATGCGAACTATTTTAAATAAGGACATAATTCTTAATTTTGCCTGCGATTTTTGGAATATTTGCATTTCTCATGCCCGACATCCCCGGTTTGTTTCCCTGCAAATGTACTTTCTTTCTGCTCTCCTTGTCGATTTAGTGTAAAATCAGTACGAATGCTTGTGTGTATTTCTTCTTCATCGAAGTCACTTAACAAGTCAGAGTTCGCCAAACATACTAAAAAAAACTTTGTAATGCCTATATAAATCATTCGATTCCCTGCAAATGCCTTTTGTCTATTTGTCGATTTAGTTTTAAATCAGTCCAGACGCCGTGTTCACAAAGGACTTACTACAGGATCAGGATCAGGCTTAGCTGATCTTGATCTTCCAGCTCAACTGAGCGGAATATCAAAGATACGTTTTTTCGAAATAACTTTTTTATTTGAATAAACAAAATGATTACTCTTTTGCTCGGTAATCATATAGTTTAGTCTGCAAATAAAATATGATGTTAGTGTAATTTATAGTATGCCTTCTGTAGACTATGATAATACAATTGCTTTGACGATTAAAAACACCGTGGGATTAAAACATCACACTAAAAGTGGTACTGACTTTGATGAAAACATTCAAATAAATGGCATGTACACTTTTGTATTATTGAACGAAAGTTTTAACTTGAGATAGGACGTTGATCACGACACTGACGTTGCGTGGAGCTTTCGAATCGAATAGTTTATCGAATAATAGCAATGAGGAAATATATTGCTGAGAGCACATCTCATATATAACTAATATCGTCATACTGGACATTTTGTATGTCGCCACTGTTGCCTATTGCCAACAGTGTATTATGTAATGTAAATAATTATCTAGGGTTAAATGTTACAGTTACAGACATGTTCAAACAGTCAGAATATTAAATTTAGAACAGATTGTAAAACTTAACCATCAATATACTTACAAAGCAATTCCAATATTTAAATAATGTAACACATTCTTCTGACGTAAATGCCAAAACGTAAGAAACAAGGAAGTCAATCAACTTATATATAAAGAACAAATAAACTGTGCCTATTTTAAAACTGTGCGTATTTTAAACCATTTACACCACCATGCTTACCGAGTATCTTAAATTATCTAGTGGAACTAAACGAATGTATTATATTTTAAACTGAATATTATCGACTATGACACCAGCACGACGCTGTCCTACCAGATGATAATGAATTCAGTAGTTTGAAATACAACGTCGGCTTATAGCATTTCATAACGTTTTAATCACACCCGAGGTTATCTTTAATGTCGTTAGCGAGTTCTAGTATTCGAGTTCTAGTATTCTTTGTTGTGGTAATAAATTATATTTAAATTATAATGCGTCAAAATATAATACATGTTTGAAGGGTCTTTGCAAAGCTTTACCTACTAATTGTGCAGTGGAGTGGAACCATTTGAATAATATTTGTAGAGTACCACCAAACGAGCATTTGTGTGAAATTATTTGAAAAACTAGACATATATTTAAAAAATGGCGTTTAGACATATTTCTAAAATGGCGTTTAGATATATTTTCGTTTTTAGCTCTGGCGGCCATCTTGTGCAGTGAGGCGGAACGATTTGAATTAGTTTGGTAGAGGACCACTAAACGAACATTGGTGTAAAATTAATTATAAATCTAGCCATAGGTTTAGAAGAAATTGGCGTTTAGACATATTACTATTTTTAGCTCTGGGACCATCTTGTGCATTGAAGCGGAACCATTTTCACAGGTTTGGTAAAGGACCATCCAAGGAACATTTGTGAAAAGTTTCATGAAGATTGATCAAGAACTTTAGAAAATATCACAGGAATACAAAACTTTTACGCAAATTCTATTTTTTAGCTCTATTTGCCATTTTGTGCAGTGAAGTGGAACCATTTGAATAAGTTTGGTAGAGGACTACTAAATAAACATTGGTGTGAAATTCTTTAAAGATCTAGCCATAGGTCGAGATGAAATTGGCGTTTAGACATATTTCTATTTTAAGCTCTGGTGGCCATCTTGTGCAGTGAAGCGGAACCTTTTTCACAAGTTTGGTAGAGGACCATCCAAGGAACATTTCTGTGAAGTTTGACCAACAACTTTTGAAAATATGACAGGAATACGAAACTTTAACGCAAATTGTTAACGACATCGCAACGCCCACCCGCTTGCCCAACCGACCGGTTTTTGCTAATCTATAAGCCGAGATTTTTTGTTGAAAAATCCGGCTAATAACTTTGTGCTTAACTGTTTCAATATGTAATGATACAGTTCAGGAAATTTCCAGATTTAAGGATAAGGATAAAATTAAACGTAAGATGCTTTGTGAATACCTGCCTAGCGTTATGTCCATCTACAAATATCTTAAGAGAGTAAACAGTTGTCAGATCAACTTATCTGAGATATTTAAATCCATAACATGGCAAACAAACAAGGAGAAAATATATTTTGTGAAATATAAGTTTTATTTTACATTTAATTAAATATCATTATTAAAACGCCTCGTTACAACACTCGTAACGAAAATATAAAACAAAATAATACTTCATAGAGGAAAACAAGAGTGAAAACGGATTTATTCACAGGAATGTAAAACATCGTGGTAATGTCATGAAATGCTAAAAGATATTTCAATCACAATTCACATGACATACCTTACATTAACAACAAAAACGAACTATAATTTATCGATTGTTTCAACTATGGATATAATATGGAATGCAAACAAGTTTCATAAAATATAGACTTGGTTCACACCAGCTATGGAATGTTTGGTATAATTTGTTAAATATTGATTGTTTGAAGTAAAATTTGTAATAAACGAAATGCAAGTTCATAGTACAGATTTTATGGAATGTTTATGTATATAATCAATGATACAACTGCCATTTATAATTCAATAACCAGTACACATGTATGAACTTGCGATATATATTAATTTGATGGAAGTATGAAATGCCCATGCACATGCCGCGAAGTTTGTACAACGTCCCATATGCAATGTTTGTGTGTAAACTATGAAATCTGACTGGAATGACGTGTGTTATAATAAAATTGAGCATTTTTTTAATTAACGCCACAAACACAAAATCTAGATACAGTGAGCAAATTGCATAAGAAAAAAAAAACTATTCTTCACTTAAATATTTTACACCAATCTGCTATATATGCAATGCAGTCACCAATATAATCTGGTTATTTAAAATAAATCCCTGAAAAAGATCAGTGAATAAAATGTAAGGCACAACTTTTAAGCAAAGTGACTTGCATAGAAACAGATACACAGTGCGATATGTGAAACACAACAGCATTAAATTTTAGTATGAACATTTATTTAAAGTATAAAATTGTATGCACAGCCTTAAACAATTCTAATGAACAACAATTATATCCATTAAGGTATTGCTTTCTTCTGATTACACTAACAATGTACATATATAAGCAAAAAACGTGTACGCTAAAATGAAGTAATCACTATTGTTCACTAAACCTACAACTTTGTTTTAGAACAAAATATGGTATATGTGACTATCATCAATTAAATGCATTTAATCTCTGGTTACGCAAATAATAATTTTAATCAGTATGCACCCATAAACTGTTTTAAATCTCTCGATGCTTGCATTGACTTTTCAAGGTGTTGACCACAGTTTTATTCATATTTGTGTTTTGTGATGTAATTTTTGTTGTATTGTGCAATCTTTAAAATATCATGTTGCTGATGATTGGATGAAAATCTTGGACATTGAGTGTATACTGCTGAAAAGGTAAATTTTAGATAAATCAAGGGCCATAACTCTGCAGTTCCTGTGGTGATTTGGCGGATTATCAAACCTGGCTGAGATATTATGGCCACAAACATTTTCCTGAAGTTTGGTGAAGATTGGATGAAAACTGTTGGAGAGCGGAATCAGCTAAAATACAAATTTTAGATAATTCAAGGGCCATAACTCCACAATTCCTGGGGCGATTTGGCTGATTATCAAAGTTGGCCGAGATAATGTGGCCACAATCATTTTCATGAAGTTTGGTGAGGATCTGATGCAAAGTGTTGGACTTAGAAGAGAGCAGACACGAAAGTAAGCTACCGGCCAAGCGACATAAGCAAACCAATATACCCCGCTATCTTCGATGGGGGCATATTAAAACAATTTATAAAATGTATGCACACTTTATCTAAATTAAAACTAAGCAATCTAATAAATATCCTATAAATCCCTTTATTCCACTTCCTTAATATATACACCTTATGCAGTTTTGTTAATTTTTAGTTAAATTAGCACATATATATATATTCATAAATGGACCCAATTTTCTCCAGATACATATTTCAATTTATAACAATTAAAAGTGACATAGACAAAAATATTTACATTTAAATCATTTAATGTAGGACAAAATACATGACTGTAAACCTATACAAATAATATTTGAAAACAGATGTAAAATTTTCTACTATTGACTCTTATGAAACTGTCGCGTAATTCACAACAAAGTATATTCGAATTTTAATTGATTAAATGTTTATTATTTCATTTGAAAATTTCATATAGTATTATTTCTATTTATAGTTTCAATTTCAAGCGTATTTAATACATAATTTCGTGAGTCCAGCCGTTAGCCTAAATATATTTGACCATAAGTTTACCCATAAATTTGAATGGAAACTGAACTGCTGGTATGATTTTTGTCCACCTATTTAAACCAAATCCCCATACAGTAATGTGATAACATCTGTCGATCAACGCATGATGTAGGTAAAATTTTTGTGTATTAATTAAGGAAATGCAGCAATTAACATGACGTTTGACACGAGATAAGATGGTAATTTTATTGATGTGCTAATTACTGTTCGCATTGACCGACGATTGCACTCAATAAATATGCCTTTTGGCTGATTCTGAATATGAAGTTTCTGAATGGCAAACTCTTTACTTTGAATTTGATATTATGAAAATAAAAATATTACAAAGGTTTTTTGAGTTCATTTATTTATTCTATAATTGTGTGACTACGTCACAAAACCGACAATTTACACATTATTTTGAACATACCTGTGCAAATCAACCGTAGCAAATTGTATATTGAATATATATTTTTTTTTAGCTCTTGTAAGAAGAAATGCACCTAAGATTGTTGACAGTTGATACATGACCTTCATTTGGTAAAAGGCAAATACCAAATACAAAATGTTGAACTCTAAAAATATACCTAACTAATAAAAATGTAGGAAAATATAACCAACAGTAGTGAAAAAATAGCTGCTTAACATTTACTGTTTATTAACAAATGGGTATAATCTGCAATTATATTCATATTTCAAATACAAAAATAATTCCATTTGTAATGAACTATTAAAAGGGTTATGTCGTCAATAACTGCTCTATATAGCCATGTTTTTGTGATTTTTACCCTAAACTAATATATTTAATATGGCATCGTATGTATTAAACCACTAGAAAACATTTATATAACTATACAACATGCAAACTTTATCTTAAAATGAGGAAGAAGAAGATACATAATAAATGTATTTCATTATAAAAATGCTGTTGATTTATTTTTAATTAAATCACTAAAAAAGTATAAAAACATTTAACATGTTCATATGCAGACACAGAAACAACTGTTTACAGGGTGCAACACAATACAGCAACAATTAATTATACACAATTTACATAGGGTATTTGTAGAAACATTATATTTACATGCAAGTTTTTTGAAACTTGAAATATTTTAAAATATACACACACTCCCAAAAAGAGTAGATCTAACTTATAAAATAAATGTAACTTCGCTTTTAAAACTGCCAGCGATAGCGCCATTTCATGAAGCCACTACCCTATAGTTTTAATTGGTGCTAAGTTGGAACTGTAACCAGATTTGTGTTTTTTATCAACAGCTTGGCCCGTATTCAAATAGTTAATTAAGGAAAAATTAAGCAAATTTCACAATAATTTGAGAAGTCAAAGTGTCTTGATATGTCACAAAGGCAAGATATCTTAGCTCTGACTTCCAGATATAAATTTGGCCAACATAAAAGAAGACATTTAATTGTTAGAATGCAGTTCATAAGCTGCACTAATACATACATAAATCGAAACTTACATCAAAAGCAACTCATTTAAAATACATGTCTTTCTATGAGTATAATTATAAACCTTACATCGAAATGTGGAGATAAAACCACACTAGTAGTCCAGACATCTCAATACGACCCAAAGGCCCGATGTGGGACTGATGATGAAGATGCTGAGGGTGGTGGTGGTAGCAGCGCTGAGGTTGGTTGTGGTAGCAGCGCTGATGTTGAAGATGGTTAGGGTGGTGGTGGTAGCAGCGCTGAGCTTGGTGGTGGTAGCAGCGCTGAGGTTGGTGGTGGTAGCCGCGCTGAGGGTGGTGGTGGTAGCTGCGCCGAGGGTGGTGGTGGTAGCAGCGCTGAGGGTAGTGGTGGTAGCAGCGCCGAGGGTGGTGGTGGTAGCTGCGCCGAGGGTGGTGGTGGTAGCAGCTCTGAGGGTGGTGGTGGTATCAGCGCTGAGGGTGGTGGTGTTGGCAGCGCTGAGGTTGGTGGTGGTAGCAGCGCTGAGAGTGGTGGTGGAAGCAGCGCTGAGGGTGGTGGTGGTAGAAGCGATGAGGGTGGTGGTGGTAGCAGCGCTGAGGGTGGTGGTGGTAGCAGCGCTGAGGGTGGTTGTGGTAGCAGCGCTGATGTCACGGCTAAGATCGCTGGTGTCCGACAAGATGTTATCGATGATGTGAACGATGCCGATGGTGTCCCCGATATCCCACATGATCACGCGGGCAGACATGGAGCCCCATAGCACCTGCACCGCTGATATGGACACATATATGTAATAACAACATTGAAAACATGACAAAGGACACAAGTATGTAATTACAACATAGAAAACATGAAAATGGACACAGGTATGTAATTACAACATAGAAAACATGAAATGGACACATGTATGTAATTACAACATAGAAAACATGAAAATGGACACAGGTATGTAATTACAACATAGAAAACATGAAATGGACACAGGTATGTAATTACAAAATAGAAAACATGAACATGGACACAGGTTTTTAATTACAACATAGAACACATGAAATGCACGCAGGTATGTAATTACAACATAGAAAACATGAAATGGACACAGGTATGTAATTACAACATAGAAAACAGGAAATGGACACAGGTATGAAATAACAACCTTGAAAACATTAAATGGACACAGGTAAGTAATTACAACATAGAAAACATGAAATGGACACAGATATGTAATTGCAACATAGAAAACATGAAATGGACACAGGTATGTAATTACAACATTGACAACATGAAATGGACACAGGTATGTAATTACAACATAGAAAACATGAAATGGACACAAGTATGTCATTACAACATAGAAAAATGAAATGGACACAGGTATGTAATTACAACATAGAAAACATGAAATGGACACAGGTATGTAATTACAACATAGAACACATGAACATGGACACAGGTTTTTAATTACAACATAGAACACATGAAATGCACGCAGGTATGTAATTACAACATAGAAAACATGAAATGGACACAGGTATGTAATTACAACATAGAAAACAGGAAATGGACACAGGTATGAAATAACAACCTAGAAAACATAAAATGGACACAGGTAAGTAATTACAACATAGAAAACATGAAATGGACACAGATATGTAATTGCAACATAGAAAACATGAAATGGACACAGGTATGTAATTACATCATTGACAACATGAAATGGACACAGGTATGTAATTACAACATAGAAAACATGAAATGGACACAAGTATGTCATTACAACATAGAAAAATGAAATGGACACAGGTATGTAATTACAACATAGAAAACATGAAATGGACACAGACATGTAATTACAACATAGAAAACATGAAATTGATACAGGTATGTTATTACAACATAGAAAACATGAAATGGACACAGGTATGTAAAAATTACAATACCGAATACACATGTAAACATTCTTTTTAAGTAATTTCTGAATTCGGCAAGGCTTTTATAATTCCAGCATCATGAATTAGGTTGATGCGCACAACACCCGCGCAGCTGGAAGGGTTAAAGTGGTAGGAGCTGCCCACAACACCCGGCAGCTGGAAGGGTTAAAGTGGTAGGAATATGAAGGGGGTATAAATGCAGATGGTCACGGGGAATCTCGGAATTTTGAATTACAATGATGGAGTAGCCATTTGTGACATTTCTGTTTCTGACAAAATTGTTTTGATGCTACTAGGTAAGTAACAAGAATGTTTGATTCTGATCAGAAAAACATGTTCTTGTTACCTTTTACTTAGCAGACCAAGATTACCAATAGATGGAAGAGGTAACAATCAATCAACGTATAATAAGAGCTTATCATTGAAGTCACAGCAAAATATCCACCACCATTGAAGACCATTGAAGAAATTACACTAATGGGTAAATAAACATTCACATAGATTAAATCCGCAATTGTATCAAGTGTAAGCACTTAGATATCACGTGGCCCCGCCCGGCTAGCTCAGATGATAGAGCGCTGGATTATTAATCCGGGGATCGTGAGTTCGAATGCCAGCCCGGCCACATAACTTGTGTGTGGATTAGTCATGGAATTATTTCTACGGCAACTCTCACCCTACCTCCGATTCAAGTAGGGCAGTTGTCAGTTACTGGCATAAGTATGTACATTTAGTACCGGTTAACCGCTTAGAGTTGCTAAGCTTGCCCAGGAAAAGTGTGAGTAGGTTAACTGACCGGCGTGATATGATATATAAAAAACTGAAATACGGTTAAAAACGGCAAAAAAATCCAAATAAACAAACAAACAAACAGATATCACGTGTTTAACGGTTAACCTATTTTACACAGACGAGCATATGGTAAAGCATTCGAAGTGTTTGTGATTATTGTTGAATGGAAATGTATCCTTTAACAATTGATAGGGATGAGTAAAAACGTGTAAAGGTCAATTATGACATTTATTTGGCAAATTAACTTTAAAACATAAACAAAATAATTCTTACTGTTTTCCGTTTCCTTCATGATCATGATCTCCTCTCCAGTATCACTCGTGTAACGCTGCGAGTTGCTAAACGTTGGCATCCGCTCGAGGGAGATAATTTGATTGGGAATGATCAGTCGTCGCAGAACCTGATTGCAGATGAAGAAAGGATGATATGAATTGGTTTCAGCATAAACATGATCAAAACAAAATGTAGTCAAATTTATTTTATTTTGAATTTTAAACTATTTATAAGTTAGCTGTTTGAGTTCATTTTGCAATTCTGATAGTTCATTGCGCGTAGAAATCCTAACGTTATCTGTTCAGTGTTAACACAATAATTATTTCAAACAATTTGATACCTGTACTAAGTTAGTATTATAACTGATACAAATTACTTAAGCAAACAACTACCAAAATTATATTTTTACAATGAAGAATGGCACAATAAATCACCTAAAAACTATTTGTTATCAAAGAATATTCAATCAAAAAACAAAGCAAAACTATTTCTTATTAGCATGAACGCTTCGTCTTAACATTTCAATGCTACTTCACTGAACACTTTCATAGCGATATCTCGCTGTGTCACTGCGGATGGTTTGTCCAAATCCGGTTAAACCATAGCTGTATGTAGCCGTGCCGTTAGGAACGAAGAAGGTGTACTGGCAGACATTGTACTGACTACCACATGTGCCTGGAACAAGAACTAGCAATGTATTGAATCCCACAGGTGCAGGAAACATACACACAATTATTATATTAATGCAGACTGGAACCATATTCAAAACCCCATTCTTAGATATAAAAGGGAAGAATAAAGAATTGTTTTGAAACTTTTCTGTTCTAAGTTGGTGATTAATTTGAATCTTACTGTTATACACCAACTCTAATGCACCTATCAATATTTTTCCCCCAGGCGGGGGGGGGGTTGAGCGGCTGGCTGTCAGAGGGTGATCTGACTCTTTTTCTTTGATGTCTAATACTCTACCCTAGAGCCAAGTATTTTTGTAAAAATCCTCACAGTGGGAGATGCTAGGGGCCCAATATTAGCGGGATCTAAAATCCGACTAAGTCTATTACCCGGGACCCGAAATGATTCGGCCTGTCAAATTCCCGCCTGTAGGGAATCGCTCCACACCCCTAGTTGAAAATATTGATAAGTGCATAATTAAAGCATTAGTGATTTAGCATAAGTTATTAATGACATAAGGGTCATTGGTACCCAGCATATTTGCGAACGCACACATACATTTTAATGAGTCTAAATCTATTCTTTATTATTCAATCCAAGAATGGGTTGGTGAATATGGGCCTTAACATAATGTAACTAATAAAATAATAAAATATATGTGACGCGTCATTAGAAAACCGGTCTTAATGCATGTGTGTAAAGTGTCGTCCCGGATTAGCCTGTGCAGTCCGCACAGGCTAATCCCGGACGGCACTTTCCGCTTTTTTGGTATTTTCTGTTTCACGGAAGTCTCTTCCAAACATAAATCCACTGTAGGCGGAAAGTGCCGTCCTGGAATAGCCTGTGCGGACTGCACAGGCTAATCCGGGACGACACTTTACGCTCATGCATTAAGTCCGGTTTTCCCACGACGATCATCATATATTCTATAGCTCGGACAAATAAACCTGACAATCATGAACTCTATTAGCATACTTTCACTCTTCATTTATTCTCCCTGTGTATTGATTGATTTCAGTTTATGCTTCCGCACATGTGATACACATTTATTGATATCATAACTTGATTTTCAGTGGAGTAATCTTACATTGATTTAACACGAGTTTATTACAAAAACTAATATATTCATAATTTTTTTTTCTAATACATTCATGCATATAATTCAATGTCAGGTTCATATGTCCGAGCAATACTTGGTAGAAGTCACATGATGGCAAAACAGTGTACACGCATTTTGTATGTTTAAAACTGACACTATTTGTATAAAGTGAAGAACATAAATTGGCATTCTTATCCATAACATGATTTGTTTTATACAACTTTGATTACTATATAATGAAAAGCTGCAGTAAAATTATATTTAAATGTACAGAACAAGGCTTTCATTAGCTTTTGAAAACTGGAAGTTTGAACTTCCAGGCCTCTGATTTTGGAAATTTTGCTCATAATAGTTGGAAGCTTTGACAGTATTGCGTGATATAAATATATACATTAGAATTTTCACAGCACATACCACTACTCTTAGTATATCTATTATTGTACTTCAGTAATGTTTTTCACTTCATGTTATTGTTTTTCAGACCTATTGTAAACTTTGAATTATAATCAGGGCTTGCACATAGGTGAAACTGTTGAAAGTCCTTACTTCCAAATGTTGGATATTGGAGGTTTATAGCATTTTTTTTCTTTGACTTTTTGATACTTCCATGACTGCAATTTTGGAAGTCCTGTGATAAAAACTGAGAGTAAATTACTCCCAAACTTCCATTAATGTAAGCCCTTGACTGGTTCAAAAACATTGTATACAACAATCAGTGGAAAACAAAACTATGTTGCATACAAGTATTACAAAGGGCATTAAAGAAAGAATAATGTTACACATGTGACATCAATGTTTAAGTTGATAATAAAAGCTTCAGTCTCTTAGTACCTGTAGAGTTAATATTAAACATTTCATACATGAACACAATAAAACAACAATGCAGAACATTAGTCACATGTAAATAATTAACTCAGTACAATGTTTGGAAAAAAAGAAAAAGCTCTTCTTGACACTGAGGTGAAACAAAATGTTAAATTAACTAGAACTTTGCGAGTCCGATGTGTCGCCTGACGGGGCATAACTCATTTACAATAACAGCCATTATGCCTAAAACTGAACGTAACTTCCCTTGTATGCCTACTTACATACCCCAAAAGTTTCAATGTGATTGCATAAAACTTATCAAGTTATTGCCTGCACAAACTAACGGGGACGCCGCCACCGCCGATAGAGTAACCCCTAAATTTTGCCTTTTCAGGCGACACAAGAAAAATACAATACAGTAAATAAGTAAATATGAACAGTTCAACGTGCAATCCAGATGTGTTTCTATGCCCATGAATTCCAGAAAGAAAGTGTGCAATATTTGTTAAGCAACAATGTAAGTTGTTGTGCTTTAACATGACAACTTGACACACAAACTACTAATGCTATACTAAAATTTTTTAATGAATACATACAATTTTTTTCATGGTATTCAATGCTAACTGTTAACATGTCGCTTAATTTTTCAATAAAATCAGCTGTAAAAACTAAAACTGTTACAATAATTATGGAAATACAACATAAGTTATTCCTCTACTGTGTAAAACCGTAACAGACCATTTTAACAGATACATGGGCAACCAAAATTATATACAATACCATTTACCAGAAAATAACATGAAAGATTAAAGCAAAATACTATTCATATTGTATGAACCCAGTGTGTTGTGACAGAAAGAATTCTAAAACAAAACCATACATCGCCTAGGATTACAATGGCCTATCTAACATATGTTAAAGAAGCAGATAGGCCCTTTGTAATCCTGAGGTGGCAACATGTAAAGCCAGAATGTTGAGATAAAGTTGATTATAAAACCAAATTGTACAGATATATATATTTGTATGTAATTATGTATAAATATGTTCATAATCATGTTAGTTTTACACCAATGAGAACATACACCAATATGTAAATGAAACCAATAGTCAACTCCTAGTGGCCAAAACACTCCATTTCTGACAGCAGTATCTCTTGACCTGTGGATGATAGATAATGATGAAATGGCTGGCCGTGTTGTTGCTTTTTCACCATTGGGGAAAAGATGGCGGGGCCCTTCAGATGGGGAATTTTACATCAAAAGGGGATTTAAAAAAAACAAAAACATGATTACATTTTTATATTCTACTTTGTTATAGAACATCATGAATTGTTTTGCTACAAATGATAATTATGCACAAACTTGGTTTAATGAAAATTGCAGTGGCTGTTAATGAACAATCTTAGTAAATTTTTGTTTATTTCTTTTTTCAAAATAAAGATTACATTCAGACGGGAATTTAAAGTTTTCAAGTAGAGGAATGGGGCCGAATCTCGGCCCCAAATTGGCCTTAAAAAAACACTAATGGTAATACATCAGTATTCTGGTTGCGGGGATACTGATTACTGGGATATTGGTTGCTAGGATACTAATTGCTGGAATACTGGTTGCTGGGATACTGGTTGTTTGGATACTGGTTGCTTGGATACTGGTTGCTTGGATATTGGTTTCCAAACTGATTCTCACCATAAGTACCCTGGTTACTGCTGGGGTACTGGTTGCTAGGATACTGGCTGCTAGGATTCTGGTTGTTTGGATACTGGTTGTTTGGATACTGGTTGTTTGGATACTGATTATAATCATGTGTTATCAAACTTGAAACAATGGGCTGTTTGTCAGCATTCATTGTCTAATTAAAGAAGATTGCTAGCAAGCTCTCATTGTATCAACAGACGCTTGATTATACGATCAAAAGTTATGTCTGTGTTATACGCTACAGCGTTTTTCCTCACTACTTTTGGAACTGTACAGGTACCAATCAAATTGGGAAATAAGCATCGTTTTCAACCAAAATGGGAATTTTATCACTTTCAGTAAATCTGCCCAAAACAATGTACAAACAATAAGGTACAATAAATAAACTCTAAAAAAACTTCTCTTTCATTGATTCTTTTACTTGTACCTGTGTTTCCAGGGGGTAAAATGACAGTTTAATATAGTTACATTCATACAGTGACTCTTTTGGATAAGTTTCCCAGATATTTGGATTTTTTTTTATCATCAAATTGGGAACAAATTGAAGGTAAATTGGATTGGGAATGATACCTTTTTAGGGTACCAAGTTTATATAGAGCAAAAACGCTGCGCTATGTTTTGATGTTAAATGCAATTGCCTACCTACTGGTACCTACCCGTTACCAGCAACCTTGGGTAGGCAATGGCAAACAAACAATTTGTAAAGTTGGCCTAAGTCATCTACATTTTAGTATATTTTGACCTTGTATTGAACTATGTCGGTGGTCTTTATTTAATACGAGAATTGTCTCAGTAAGTAAATAATACCCCAAAGCAATATTCACTTCAAAACTATGACTGACTTAAAATTATCTATTTAAAATCTATTCTGTCCTTGATGACTTATTCATGACAGATAGCGAACCTGATTCTTATAACCTTTATTGCAGGTAAAAACCGAAAATATACAATGAGTAACATAGTTTTAGACTTGTACATAACACACAAAATACTGTTAATAACATTGTCAGGATTAAACATTGCCTAAATCAATGAATGACAAACTGGGTACATTCATATATATATATATAGCACCATGAATACTGAAAGATTCAATATATAATTTAATGTAGAGTATTTTTGAAAATATGATATGAAAACTTGCCCTCAATTTGGTAAAATTAAGGTTTGTAAGAAAAATCGTTCTTCAGAATTCCTAAGCTTTGAAAACTGCGAAAATATTTATTTTTTACATAAATCTACCACAAATTACCAGAAAGAAAAGAATTATTATCATTTCATACTATAAGACAGTATAAAACATGAAAACACTTTACTTACATCGTGATGGAAGAGGATTTATACATCTTGGAAAGCAGATTTCATTACCGGAAGAAAAACAAAACGTGCAGAAAAATGTCTTGTTGTAAAAATCAGTTTCGGTTACATTCCAGTAAATTCTTAAACCTTAACAACACACTCCCCACCTGATATTGAAAATATCACTTAATAAGGTACAACTTATAAAGAATAATACTGAGGCAAAAATGGTTTACTGACCATAATAAGAGCAATAACAATTAAGCAAAACAATGTCTTATTTAGCTAGTCTCAAAAAATCTAATTAATATAGATTCCTTAAAAAGTCTAAAAAGAACAAACATTTTACAGTCTTGTCTTCAGTGCAATAACCTGGCATCATCAGTCTTAGACAAGTTTCACTAACTCGACAACTGGGCGAATGAAAATGGACTTCTTGCCATCCTTTACAATACAGAGCTCCACCTTTCTAACTCTGTCATCGTCACTAGGAAAAACCCTCTGAACTCGACCCATTGGCCAACGCGAACGACCAACTCCAGAGTCTTTCATTAGAACAACATCACCCTGTTCAAGATTATCTTTCTCATCTGTCCATTTTCTTCTAGGCTGCAAAGACTGCAGATAATCTCTTCGCCATTTGTGCCAAAACCTTTCAGCAAGGAACTGCACCTGTTTCCAATGACTTTTGTACAGATCTTTTATGTTAACATCTGCGACAGGCAATTGGTCACATGCAAACTTCATAGTCAACAAAACAGAGGGGCTAAGAACCTGCGGGTCTGTAACATCACTAGAAACTGCAGCAATGGGGCGCGCATTCATGATGGCACTCACCTCTGCCATAAGAGTTGTTAGAACATCATGCGTGAGCGTTTTAACCTCTGCGAGGACCGACTCCAAAATACGCCTAGCAATGCCTATCATTCTCTCCCATGAACCACCCATATGAGAACTATGAGGTGGGTTAAAAATCCAAACAGAATCTGTTTCGTACAAGTACTTCTTGGACAGATCATCTTCAACATTGATCGCACTTATACCCAAACTGTCTGTTGCACCTACAAAGTTTGTACCTCTGTCTGAACGGTACACCATCACCTGACCCCTTATAGCTGTAAAACGACGAAGAGCATTGATGAAAGCTGATGACGTCATTTCGTCAATCACTTCCACATGGACTGCACGAATTGCCAAACATGTAAAAAGAACGGCCCATCGTTTTGAACTAGCCTGACCACCTCGAGTGCGCCGTGAAACAATCGTCCATGGACCAAATACATCGACTCCGACATGAGAAAATGGTTTGGACTCCTGCACTCGGTCGTAGGGTAAATCAGACATCTTGGGAGACTCAAACTTTCCTCTCATCCTTTTGCAAATGACACAACTATGAATGAGTGACGAAACTAGACGCTTTCCCCCAACAATCCAAAAACCTGCTGAACGAACCGCTCCTTCAGTAAGAAGGCGACCTTGATGTTTGACTGATTCATGATAATGACTAACAAGAAGTTTAGCTACATGGTGCTTTCCTGGCAAAACTACTGGGTGCTTCTCTTTGTCACTTAGAGCGGACTTAGCCAATCTTCCGCCAACACGTATAATACCTTCACCGTCTATGAAAGGATCTAACTGAAACAGTGTACTTTGTTTCCTCAAAGGTCTACCAGCCTTAAGACTTGAAATTTCCTCATAGTAGGTCTTTTGCTGAACCTCTTTGATAATCATCTTTTCTACCTGGTGCTTCAGATCAACAGACTTTGCGTCGCTGCACAGATGCCAACTACTGCAAGAGGATTTCTTGGAATAACATTGAGAGACATGCTTAAGAGTGGAAAGAGCTATTACTAGTCTGAGCCAGTTAGAAAACCTCTCAAATCGCTTTGTACCAAGACCATTGACCTTTGAAAAGTCACTTTTGTCATCCACTACAGTTGCCTTTGTTGACACTGTTGGTCTCAATTCACCATCATGATCAGGATCCAGCAAAGGGAATGTCTCCGGCTGGTCATCTACCTCGTTTTGTAACATGTGAGGACCTGAAAGCCATGCACTACATGTTAGCCTATCAGCAGATATTCCCCTACTGCCAACATCAGCAGGTTTGAGTTCAGAGCGTACAAATTTCCACTGCTCAGGGCTGCTCGAATTTCTAATTCGCTGTACCCTATTGCTGACATACGTATAGAAACGTCTACTACGATTGTTGATATAACCAAGAGTAACATTGCTATCAGAATAGAATCGATTAGAAGAGCTGTCAATATCAAGATGATCAGAGATGGCGTCTGCAAGCTCAACAGCAAGAACAGCAGCACACAGTTCCAATCGTGGAATTGTGTGGCCGTTGGCAGGTGCTACCTTTGCTTTCCCTGAAACAAAGCCAATAGGTTTACCTACTTCTAAATCACCAACAAGGTAAGCAACTGCCGAGATTGCTTTTTCAGAAGCATCAGAGAAGATATGCAATTTAGCATTTGACATCTCGCTGAGATTCTGGCCTGGAAAGTATGTACGGGGAACCCTAATTTGCTCTAAATCATGTAGAGACGAAGTCCACGCTTGCCACTTATCCAACAAATTGTCAGGAATAGGATCATCCCAACCAACATTGGAAGCTGTCACATCTCTTAAAATCAATTTGCCTTCTAAAGTCACTGGGGCAAGAAAACCTATAGGGTCAAATATACTATTCACAGTGCTCAAAATACCTCTGTGGGTGGGCGGTTGGTCATGCGGGCCAAGTTTGAAGAAAAATGAATCAGAACACAGATCCCAGGAAATACCTAGACTGCGTTGCTGAGGCAATTGGCTCTTTTCTAAATCTAAATCCTTCAAGTTCTTTGCTAATTCATCCTGTGGAAATGCCTTCATGACTTCTGGGTCATTTGAGGAAATCTTGTGTAGGTGTAAACCATATTTACTCAACTCAGACCTAGTTCTCTGCAACAAATCAACTGCTTTATCAGCTGTAGGCAAAGATTTGAGACCGTCATCTACATAAAAATCATTGGTAACAAAATGTCTTACATCAGAGTCTGAGTTTTCTACAGATCTTCGAAGCCCATATGTCGCAATGGCAGGGGATGGGCTATTCCCAAATACGTGCTTACACATGCGATACTCAACAATCGCCTTACATGAATCATTGTCTAGATACCACAAGAACCTCAGAAAGTTTCTATGTTCTTCCAACACACTAAATGAGTAGAACATCTGCTCTATGTCTGCCATAACCGCAACTTGGGTCACTGCGGAAACGCATCAAGACACCAAGGAGGTTGTTGACAAGATCTGGACCCTGCAACAAAACTGAATTCAGAGAAATGCCCTGAAACAAAGCAGAAGAATCAAAGACCATCCTTATTTGGTCCGGCTTCCTTGGGTGGTAAACACCAAAAATGGGCAAAAACCAACATTCCTCGTTAGGTTTCAAATCTGAGGCAACTTCTGCATGTCCATTATCAAGAATTTTGCTCATAAACTCTACACAATGTTGCTTTTTGACCGCATTCCTTTGTAAGGAAAGGTCAAGAACATGGGCTCGCTTGAGGGCCTGATCACGGTTGTTTGGTAACCTCATCCGTGGGAATCTGAAAGGGAGAGGAGCTACCATATGATTCGATTGATCAACATGGAAACTTTCTTTCATTATTGCCAAAAACTCCAGATCATCAACAGAAAGTGATACTTTGTTATCATCAGGTCTGCTCTCAAAAACTGAATCATACTGAAAACTTGAGTCATGGTATTCAGTCACAGAAATCTTGCTCTCACATGGTTTAAACAAGGACGGGCGTCCATTGGTCAAACAATTTATCTTATTGACATTAACAACAACTTGTGAATGCATGGTATTGAGGCATAGTTCCCCAATAACCACCCAACCAAGACTCAAACGCTGTGCAAATGGTGTCCCTGGGCTACCTGTAACTTGTTCAAAGACATGATGTGCATCAGTTACATCTCTACCAAGTAACAACAAAATGTCAGCATTAGCATCAACTTCCGGTATAGGCAAATCTCTCAAATGTGCAAACTGCCGTGCCTGCTCGGGTCTGCAAATCTCATCTTTACAGCATGGGAGATCGGCACACTCAATCAAGCCTGGCACCTTGTACGATACAGACTGGTCAACAGATTCAACAATACAATTATGTACAAAACGACCACTTGTAACAACTGAGCCTGAACAAGAGTTAATTGTATACTCATGATCTGGTGAATTTACATTCAAATGTTCAAACAAATCTGGCTTAGCTAAAGAGCGATTTGATTGATCGTCAATAATGGCATATGTACGAAGTTTCTTATCTCTATTAGAGTCAAGACAAACATTAACGAGAACAACTTTAGCACATGAAGATACGCCTTTTAGGCCACAAATGTCTGTACATTTGCTCGAAACTGCAAACTGATTTTTGGCTTGGTCACTCTGTCTCTCTTCTTTGGGCTTGAATTGGGTACTGAGAGGTTGACTGGGCTCCCCACCATCGAAATGCATCACTGTAGCATGCCTTTCGCCGCACTTATCACACTGAATGTTCCTCTGACAAATTTTACTGACATGATCATTAGCAAAACATTTGAAACACAATTTTAAATCACGAAGAACTCTTATTTTCTCATCATTGGATTTGCACACAAATGTATTACACTCACTGAGGCTGTGCCTACTCTTATGTATAGGACAACGATTTTCCGAACTGATATTTTGAGAAGACACACTCAACTTTGCTGCCTTGAACACTGATTTTTTGTTTGCACTTGCTCCTGAAGACACACCACTAGGCGATGACGTGAAGCTTTCATAGTTGAAGCTGGGGACATTTCGGATCCTGGACTGTCTTCTTACATACTCACTGAAGACAGAAAACGGTGGGTAGGGGACGTCGTAGCATGCCTTGTACTTCGAAGCTTCCTGTGTCCAGCGCTCTTGTAGTTGGTGAGGAAGTTTAACAACAATTGGTGAAACACCAATAGAACAGTCATAATGAGAAAACATCGTCTGGAACTTTGGATCTGCCTTCAACGACTCTATTTCAGCCAATATGTCACAAAGTTCAAAGAGCTTTTTGTTGTCCTTGGCACCGATCTTCGGAAAATTGGTCAATTTTTGTCTTATGGACTGTTCCACCATCTCAGGGTAGCCGTATCGTTCTTCCAGCCTGTCCCATATCTGTTTAAGAGCTTGTTTAGGGTCATAAACGTTTGCTGCCCTGATAGTTTTGGCTTGGTTGGATGATGAAGGACCAAGCCATTTCACAAGCAGATCAACTGTTTCAAAATCAGTCAGCTGAATTTCAGCAACAATGCTCCGAAAGGAATGTTTCCAGGTTTGATAGTTCTCTGGTCTGTCATCAAAGTGTGTGAATCTTGACAGAAGTATCTCCTTCTTCAACAGGAACTGACTAAACTGATTCATGTTATTTGAGACAGCAGAATATACTGGTGCAGCAGGATTGAGCCGACTTGTAGTATTATCTGTCATTGGAGCAGGAAATGTAGTCGGTGTAGTGTCTGTATTCATAGGATTTGAACTTTGTACAAAATTAGCTGTTCTGGTCAGTGAATTTTCTTGAGGTACTGGTATTAATACAGAACCATGTTCTGTCTGCCCCTCCAAAACGTCCGCTTCAGCTTTCGCCTCAGCAGCCTCCCTTTGCTCCCGGAGTAATATCATGTCCGCCTCCAAATCATTCTTTCTTCTTGCTGCTATGCAGCAGCAATTAGTTCTTGTTCTTCAAGAGCTGCTTTAGCTTTCTTTAATTCAGCCTCTTTAATGGCAAATTGAAGCCTTGCCTGCAAACCTGATGCTCTTGTAAGCTTCTTTACTGAGTCACTTGTACAACTATTACTAACGCTTGTAGCTGTTCTTCTGCCCAGCAACTGAGCAAATTTGGCACAAATCTCATCTACTAGATGGGTTATTTGTCGAATGTTTTCTTGGAGTCTGTCTTTCTCTTCCAAACTTTCTTCAGTTCTTTGATTTACAAGGTATAATTCAAAGTCCTTTGCAATTCTTTGAAACTTAGCAAATTCGGAAAACACATGTTCTTCAATTGCTTTTATTTCTTGTGTACTACTATGGGTGCCAATGTTTTTGTCTCTTACTTGTTCTAATGATTTAACTTGTTGGTCCAACTGAGTATGGAATTCTGCTATCCTTTCTTCATACATGGTTTGTGCCTTCGAAGTTAGTTTCCGAATGAGTAAACTCGACATTGACCGGAACGTCTTACTTGGTAGCTTGTAAGTTGTCTTCCACGATTTTTTACTATTCTGTCCTTGATGACTTATTCATGACAGATAGCGAACCTGATTCTTATAACCTTTATTGCAGGTAAAAACTGAAAATATACAATGAGTAACATAGTTTTAGACTTGTACATAACACACAAAATACTGTTAATAACATTGTCAGGATTAAACATTGCCTAAATCAATGAATGACAAACTGGGTACATTCATATATATATATATAGCACCATGAATACTGAAAGATTCAATATATAATTTAATGTAGAGTATTTTTGAAAATATGATATGAAAACTTGCCCTCAATTTGGTAAAATTAAGGTTTGTAAGAAAAATCGTTCTTCAGAATTCCTAAGCTTTGAAAACTGCGAAAATATTTATTTTTTACATAAATCTACCACAAATTACCAGAAAGAAAAGAATTATTATCATTTCATACTATAAGACAGTATAAAACATGAAAACACTTTACTTACATCGTGATGGAAGAGGATTTATACATCTTGGAAAGCAGATTTCATTACCGGAAGAAAAACAAAACGTGCAGAAAAATGTCTTGTTGTAAAAATCAGTTTCGGTTACATTCCAGTAAATTCTTAAACCTTAACAACACAAAATCCAACAACTGCTTAATAGCGATTATCAATGATGGAAAATAATTGAGGCGTGTCACCAGAAACCCAGGCTTAACGCATGTGCTTAAAGTGTCGTACCGGATTAGCCTGTGCAATCCCAAAATCTGATCCGGAATGACACTTTTCGCTTTTATGGTATTTTCTGTTTCAAAGGAATATCTTCTAAACATAAATCCACTGTAGGCAAAAAGTGCCGTCCTGGATTAGCCTGTGCATTTACGAATATGCATTAAGCCCGATTTTCCCAAGACACGCCTCGATTATTCTTGCATTAACATTTGTTTATCAATGTGTTCAATTACAACATTGATTGATCTTTTGTATTTTATAACATCAAATGCACACAAACTAAACAAAGGGCTGTAAAACTGTCAATATTAAAGAAAGTTACACCCTTAGTACATAGTGTAATCATTAGTCATATACTTCAAACATTTTCAACCTAGGCTCCACACAATTACGGTTCTGAACACAAATACAACTGTGTAAACCATACTGATAAACAATTTACCCACACAAACTATAAAAGGCGCATCTTGGGAAACCGGGCTTAATGCTTGTGCGTAAAGTGTCGTCCCGGATCAGCCTATGCAGTCCGCAGAGGCTGATCCAGGACGACTCTTTCCGCCTAAAGTGGACTGCACAGGCTAATCCGGGACGACACTTTACGCACATGCATTAAGACCGGTTTTCTCACGACGCCCCTCATAATGTATGTAATGGGAAAGTCAGTTTTAATGAAGGAAGTTTAAAAGACTATAAACTGTTCTAACATGACACGCACAAAGAATTAACAATCCGAAAACCAAATTCCGAATCTGTAAAATATAGTTTTCATTTTAAATGCAGTATATGTTATCAGGTCAAGTTGGAATGAAAATAATGATTGCATTATCATTGTTTATCAGCAACTAAACAACGACCTGTCATTCTGATGCATGTATATTAAACCACTCGGGCTAACGCCCCCGGGGTTCAATCCCTACGCATCAGAATTACAATTCGTCTTTTATTAGCCCATAAACAATTCTAAATCGAAAATAATTTCCTTAGGGCTGTTCCAGGAAAAAAGTTGATGAGTCAGTGGAACGCCGATGTATTAAATTTCGGTTGGTTGGAGTGATAGAGTGGATAAAACGGATTATAAATGACTTGAAAAAAATTAAGATGTGTTGGTAGTACCCCATTTTTGGACTTGCGTTCAGCCCCCCACCCCTACCTCCCCCCAATCACTTTTTTTCCTGGAACAGCCCTTATTGTCAACTGTAAAACATACCGTTGTGAAGAACACGTTTTGTCCATATGTATAATCAACGAAAGTCTTGGCTGGGAGGGGCCTGTTGTTTACGTTGAAACTCTGGTCTCGGAGGTATTTCTGTAGACCCGTAGCTTTGATATCATTCCATGTGAACCTGGAATTAGAACAGTCTTTATTATTATTATTATTATTATTATTATTATTGTTATTATTATTATTATTAAGTACAATTGACTATGTTCACAATGGTAACTGTATTTCTAAAGAATGAACATGATTTCAAAGAATTAAGTTGTGTTATCCAAGAAACATTTCTGAAATATACTTTTAAAAGTGGCCCATTAATTTCAGAAAAGATTATTAAAGTGATAAATAAAGCCATATAAACAAAACAGTCTCTTGGTGGTTGGGATGAATTGTATACTGCCAAAGGATCTGATATACACTTACATTGATACAATTGAAATATATTTGTCACATTAAATGCTGATAAACTTACAGGAGATACTCGTCATATCCAATTTTGGTTGGCTGGATCTGATATACACTTACAGTGATACAATTGAAAGATATTTGTCACATCAAATGCTGGTTAACTTACAGGAGATACTCATCATATTCTATGGTGGTAGGAATGCATGGTATATTGCCACAAGATCAGATATACACTTACATTGATATATTTGATATGTGTCATACTAAATGCTGGTAAACTTACAGGAGATACTCGTCATATTCTATGGTGGTAGGGATGTCCATCCAAGGTACCCCAGGCACAGAGTCTATCAGCTGAATACGGCTATTATTTGTGCAGTCGATGTCGGGGCGCACAATTCTTCCAAGTACATTTCCATTATTCACCCAGGCATCTGAATGAGAAACGAGAGATGATATTAAATGACAGGGGCGATTTGGTTGATCTTAAACTTGACCCAGATAATTATGCCCACATATGTTCACCTAGTTGGGTAAAATTGGATAAACACTTTTAGAGCGGAAATGACAACAAGAGCTGTCGGAGGGCAGCGCACTCGACTTTTCTTGTGCATGTCAGAGTTACATTTTTTTATAAAACAAGAAACATGGACATTCCACTAAAACCAAATTTTCTAACGAAATGCATTAAAATCAGCAAATCCATAAACTTTTAAGTAATGGTAAACTTGACCTTGACTCCACCCACACCATATGTATCCCAAGCGAGGTCGCGATATAAGGCATCTACGTATTAAGTTTCATTAACATATCTCAATGAATTCTTAAGTTATTGAGTGGGAACCATTTTTCTATTTTTTAGTAACAGTGACCTTGACCACACCATATGCAATCCCACCCAGGTCGCGATATAAGGTATCTATGTAATAAGTTTCATTAAAATATATCAATGTGTTCTCAAGTTATTGCGTGGAATATTTTTTTCTATTTGACCTTGACCCAACCCATACCATATGCAATCCCAAGAGAGGTATCGATATAAGGAATCTATGTATAAAAATTCATTAAGATATCTCAATGCGTTCTCAAGTTATTGAGCGGAAACCGTATTTCTATTTTAGCAACAGTGACATTTACCTTGACCCTATACGCAATCGCATGTGAGGTCTCTATGTAAGGTAAGTATGTATTAAGTTTCATTAACATGTCTCAATGCGTTCTCAAGTTATTAAGCGGAAACCGTTTGTCTATCTTTAGTAACTGTGACCTTGACCTTGACGCCACCCACCCCATATGCAATCCCAAGCCAAGTCTTGATATAAGGTTTATATGTATTATGTTTCATTAAAATATCACAAGGCGTGTTAAAATTATTGAGCGGAAACAATTTATCTATTTTTAGTAACAGTGACCTTGACCTTGACCCCACCAACCCCATTTGCAATCCCCAGTGAGGTCTTGGTATAAGGTACCTATGTATTATGAATTATTAATATATCTAAATATGTTCTCACGTTGAGCGGAAACAGTTTTTCTATTTTTAGTATCATTGACCTTTACCTTGACCCCCCATCCACCCCATATGCAATCCCAAGCGAGGTCTCGCTATAAGGTATAAAAGTGGTCTACGGACCAACCATCATTAGCAAACCAATAAACCACTCCATAGTGATGGGGAGTCAAAATTTAACTCCACAAGGGGAACATCCTCAATGGATGGCATACTGATCACTAGCCTCTTTTGAGCGAAAAAATCCTAAACTGTATTATGCTTTTAAAAACAAAAGCAACATATCATAATAAAATAATACAAAATTATTGATTTATTTATACATAAATGTAAATGAAAAGCTTTCATGTTTCTGAAAATATGAGACTCGGACATGTAGAGACTCAACATTTTTGTCTTTATGCACCAACAAAAAACAAGATTCTATGTTTGATAAACACACATGCCCCCGGCTGGTGCTGATAGCCCATTTCTTAGTCCAAATTAGGTCAAGGTCAAAGTGAGGCTGGGTGATATGGGTTGATTGGGAACGGTTGTAAGTAGCAACTGTGTAAATATCCAAGTGTTGTTGCAAACGGAGATGACGCTAGACGAAACGGTAGAATCTAGTTAACCAAGAAACAGCCCATTTGAATTATTATAACCGCAAATTAGGTTAAGATCAAGGTCAAAGTGAAGTTGGGTGATATGGGTGGATAGGGAATGGTCATTAGCAACAACTGTTTAAGTATCAAAGTGTTGTAGAAAGCGGTGTTGGTGCTTAATATACTTAACCTTGTCACGGATGGAAGGACGGACAGGACAATCACTATATGCCTCCCGCATCAAGATGCCGGGGCATACAAATACTTTGCTAACTACCATTTCTGTCATTGTACACGACAGACCGGTAGTCGTTGTATCGGGTGGTGCGTCTCTGTCGAATGTCGTAGTTGTTGTTGAACAGTGACACCTCAAGTTCTACATCTTTCAAGATGCACAGACGCAACACCTATACACAGGCCAAGTACAAAATAACTTCAGTATTAAGAAACAGCTGCTAAGCAGAACACCTACAAACAGAACAATTACAAAATAACTTTATTATAAAGAAACTGCTGCTAAGCTGAACACCTACAAAGAAATCAAGAAATGTTTGTAAAACATGTATGCCCCCCGACTTGCAGCCAAGTCGTGAATATGTGCAATTTTTTAGATTTTTTTTAAATATTGTATGTGCATATTAACACATGGGGAGGAAATTAAAGTTGATGCTTTAGAAAGTAAATATAAAGCTAGAAGAAAGATAATTTTGGATTTATTTTTACAGAATATTATATAAGGATACCTGTTTTCTGTTTGATTTAAACATCAAATAGGCCAAAACATCTCTAGATATCCTAAGGAAACAATTCCTGGTCTATGGAGAAAACAGTTTTCATGATACAACCCCCGTGACCTTTGACCTGTTGTACTCAAAATTAAAGGTGTCTTCCTTTTCTCCCGAGTAACCCGAGTAACCAGCACACCAAATTGGATGATCGTAGGTCAAAGCGTATTCTACATATCATGCGGAAACGAAATGGTCTACAGAGGAAAGAGTTTACATGTTACAAGCCTTTGTCAGCTTGACCTTTGACCTGTTGACCTCAAAATTGATAGGCGTATTCCTTTTCTCCCAAGTAACCAGCATACCAGCTTAAATGATCGTAGGTCAAAGCGTTCTCTAGATATCGTGCGGAAAGGAAATGGTCTACGGACTGACCGACCGCACGACCGACCCCCGACGGTCAGGTGCAAAGCAATATACCCCTACTTCTTCGAAGCGGGGCATAACAAGTACAAAATAACTTTATTATAAAGAAACAGCTGCTAAGCTGAACACCTTCAAACAGAACAAGTACAAAATACCTTTAGTATAAAGAAACAGCTGCTAAGCTGATCATCTTCAAACAGAACAAGTACAAAATAACTTTAGTATAAAGAAACATCTGATCAGCTGCAAAACCCACAAATAGGCAAAGTACAAAATAACAAGCGCTTGTATTGGTCAGTATTTAAAGTTGAGTCTAAGTTTGAGATTGAGAATTTTCGTAGACGCAGGAACAGGACAGGTAAGTGTTACTAGTAACTTACCAGCAGGAACAGAACAGGTAAGTTTTACTAGTAACTTACAAGCAGGAACAGGACAGGTAAGTGTTACTAGTAACTTACCAGCTGGAACAGGACAGGTAAGGGTTACTAGTAGCTTTCCAGCAGAAAAAGGACAGGTAAGTGTTACTGGAAACTTACCAGCAGAAACACAATATGTAAGTGTTACTAGTAGCCTACCAGCAGGAACAGGACAGGTAAGTGTTACTAGTAGCTTACCAGCAGAAACAGGATATGTAAGTGTTACTGGTAGCTTACCAGCAGGAACAAGACAGGTTAGTGTTACTAGTAGCTTACCAGCAGGAACAGGACAGGTAGGTTTAACTAGTAAATTACCAGCAGGAACAGGACAGGTAAGTGTTACTTGTTACTTACCAGCAGGAACAGGACAGGAAAGTGTTACTGGTAACTTATCAGCAGGAACAGGGCAGGGTAGTTTTACTAGTAACTTACCAGCAGGAACAGGATAGGTAAGTGTTACTAGTAACTTACCAGCAGGAACAGGACTGGTTAGTGTTACTGGTAACATACAAGCAGGGACAGGACAGGTAAGTGTTACTGGTAACTTACCAGCAGGAACAGGACAGATAAGTGTTACTGGTAACTTACCAGCAGGAACAGGACAGGTAAGTGTTACTAGAAACTTATCAACAGAAACATTACTCATGTAATGCACCATGGTCTGGCTGAGATTCACATTGATTCATTTCTGGACTGACATCAATGATATTATCAACTCAGAACCACATTCATACAATGACACTAACGTAGTCCATCATGGTACGGTTGAGGCTGACGTCAATTCCCATGTAGGTCATCAGTCTATCGAAGGCTGTATCGGTGGGGATGAACATGTTCACTTCATTCTGACTCACAAAAGTGGCAATATCTGGGGTGGCTTGGTCAACTAGGGCCTTGAACTTACTGAAAAATAAATAAATATGTACATCAATTATATGACATTTTTGTAGAGGACCACTAATGGAATCATTTGAAAATATAACCACAGGTTTAGATGGTTTAGAAGAAACAAGTTTACAGTAAACATTGTCCTAGTTTTTGCATTTGCGGCCAACTTGCGCAGTGGACCAGAACCATCTGTGCAGGTTTGGTAGAGGACTATCCTGGTTATTTTGCAGTTTGCTATACCGGCAACAATTTCTTAAACATACTGCATACAAGATTTAATAAAAAATATGTATAACACAATACCTATCAAAAAACATTTAAAATATTGCTTACAGCATGGCTAGTGCACTCCATTATGTGTCCCATTGTTGCAGCAGTCCTTTTGATAATTTCAAAGTTAGACCAGTCATAATACACAAATCTGAAATTAATGTGTACAGGTCTACAGAAAGAAACCACTATTACCAAGCCAGACCATCCGTGCACATGCCGTTGATTTGTTCGCGGACGGAGTAGTAGACGTATCCCAGCATCCTGTCAATCATGTGTATGACACCATTCTGTACCGTAATGTTACCCCGCACGATCTGAGCTGTGTCCCCACCACTACGGACTAGCACTGAAATATGGCAATAATTGTTTGTATTAATCAATCATGTGTATGACACTGTTCTGTACCGTGAAGTAACCCTGCACGGTCTGTTCTGTGAACCTAATCATTTCCGAAGGGCTGGATCCAGATTTCATTGAGTCCATACATTTACAGAAGACATCAATTGCTTCATGGTAAACTGATAAAACATGTGACCTGTGTGAACAGGGGGTCTCCAGTGATCATATGTGTTAGCACAAAAAAACAGTAGTATGCCCCATCTAGGTTAAAGGCAATCTGTCAAATATCATGTTTGGTGAAGATGAACACTGTTGGACAAAAATAGTGTATACTATTAAAATGATCAATTTTAAACAAATCAAGGGCTATAACTCTGCAATTCCTGGGGTGAATAGGCTGATTATCACATTTTCATGAAGTTTGTTGAGGATCACATAAAACTGTTGGATTTGAATATAGCGGAAACGAGAGTGGTCTGCCGATCGACCGACCGATGGACGGACACACTGACCGACATTAGCAAACCAATATACCCCGCCAAATTTGATGGGTGGCATAACAAGGAGTCTCACTTTTCTCATTGGACCTCATGAAGATGGCCCTGGTCTGCAGGTCTGCGGTCTGGTAGCTCTCCTGATGCTCCAGGTACGACGTGAACACCACATTGTCCGGCAGGTAGTGCATCTTGATGTACTGGGGGTAAGAGAAATACTCAAAATATATGTTGTCACAAATTGATGTAATGGATGACTCAATATTCCTGATTTACCAGGTAATTTATGAGAAAATACTCTTGAATTATATTAGATTAAACTTCAATGTTGATAACATTATTTTTTATATTTTAATCAAAGAAATTCAGCAACTGGAAAAATAAAAGTAATAAATCTGATTATTTTGTTAAACTCAATATAAAGTAATTATGTAAAATCTAGATGATGAATAGAAATATAGATATTCGATATCAATGAAACAAAATAATGCACTATTAATGTTAGGTAAAGTGTCTTAATTTAAAAGCAGTGTTAACATGCTTTGCCGTATATGCTGGTCAGTATAGGTTGCAAACAACCATAAAAGCTACACTACACTATTAATACATGTGCAGTAAATTACATCATACAGGCTGGGAAAGCAAAGGCTGATTAATGATGTAAATATTTGCTTACTAAACAGATGAAGTGGGGACCTTTATGATGCGTACGGCCAAACAAAAATGTTCCGCTTCTGGTCTCCTGCCCCCCCCCCCAAAAATAAGGGTCGGTAGGTAGGAATTTTATTTTATTTTATTGTATTTTATTTTTTATGATGGGAGAATGGTTTGTGTTGTACACAGTAACAATCTTTTTCTGTCTGTATAATTTTTGGACCAAAAATATGTAGGGTCGGCAGCAAAAGTAAAGGGTTGGTCGGGAGACCAGAAACGGGACTTTTTTTTTTTTGGGGGGGGGGCATAAGATTATGTCAACTTGAATTTACTCTCATTTTGTTGTAAGCTAGTTATGCCTTTAGGAAGGATTTTATCCAGGTCAATACTTTTTACTCAAACATACACATTAACTTATAATAGGACCCAATGAGGACCCAAAGCGCACACTGTTTAGGTGTCAATGCAAACACGAGATTTTGCCTATATAATATGTTTATATACTTCAGAACTATAGCTATATACGTTAAGTATCTCATCGGGTCCCACTACAAACACTCAAATGTAGTGTGTGTCTTTTATTTCAAATACTACCCAATAAATATCAAGTTTAATAATATAGCTCGGACACACTCGTGAACTCTGTTAGCAGAATAATAAATTATTGAATTGTTTCCTGAAATTATATTTGGTTTCGTTCATGCATATGTTTCTCATGTTCGTTGATACCATTACTGTCTTTTCAGTGGAATACACTTACAATGATTCAATTCGATTCAAGTACGAAAACAAATATATTCATCATTACAAGTTGTAATATATTCATACATACAGGTCAGCATCAGGAAAATGATTCCGGGCTATACATTTACATCATAAATTGTTATCTAACAATCCTCGAACAGAAGTTTAAGATAATAAAAATAAAATCATGTCTGCAAATAATGTGCTAGATGGGGAAATCAGGGCTTTGCCCATATTTTTGTCATTTCGGGGAAAAAATTTCAGGAACAAATGCATAATTTGAAAGAATTTTTCTGAGGGGGTGACACCTCATAACAGCCTTTACCATAGGTCGAAAAAACACTAGAAATGTCTAAGACAGAGCGATTGAATATCCTACATCACAGTGCATAAAAGGTTAGAAATCACTACTAAACTAATCTAAAACAAGCATGCATCATCACAAACATAACTTCCCTTGTCATTGTAAGAAACATTCAGCAATTTGACAAAGATGAACAATGATGATGATGATTTTCATGATGTTGACGAGGAGAAATCAAATGCTACTTTAGAAGGTTTCAGCTCGAAAACATTAACCTGACACTCATGAACTCTATTAGCATGAAATACGCGCTTTAATTGTTTTCTATATTTGAGGCGCGTCGTGAGAAAACCGGACGTAATGCAGTCCGCACAGGCTAATCCAGGACGGCACTTTCCGCTTTATGGTATTTTCTGTTTCAAGAAAGTATCTTCTAAACATACATGCACTGTAGGCGGAAAGTGCCGTCCTGGATTAGCCTGTGCGGACTGCACAGGCTAATCCGGGACGACACTTTACGCACATGCATTAAGACCGGTTTTATCACGACGCGTCTCATTTATATTCGTTTTTGTTCGTGCACGAGTTTCATATGCTTTACGAGTTTAATTTTACCATAACAGTATTATAGTGGTATAGACTTTCAGAGATTTAACTAAATTCCTGAACCGAAACTATTATATTCATCATAACGGTATTTTCATTTAGTCACGCATAAAGGTCTGTGTCAGGTTACTGTTTACGAGCTTTAGCAGTTGTGTTGTTGACAACAAGGATCTTGGTGTTGCTGCTGCTAATATAATAAAGAAATTATCAATAATGCACATAATGCTGGTATTTCTTAAAATAATGATAAATAATGATCCGGCTGCCGTTGCAGAAGATGATTTTGATCATAGTTGCAATGACGACGGTTGACTGATCAAACTTATTTGTACTCGGCATATCTTTTAAATCTGATTAGAAATGTAGTGGGTGGGGAAAGGGCCCAATTGTCAGAAAAGTATATTTGAGACGTTTTGTGGGAAAATTAGGCTAAATGTACGTGCGTAAAGTGTCGTCCCGCAAAAGCTAATTAGGGGCGACACTTTACGCAGATGCATTTAGCCTTCCTTCCCCACGACACGCCTCATTTATGGTCATAATCATGCCATCTTCCAAGATACACATAGCATGGGATTTTTGTGCCATTTATGACTTTACGACAATAAAACATTGAACTGTTTGTTTATATTTCCATATTCACTGCAATTAAAGACATATTTAACCCAGCTGTTATATGATGATTTTGTTAACCGGTTTATGTCTGTTACAAATTACACCGAATAAACCTTTGCCAGTGTTACCAAAGCTGCTCCAATGCTGTTGGTGTATCACATGCATTATCGCTTCTGGGTTAAAGCTCGGTTAAGCCTCGGTCACACATTCCCCATTGTTACTGCCGTCCTTGATCCGACAGAGTCACAAATCAAATAATTATGTAAAAAGTCGAGACGAGATCCTGTGATTTGGGGCTGACGTGTACCGATCATTTCGGATCCTCCCGACACCGTCCTGGAAGCATCCCGATTCAGCCGTTTCCAGCCGCGTTTACCCCATTGTCAATTTGATCTTAATACGATTAGTAGAATTGTCGGGACGCTATCGAGACATGCAGGGTGGATTGAGAATATCGGCACATGGCGGGCAAGGTCGGCCAAACACTCCCAGCAGTTATTTTGTCCAGTAATATTCGGGTGACACAGCCAAATTTGTATAGTCAGAATACTATTGGGACGTTGTCTGACGACAAAATGGGGAATGTATTCTCCGCCTATTTGCCCGTATTCTCCACCAGCTATTCTCCTCCTCTTTTCCTCTGGATCAGGAGAAGTGTTTAGGATACGATGTTGGTAAATATGTGAGAGGTGCGAAGAATAATAAAGTCCACTTAGAAAGGTCCTCGGTTTTATTCTGAAACAGCAGTTAAGAACGCACCCAAAATAATGCATGTAATCATTAATATATAACGAAATATATATTATCTATAAACATCATTATATATTGAAAAAACAATTAAACTTGGTAAACCTTCATAGATGAAGATATATAGAAATGTTAACTTAAATACTGCATCCCAGTATAAACAGATAATCCCATTATGCATAACGTACAAATGCTACCATCGTATTATCATAATATTGTTTTTTCAAAACCATAATATATAACATTGAGTCATGTTATATTACAAAAAGTAAAACACTTTTAAAATACCATAATATTTTCCAGCAAATATAAAGTTCAACATTAGAAAAAGTAACTCTTACCTGAAGCAGCAGTTAAGAACGCACGAAGGACTTGCCGAGCGCAGCCCTTAAATACTATTTCAGTACCACGTATCATTGTTCATGCATAAATTAATATTTCACTATCACGTGATATATTTGGACGTATAGCAATCTCCTGTGCGTCATGTACGTGCGTACTACGTACCCAAG
This sequence comes from Congeria kusceri, assembly GCA_027627225.1. Taxonomy (NCBI): domain Eukaryota; kingdom Metazoa; phylum Mollusca; class Bivalvia; order Myida; family Dreissenidae; genus Congeria; species Congeria kusceri. The sequence goes on from CM051026.1 coordinate 96,325,384, forward strand.
TTCAACAACTGACCTCCCAAATAAGCGTTCAGTGACGAAACTTCTAATTATCCCTTAGTGATATTTTTCCTAATGGATCTACTCAATTCCGAATGCGTTAAGTTTCGTATAGATGCGTGCTTCTAAGGTTCAATCATCAGGCTTTCAATTTCCAAAAACAATTTCGGTAATGTTTTAAACCCATCTGGCTATACTCAGTAAACCCGTTGATGTTTACCATTCATTAGTCCATATGTTCAAAATGAAAGAAACAATGTTGAGGACATCAACCTTGCCATAAAATCAATCTAATAAATGTGGCAAACTTCGTTACTTCCCCTGTGCGTCAGCATCGCATCATATGCCCAGTAGCCAACGCAACGCAAAATCATTAGAAAGCAAACACAGTGTTACGAAACATAAATATGATTAAAACCAAGGTCTTGGCCTTTGAGTGGTAATGAAAAATTTGAACTGGAAGAAAAAAAAAGCTAGCTCATGACTTAGCCATATTCGCATGACGTGGTTTGACTGAATGCATCTGACCCAAATAGAATTTTCAAATGTATAACTTACCAAAGGTGCAAATTGTAAAATTTGCATATAAGCTTTTCAGAACACGTCAGGTTCTTGGAAGTGTACGTAGATCAACCAAAATTAACGCAACAGTTTAGCTGAGTTTACTCATATATATTTACATGTTGGACTGTCCAAATCGAAATTTCTATAGCCGTGATGATATTGAACTCTCCCACTTTCAGAAAATGTACGTTGGTCAACATAATTGACAAATCGTTAACCGGTGCTTGGATGTTGTATCCTATGCGCGACAATAAGGACCTGGAAATTTTGGTTAGATTGCACGAAAAGAAAAGCTAACAAGACAAGGATAATACTAGGTATGTGTTATATATATATATATATATATATATATATATATATATAAAGCCCCTAGTGCACAGAGCATTAAACGCATATATTTTAGTACGAATAGTGCATATGTTGCATGGAGTTATGATACATTTATCACAATCAGCTCAAAACTATCAATACAAACAGTTATCACCTATACGCTTTATATAATACTATGGCACATTAACACGAGGCATGTAATGTGCTGAAAATGATCGATCCTCCTGCATTCAAGTTAATGTTTTTAAATTGACCATAATAACACCATTCGTCCTATATCATAGAACTAAGCTCTAAAATGCCGTACAAACGTGTTTCGTGTCGCCCTGTGTTTTTGCACTTCATATTGTTAATATCGTTCGACTTAGTGGAAATAAATGGTTGTATGAGACTATTTGGGATCGATTTAGCTGAACAAACTGTTAAAATAGTGAAATTACAACTAGTACATATAAAGATCAGTAAACAATTGTAATATATTGAGTATCAAATATCTATTATATACTGAAGTATCTTAAGTATACTAACGTTTCTAATGTCGCCAACTTGTCGTAATTTACTCAACTCAAATATAAAATCTATTATGGAGTTTAAACTATTCTTGGTCAATCTGTTAATCTGTGCATAAGTTCCTATATGTGTTTGTGTGTAATATTATTCATAGTTTAAATATCCATATACTTTTAATTTTCAATGTTTGTGTTTCATTTGTTGACTTATTTGATGACAAATCATTCTTTTTCTTAAACAAGAATTTCATATTTTTAGACAAGTGTTCTATGAATATAGAAAAAATTGTAAAACTATCTAAGATAAAATCTAAGAAAATAATCAAATAAGCTAAAGTAGAGAGAAAAACAACTCTGAAAATTTTAGAAAATATGTAAGATATTTTTTTATAGATTTGTTTGCAATAATTAAAGACAACAACTAAAAATGTATCACAATTTCATTAAATAATATGAAATCTTAGTGAACGCATTGTCTTAGAAAGGTCCAGAATACCACCCATGAATTTTATTTCTTTATACGAATGATTTTCAATTAGGTGGCAGTAATGCCTTTGAACGTTTCTAAAGCTTTTTCACAGTAAAAGCATGCATACATGTTGATTTATCAGAAAACAAAAAGTAAACATTGTATTTCTAATGCACGATATGAACCCGTATTAATCGAAAATACTATTGTATTATATATTGTATGTACCGATCTAGGTTTGGATAATATTGTATTTTATGACAGTTAAGTTATGCTTAAAATCATCAAAAATGGGGATGTGTCTTTGAGTAATGCCCAGAACACTAAATATTGATAAAATGCAATATTCCGTACACGAGCATGCAATACACCGTCCACGAATTGGCATTTTTTTAAACTTATAAGCAACACAAGTACCTTAATTACCCTTATTATTGGGACACCATAAATATTGGGACACCAATAATGTTTGGAAAAATAAGTATTTTTGCTCCCCTTAATATTAGAAAAAATATTGAAAGTTGAATTATTACGTGTTCCTACATATTTGGACACCGAAATAACACCTTATGCTTTTACTGTATAAACATTCCATACACTGCCACTACCGCATAGTGACGTGTAACATGATATACTCTGCGTTTTACTTGTTGTTGGAGCTGTTTTCGTTCACATGTAGCTATTTTGGCTCGATAATGGGCCAATATTTGGTTTCATATCATACCCGTGTTTCGATATACTGATGCAGTGTTTTATTTTCTTCATTCTTATTACTTCCAATTCCACAACGTTGTTCCGTTTTATTGAACAATTGTCAATTTAAATATGCTTATAAACCAATATTTAATTTAAAAAGCACTTCCTTCGTTTTATAGTGTATCGGAGAGTAAGCAAAGTATCATTCCTGTACGATCAAATTTATTAACGAGAGAGTCGTATTTTAACGATTTAGTGTAATAAACATATACTTAAGAATGTATGTACAAATTAGATACCAAAAAAACTGACCTTCATACATCAATGAATCGCCGAAAAGAGCGTTCCAATTCTTATAATTACAATTATAATTACAATTGTGAGGATACTTTTAATTTATACCTTAAAAGAGTAAATTGATTTGAGATTATTTTTTGCAGTTCGCGCATCAATACGTTGAAGTATGATTGAAAGCTCGCCCCTTGCATTGCAGTAGCGTTGCGACATGCCATTCATAGCTCTAGTGATATAATTTGCTTTAGATTTACTTTTGTTTTGGTTGATATTTGGTTGATATTTCGTAACAGCAATTTTGAACAATGTGTTTTGTATCCATAATATACATGTAGCAAGAGACGGAAATATTGAACGCGTTCCAGTTTATATTTACGACTGAAGGCTAAACGAGTCGAAATTTGTTTTCAGATAGTTGACATAAACGTGTGTGGTTGGGACCGTAGTTTAGGCGTAAAATATACTTAAATTATGTTTCATATGTATATTTTATTTCTTTCTTAAAACGACCCGTTAGGCCATCGATGTTAGTCGATGTTTACACCCATTATGGCATGCATTTTAAAACTGTGTGATTCGCCACAGTTTAATGAGGATTCGCTCGAGGGTGATAACGATTCGCCACTGTGTGTTATAACGATACGCCACAAACTGGATTGACAAGATATACTTCGCTCTGTCGCGCAATGTGAAGGGATAATTGTTGGGGAAAATGAACGGGCGAATTTTGTGAAAATCATCCTTGACTTATGCTCAATTGACCAACGTGAGCCTACTTCGCGGAGTGTTAAGAGCTTCGCAGCTGGCAGCGAGTCATTTGCGTACTTGGAAATGGGATTTTTACAATGATTGATATGCCATTCGGCTCTCAGAGTCGACGATATGATGCAGCTTGCACAATTTTCTAGGTATTCTTGTGGAATTGTTTTGCAAGCTTCACGGGATGACTACATACCATGCACGCTTGGTTTTCCGGTGGCTTCCTTGCAAAAAAAAGTGAGACGTTTGTTCAACTGGATGTCTGTTATTTGACTGAAACCTGTTGTTTCTAATTCGTTATTCGACCTTATCTGTAAAATTGTGCATTTTTATGTATCTTTTCCTCTTTTGATAAATATAAATATAAATTTAATTATAAATATTTTTATCCAAAAAGAAGTGTATTTCATGTTTGTGTTGAATTTATTTTTTCTCTCTCTATTCTTTCTTTTCTTTTAGGCATAATGCTCATCAAATAATGTAGGCAAAAAGAAGCAACCAACATACATTTTACATGTTAATACCGTATCATTAATTAATAAATTAATAAATTTATTTATTTATTTATTTATTTATTTATTTATTTATCTATAATAAATTCGTTTTTGACAATGACATGTATTAATGTGAATAAATATGTTAAACTATAATTTTATGTGTGTGTTTGAGTCTTTCGTGTGTGACAAGCAATGCATGTAGACAACAATAAAACGTAGTCCCTCATGAATATTAATTTAGGCAACCGGCTTCATTTAAAAATAAAAGCCTGTCACATGATGCATTTCAGGCAATCAGAACACTGTAAAATGATGAAATCAAAGGAAATTGTAATTATTTATGAATTATCAATTCATACTAACAATATTATAAATAGTTATAACATGCAAAATAGCCACATCCGTATAATATTTAATATACATTTGTTCATACAGACATTTAAAAAACAACAACTCCGGTAAATATATAACCTCTTTGGCTGAGTGTATTGAAATGATAGGGTCACTATATATTATGCATTTTACATTTTTCAATTAATGCAGTTTAGACCATATAAAATAGTAATGTTTTACTTTGCTTTGATATATAACCAGCTCAACGTTTAAACCAATTGATGAATGTTTATACTTTAGGTGTATTATGAATTGTAAGGAAAATGTATGTTGTGTTTTTTCGCAACAAAGGAGCTGTGCAATTGTATAATAACATGCTATAATACTGTTTCTCCGTAACCCTGTTTCTTTTACATGTTTTTACCGAAATGTTAAATCTCAAAACCAGGTATAAAGAAGTAGATAAATATGTGACAACACTGTAATGATATAAACCGTCCCTGTGAACATCCATATCGCAAACCAGCTATAATGTGTGCTTCTGAATGAAATGTTTACTTAAATATTAACTTGGGTTACATTTTTTGGTTAATACCCTCGGATGTTAGTCGACAACAGCCCACTACGGTTAAATGATAACGTTCATGTGCTGTACTGACAAAGTCCTCTAGTACGCACCCGTTCATCGTCCATATCCGTATAACGATTTTGGACAAGACGGAGTATGTCGCAAAACAATTAAAAGGTATTATATATATAAAAAAAATCAGAAAAATAAGGACTACTAATGCATATTATTGTCATGGTTACTTAAAGTAACGCTTACTTATGAATTTAAACTTTTTTTATGTAATGTTTAAATGGCTTTCACATTGGCATTTAATTAAAACATTGTACTAGTATTTCCGAACGCCGTGCAGGGTAGCGACCCTAAAGCAGTTCCAATATGACGGACACAGAGACAAAGTATGTAATGCTTTTTCAGGATTTGTATCGTGTTTTTATATTTGTAGTGTGTATCAGCGTAAAGCTTTTAAAAGCCATAGTGCAATGGACTTTATGTACTCATATGTTGTTTGACAATTATTCTACGATGTTGGAAGTCATTAAAATGTACTCGAAAAAGTCTTCATAAATAACATTTGTATGTGTCCAGCCGTACAATGTCTTAAAATGCAATAGTACATTACTTGTCATATAAATTAGTTACATGAGCATCTTTTCGACTATGTGTAATCATATCAAAGTTTAAAAATGATGTTTATCGATAACGCATTGTCTTCATTTTGAAGTGGTTATGGGCTTGCGGATAAGTCCTGATCGATGTAGGAAACTGTGAAAAGTATGAACCTAAAAAGGATAACAAACTAAGAAAATAATATACCGCTGCATGAACTAATTTATTTTGGTGTCATTTCTGCTCTTTATTCTGTATTAAAATGCATTTACAGGTGTATTTACAGTCCCATGACTAATCTGCTTTTTATGGATAAAACCATAGTATATTGTACTACAAGCTCCGTGCCACGTCATGTAATAGTGGAAGGAATAGTGCCTGATGCAATTTTGAAATGTAGCCATATTTGTTAGACGCTGCATACACTCCAAACTAAATTTATATTATTTCAAACATTGCCACCATGTTTCGAACGGCAGTATTCAATCACTTCCTCTAAACTGTCAGAAGATGTATCGTAATACACAAACTACTTCAACTTTGGACGTTCAACACTATTCAAACGAGGGTCACATTTCGATTGGGTTCTATGCTAATATATTGTAAAAGGGTATGCTTATATATTGTAAAAGGGTATTCGCATTTCCTGTTCTACTTTTATTATTTCGAATTATAACTACAAGTGTGTCGACTTAGAAAAAAATTGTTTTTTTTCTCTGCCTTAGCAACTCGTTTATCATTAGTTCAGGACATACTTTGTTCCCACTATTTTCGTCCAGCAAAAGCTCGCGATATTTAATCACAGGTCTTCACGGTTAAGTGTGCAATGGGTAACAATCTCTGTAGTGAAAGTGCATGCCTACTCTCATCCATGACATTTAAAACGGTCTATAGTTTCTATCATGAAAAGGTGTAAATACACGTTGTCACTGATGAACAAGCAAATTATGTAATACGATTTGAATGAAAATAGATACAAATGAAGCGTGTCGTGGGAAAACCGGGCTTAATGTGTGTGCGTTAAGTTTTGTCCCTCATTAACATGTGCAGTCCGCACAGGCTAATATGGGACGACACTTTCCGCCTACAAAGGATTAATGTTTAGAAGAGACATTCTTAAAACAGAAAATACCATAAAAGCGTAAGGTGACGTCCGTACAGGTAAATCCGGAACGACACTAATCACACGTGCATTAACTCCGGTTTTCCTACGACACGCCTCATATATCAAGGCGTTTATCTTACATTTATATAAATTCATTTATATTGAATATTAGTTGGTTAGGTGTTCATATTATATATTGCGTTCGGTTATTATCAACTAGAAATTAGGCTTTTATCTATTTTCTCACAGTCTGCACATTTGAACGTGTATTGTGTCCATTTGCAGTGATATAACACCGTAGTGTAAACGTATTTTTTTGAATAAGTATATGTTTGCTTCCAAACAGCGAAATAGTATGGCCATTTAGAGTCACTAAGTATTTGTAAAGAGTGTTTATAAGTATTTTAATTTAATGTTTGGCCTTGTACCTCTGCATTCCATCTTACAACACGATGTTTGCTAGATGAAATATTATATGTATTGAAATAAATACTCATTTGATATAACGACCAAAATAAACCTGTACATGAAAAAAATATGAATAAAACAAAGTTATATGCAACTTGTCATATTGGCACTGCCTTAGATTCGCTGCACTTCGTTATAATTAGCCGAGTACATGGCGTGTTTCCAGCGATTACGTAGACACAATTTGGCATTAATCCGTATACTCCTTATGTCATTATGAAATGTTAAATACTGTCTGGTTTGAATAACCGAAACATATGAGATCCATGCGAATTTAAGTACTGAAATTCATTTCAAAACAGATGGCTGAAGGAGGCGAAGATAAGCGCTCGTCCGACACTCAGAGGGTCCCATCGCCATCTGCGCGCCACTCTCCAGTAAGACACATGTCTTCCTAAATTACTACTGCTACTACTACTACTACTATTATTATTATTAGTATTACTGCTTCTACTACTACTACTATTATTATTAGTATTACTGCTTCTACTACTACTACATCTATTACCACTGCTGCTGCTGATGCTGCTGCTCCTGCTTCTGCTTCTAATTATACTACTAGTACTACTATTACTACTATTACTATTACTACTATTACATCTAATATTACTGCTAATACTACTACTACTACTGCTACTACTACTACTACTAATAATAATACTACTTCTGATACTTCTACTATTAGTACTACTACTACTACTACTACAACAACAACAACAACGACTACTACTACTACTACTACTACTACTATTACTACTACTACTACTAATACTACTACTACTAATATTACTACTACTACTACTTCTACTACTACTACTACTACTACTACTACTTCTACTACTACTACTGCTACTACTACTACTACAACTACTACTACTACTACTACTACTACTACTACTACTACTACTACTACTATTACTACTACTACTACTACGATTACTACTACTATTGCTACTACTACTACTACTTCTACTACTGGTACTACTTCCACTACTACTTCGTATATTATATGACGACAACAACAACTACTACTTCTAGGGTTAGTGTGGCCCTAACCCTTATTACTACTACTTGTACTACTTTTTCTTATGCTACTACTTCTCGTACTTATCTCGCTACTACTAAAGTCTTCCTTGATGATGTGAATTCAGTGTAATATGCGAGCACATACTTTTAAATGCAATGTTAATATTAATTATGTATGCTGGCTGATTTCTGCCAACTTCGTTCTGGCCCGGACAACACGACAGAACGCCAAATTTCGATTTTGTCGTATTAGCACGCTTGCTTGTTCCAACCCGTCAACACGCCAGAACGACGAAATAAGAGCACCAACACGACATTTTCAAAATGCGCCGATCTGAATGTTGCGTCGTAGGGGATACCGCTACAGCTGATATCGAAGTTTAAAGAACACTTTTTTCTTATCTTTTATATAATTGGTTTTCGGCGGAAAGTAGTAAAGACTTCAAGCAAATAAATCTTTTCACATCAATGTATATCACTGACTTAAAAAAAAAAATTGTCTCGTGCTATTATGTTTTGTTTTGGATCTAATGGAGGTCGTTTTATCAACGGGTCGAAGGGCGCTCGTACGCAAAATGCGGTAGTACTACAGTTGTAAGTCCGGTGGACCGTTTTATCAACACAATAGCAGCTACGATGTCATAAGATTTCCGCTAAATTTTTCGACTGGTAGAAGGCACTCTTAGCGGCCGTATATATGGCGTCTTCATGTCACATGACAGGCAAACAAATATGCATTTTAAACGTTCCGAAAATTAAAAATAATTTAACACAATCAAATAGTACCTGTGCCATCAGGAAACAGTGTGTGTGTTTGCTGATTAACTCAGCAAGGACCAATCATATATAAGTAATGAGAGTGCATTGCTGGAAAAATTAGATTTTACAAGTAACATCCACGTGAAGGTTGAATGTTTCTGCTTGTCTCGGATACGGAAATCGTTTTACCTCGAAAATGTTAAAGCCAAACTAGATCTGATCCATCGTTTGTAACACAACAGAAACATATATGATAATCGATTTTCATACGTCCACATAAAATAAATAAATAAAATTAATTTCATAAAATTAAAACATGACCAGAACGGTTATCATAAATGTACTCTTTGTCATCAAAATGACATCATATAATAAAGACGTATTTGTCTTTCAAAATCGCCCACAGTGGCGTAGATACATTACATCAATGGACATACCCTTTTAAAATGTAACTGTTATTTAAGAATAGAACTATATTCTTCGAAATGTCATATTGGTGATTTATTTGTCTAAAACATTGTAACGTTCATCATTTGAAAAAAATAATTATATACTGTATAGATTACGCTACGCTAGTGTAAACAGTGTTGCGTTGTACAATACGTACTGGTGGTCGCTTCTAAGAATTATTTTACAATGACAATTTTAAATAAGATACATAGATCGACATATTCCACTTTATAAATGGTAACACAGAAAATCGATACAGTATTCATTTACGCGGTAACAGTGAACATTATAATTATCTTCATGTAAGTTTTAAAACTCGATTTTATCTTGATATATATAGCTAGTTCTGTAATAATTAGACGAGTTTAATTGTACATATCAGTTTAAACTGTAATCATTAAAACAATCTCGAAACTAGACCTAATAAGATTTCAAGCCTAAACAAAATCGGGAAAACGTAATGACTTTCAGACTGGTTTCACGTTTTTTAACGTCGTAAGAACACGAATAATCTTAGGTGCGACCGGACATTTCCGACCACCTTCATAAAACGGATGTTCGCTGGTCGTGTCGTCAACCCCAGACTTAAGATAAAATCAGCTTAGAATAAAATTTATTATTGCATGCATTGACGATGCTACTTTTTCTAACTGTCATGTTAGCAAGCAAATGTGGGCGATAATTGTTTTGATTCAATCGTACCCGTAATATATTATTAATGTAGATAGCGCGTAACCATTGCAATTGTTATCGTTTTGAATGTCATAGTGCATTCGGATTACAATGCAACTGATTAACCGGTAATTGTTATTTACATGTTCCTAAATTGGGGGAATGTGTAAGGTTCAATGCGACTTTAAACCAGTTTAAAATCCCTTGCTTTCAACTGTCTCTATCAAAGAGGTGACCTATGCTTAACTGTGCTATGCGTTTGTTCTTTGGTTATTGTACTGTGTGGGCAGTCTATATATATTAAACGAAATTAAATTCATGTAAAAACTGCAAATTAACATATAAAAACAGTCTTAAAATATTATTCAATTGATGTAAACGCCAATACCCGAACAAAAACGCATTACCTCACAATAACCTTATTAATATAAACACAGCGAAACTCCAGTTGCGACAGCAGGAGAGAACTCTTATTGGCAGCCCGAGGTCCTTTATTTATGGCAAGTGACAAATTGCCAAAAACAATACACATGACATTACAAACACACATAACAAATACAAAACTCACATGAATAAAACTGGGGTCACCGCCTTGGAACGGTCAATGCAAAGCATTGGGGGTTTAAACCGGTTTTTGTGCCCACGAACCTCACACTTGGCCCAAAATTATTCACAAAACATGTAAGTGCAAACAAAAATTAACCTCAAAGCATCGCAATTCAAATTAAACAGCAATATAAGAGAATATTATTCAATTTAATTTCCATTTAATAACTCAATGGCTAGATGCAAAACAGAGCAGCAGAATTGCAACTTTCTGAGGCACGATCAACTGAAATAAAAACAAGTATCAACAACATCTCGCTTTTTATAAAAAGCTTTTAAGACATAGCATTATATAGTTCAATTTTCATATCATCGTCATGTAATTTCAGGAAGAAGCCGTAATGTTGGGTTAATAAATCAACATTTGAACATCAGGAACAATTTTAGTATTTACAATTTATACACAATTTCAATGTTTTAGTTTCAATACGAAGATGAGTCCAAGGAAGTGTGTATCGTAATGACATGGCTTGGATATGGACCGGAATGCAGACAGAAACGAAGGGACTGTTACAGCGCGTATGCAAGGTTGATTACGGCTTGGTATGCATCACTTGGATTCGGAAGCTTTATCATTGCAGGAAGCAAAGCAGAAGGCCTGACGTGCTATATGGAGAATGATACAGATTGCATAATATTAGCATCAAATGTAATCTGCCTGGAAGATGGCCTTCACAACCGGAACATTCCAGCCGATACAATTGTGTTGATGGATACAGAACATACATACGCCGGTCACTGTAGGCTTGTTCTATTGCGACGAGCAAGAATTGAGTCGATAGGTATTCACAATTTCATTTACAATTCATTATGTGATGATGGACGTGGAAATGCAATATTGAGTAATGATTTATTCGCTGTCCTTGGCCCTGGTGAAGAACGTGCTGGACCATCATCGCCGTTTGTAGTTGGGCCACTTCACATGGATAGGGTTTTAGCACTGCGTTGTCAATGTACCGTGTTATTGAATAAGTGGGCTCAAAGAACTCGACATTGGCCACCAGCGGACATCATTAAGAAAGTCGTTTCCATGGGAGCGTTTTTAGCACCTGTTGGTTTTAAAGGAAGTCAATACAAAGATGTATAATTTAGGATTTGTTTCAACACTGGGGAAAACGGAACTTATGAACAGCCTTACTGACACTAAAAATGTACGTACTTTTGAAAATGATCGTAAAAAATGTACTAAAACCACGGCATAAAGAAGTGACTTCGTTCACGCTTAAACACATAGTTTTATGGCAATCGGAGAGCAATCCGCAAACATTATTCCACGAACGGAGTTTGTTTCATTGGCTACACGAAGGGCTGGATATATTTAGAACTGCCATATCCACAAGACAACTACCGTACTACATGATACCAGAGAGAAATCTTATGGCAGCCCGTGGAATGGAGGATGAGCAGCAGCGTATATGGGTGGCTACTATCACGGACATGATGGATGAAGGTCCGCGGATAATACTGCGATTGAAAAAGATACGGCAAGCCGTTATCTCCTATCCGGAGCCACTTTTGAGCTACTATAGTTTGAGAACTGAACTGGAGATGCTAGGGCTGGAGTTAATGGTCAGAATTCACATGCTCCTTGGTAAAACTACGTTAGAATCTGTAGGCTTTACTCTGTTTCAGGAAATGTACAGACGATGTCAAGAGCCCGATTTTATCCGGAACGAGTTGTTTAAACGAGTGTAAGATAATAACAGCAATTTATCAAATGATGCACGTGCATGAGTATGACACCAATATGTTTTACAAAATAGTATGTGGAATGTTGAGTTGAAGACATGTAAATATAAAGAAAGAATAAAGTAGTTGAAACAGGTAAACTAGCATATAGGTAAACACTTACAACAGTCGTAACGTCCAATATATATCAGTGAAACCAAATTGCTATACTGAATAAGTTAAATAAATGCCATAATCGTTGAAGGAAATTAAACCACGACATTGTGCTTCAAAATGGTGTGCATGCCTTGGAAGTGGTTAATAAGCACCACATTACTAAAGACTCCAATTAAAGTGTTTATTAACATTCCTGAACTAATCAAGTTTCCATTGTGATGAATACAAATCAATTAAAACAATCAACACACTGCTTATACCTAACTAATCGTC